>CM035592.1:99073254-99541500 GCA_020423425.1 Chrysopa pallens | reverse complement strand
AGCTTTAGATCTTTTTATTACCTACAACATTGCCATTTAACTTTTTTCCATAAGACTTATAGTTTTGCCGGAAATTCAGATAAACCGAATTTTACCCTTAAAAACTCACTCCTTCCATACTTCCCGAACTCAGATCGCCCGTAATTTATTTTTCCTTTCATTTTTATCATATTATCTTCCGTTTCCAATTGGTTTCATTCTATTGTAATTTTTTTTTGTTTTCAAAAATTATCTACCCTGGTATATTACAACACAATTAATAAATAAACATAAAAAACAACACAAACACAAACATGTGACTTTAGACTGACGCCATATTGTATACTTGTCGAAGAGCCGTCGTCACTGTCTATCTTTCTTGCATTTTCAACTGTCTCTCTCTGATTACCAGCATCGTACAGCAATATTTTCCGTGAGTTTTTAATTTTTTTTTTTAGATTAAACAACCGAATTAACGTTTGGCAAATTAATTTTAGATTTTTCTATCTTTAAAGAACATAATATAAAAGTTACAAACATTAAAAAATAATTTAATTATTTATTTAAAAAAAAAAAATTGGCGCCTGGCATATGATTAACAACATTAAAAATGTCTGGCTATAAAAAATTTATGTCTATAGTAAATATATATAGAAGCAAAAATATAAAAATTATATCAAAAAAAATTATTTAAAAATCCAGGATTATTACTTGTACAGGTAGGATGCGCAGCAATCAACGCAACAGTTACCGGCTGACAGATGGCCCAGACTCTAACCGAAAGATTAAGAAGGACATCATATCGGAAAATCAGCTGAACTAAAATTCTTTTTTTCTAAACGTTGCTAGCTCCCATACTATTATATTATGCAATACGGCAGAGTACATATTATATATTTATAATATTTATATATTATATATTTTTATATTATATATTTATATATTATATATTTACATGTTATATATTTATATATTAAATATTTATATATTATCTATTTATAATATAATATGTATTAAAAAAATATATAATAGATAAAACAAGCCCTAATGTGATCACCCAGGGCATGCGTGGTTGAATGTAAACGATAGAACTCTATAATGATTATAACGATAGAACTCTATAATGATGTTAAAATGTGGGACAATGCCTCGCAGAACGTACTAACTTTACCACAAATGTGTATAAAGTTTATTATCACAATTATAGAAAATATCACTATTTTAAGTTTAATACGACTATCCACATTAATTAGTATTACAGATAAAATAAAAAATAAAATACACAATCTTTACTATTACCATCACAATTTTAATTATAATGAGTTCGTAGGGTTTATAGATTTACTTGTTGTGGAATCTTGTTTTTTATATGTTGAATATTTTTATTTAATTTAAATGAAACAACTTGAAATATTTTAATATTATTTTATTATATTAAATTATTTGTACATATGCCACGTGGTTTATCATGCACTGTTCTTACATGGCGTCTAGTATGAATGAACACTTATGAACGACTCTTTTATAGAGATGTTGAATATGAAATATGCGTTCGTGTTACTTGCACGAAGTTTATCGATGTGTCGACACTAAAAGGATGATCATGTTTTTCGAGTGCATGTATATACTACCTTTCCGTAATAGAAATACTTTATCTCGTTTATTATACAATTTTCAGTAAAATGAATGTAGCATATTCCATTGTACTTAGTTGATGTCCAGTTTAACGTAAAATCCATTTTGTTATCCATTGCTTAATTTGTTCTTCTGCGCATCCCTAGTAATGTTACACTGTTGAACTTAAACTACAAGTAATACACATTTCATTTCTTTCAATTTACCAGCACAAATAAATTAAAAAATAATTATTCAAAGGTTATGAAATTTAGTATGCACAACCTTGACATGAAAGCGGAAAAATTGTCGAAAAGTTTTTGAAAAAAATCATTTCTAAATATAAAATAAAATATTGATTTTTACTTTATGTCGGGTATTCTGTAGCATTATTAATTAGGACTTGTTTTTATTAAAAATAATTTTTGTATGTAAGCTATGTTTTTTTTCCTTCTATTTTTTTTTTTTTTTGTTATTTAGAAATATTCTTAGGTAATATAACCTGCGAGAAAAATAGTAAATTATAAAAAAATAAAATGGGTGCGTCTACTTATGTACACGCGTCAGACGTTATACTTCTTGGGCATCATTAAAAAACAATTTTAATTGCATGCAAAAAATTAATTACAATAAAATAATAAAAGAACTGGAGAAGGATAGTCACAGTCAAGAAAGCTCAGTTTAAATTTGAAAAATTAAATAAATAAATATATATATTTTTTACATTATTCATTTTTTAAATATTATTTTCTTAATTTAATATTCACTTTGAACCTGTGAATTTTGTGTGACAGTGATGCGCGCGCATCTGAAAATTTCACTCTCTTCATTTTGTATAGAAGAATAACTTCTTCTATGAAGTATAACTTCAAAAATTAAAGGATAGGCGTCGTAGTCCTGAGCTTAATTACAGTTTTTTTGTGTCTTATAACCAATCCTTAACGTTACCCAAAATAAACTTATATATTATTTTCTAGAGAATATACCGTGTGATTAAATTTTAAGGGTCTATGTACAAACCTAATTCACAACAATACTAATCTTCCTAATATTAGGAAGTTTAAACATTTAAAGGAGATGTTCCTAAGCTTATATCAAGCATTGAGTGTTCGAATGTTAATTATCCAAAATCATGAAAAACTATGACCAAGCTATTTGATTAATAAAGTGGTCATAGCAAATAGTTATTGTAAGAATGTATATGATATGCAAAAGGTAGGGGAGGGACGGACAGTCAGGAGACATAGGCATCCCCCTTTTATTCTGATTCGGTGCCAAATTTTATTTTTCTTCCTAATATGATAGTTTACTTTACCGATTGGCAACACTGTTTATTTGATTATATATCGATTGTATATTTACTAACTTATAAATTAAACTGAAATTCACACTTAAATACCTAAATTATGTTGAAAATGTATACAACAGAGGGAGTAATGGGTATTCTGATGTGAGGAAGGTTTGGGAATGCCCAATGCTTCTATATTGTTGAGTGTAGGTGGATTGACGACTGTTCACTGTACACAAAGAGTGATTGCTTCAAAAAGCTCGAAAAAACTTGAACAAATAATATCTGCAGAGAAATTGGAAATTAAATACCACCGTACTTCATATTCCAAAGAGTAAATTTTAAACCCCACATGCTTCGTGATGCCCCCATTGGGTCAGATGGCTCAACTTATCCGTCTGGATGGATGACATTGAAGTGTTTATAGATGGAATCTTATATTTTATACGTTGAATATTTTTATATTAAATGAAATGAAACAACTTTACAATTAAACAACTTTACAATATTTTAATATTATTTTATTATAATGAATATATGTACACGCGCCATTCGCTTGATTTAACATGCACTCGTCGTACATGCAGTTTGTATGAATACTTATGGGCGATTGTTCAATGTCCTTGTAGCAGTGTTGCCGATGGCTCAAGTTAAAATTACCCACTCCATAAAGTCCCATTACCCGTTTTTACCCGGCAAACTGAAAGGTAGTGTTACCAACTGCTAAAAGCGCAGTAAATTTAAAACTAAATATTAAATCTTGAAGTATTTAAAATAAAAAGTACACAATAATTAATGATTAATAAAATTTATTAAATTATTTTTTTTTTTTATAAATTTTTAAAACATAACATTTTTAAGTATTTAGTAAATATTTATTAAATTATACATAAAAAATATTTATTCAACGTTTTAACAAAATGTAATTTTAATAAAAAAACCATTACCCGACTTTACCCGTCTGAGTCCAATTACCCATCATTTACCCATTCAACGTCGAATTACCTGAAAAATGGGTAATTACGCGGACATTGGCAACACTGCCTTGTAGAGATGTTGTAAATATAATTATTCGAATGTTCAATTCGTGGATCGTTTTGCACGAAGTTTACCGACGTGTCGACGAACTAGTCAATCAATGAAATCACGTTTTAGAATCGACACTTTGAATCTGACCTTCTATTATATTTTTGACTTATTTTGATTATAAGGGCACGTTGCGACTACAACATCTCCAAATTTCATTAAATATATACATTATTTTGTGAAACATGCAAAACCGACGCTTGAAAATCCAGTGTTGTTGCTCCTTGATAATCATGAGAGCCATATTTCTGTGGAAGAGTTAGACTTTTGTAAAGAAGTTCGCATTATTCTGATGACCTTTCCACCATACTGTAGCCACAAGCTATAGCCACTTGACTTAACAGTGCCACTACAAACCACCACTAAAAAATTACTGCAGTAAAGCTTTAACAGACTGTATGTTCAGCAATCCTTGAAAAACTGTAACAATGTATGCTATTCTCAAATTAGCAGCCATTGCTATACCTCAAGTTTTCAAACCACAAAACATACCAAGAGGATTTGAATTTCTAGGACATGGCCTTTAAATTTAATTATATATTTAGGTGATGATTTTCTTTGCTCTTCTGTCACTGATCGCGATGCACCCGTAACCGATGTTACCGTCCAGATTTGACCCTTTAATCCAGCTAACTTCAACTTAAGTCTTTACAGAACAGCCGGAAAGAGAAAATCAAATTGAAGCAGATCCTGTTAATTAAACATTTCGTTCACTGGTTTTTCCTTGTCATTTGCTACAAATTAAATAACAATTAAAGTCGCTGAAGTTGTGAAATAGTAAGACCATACCCAAATGCTTGTCCAAGAAAACGGATTAAAAATGCAATGATGAAAGCGTAAACAAGGATATTGACAGGCACACCTGAAAAAAGATTGATAGAAGTAGCATAACAAGACAAACCAAGAATAAGGGTAAAATAGAGAGGCAGGAAAAAAGGTTCTTCAAAATACAGAGAAGAAACAGTTTCCTAAACTTACACCTGAACCAACATAGAATAGAGCATTGAAAAGGCAAATGAGCAGTAGTGATAGTGAAGTAGAAAATGTTTATCTCCCTGACAGTTATGAGGGATCATTTGTGAAACATCTGAAGAAGTGTTAGATGAAGATGATGTGATGATTGACAGAAATTTTCAAATGAATGATTTGGTTCTCCTAAAATTTAATACAAAAAAGGCTGTTGCGCACTATGTCGGCCGCTTTTATTTTTAGATTCTATTACGGATATAACGTGTTTTATACGTCAAGCCCAAGCCCTCCACAGGGTGTCCCAAATCTCCCTACCATAGGGAGCATTGGACTGACTAATTTCTAAAATTATCTCGTAATGTTGAGACTGATTATAATTTTAAGAGAGGTCTCTCTAATATATCTAGCTAAATATGTGGTACATTAAAAATTTGGCAATAAAGGTTAATTATCTATAAAATCTGATTTTTTATACACTAAATTATGAAAAAGTGTCAATCCCTCCCTATAAAAATTCAGAAAACAGTTTATTTACTTTTGTAAATGAATTTTCTGAATATTATAATGCTTTAAAGTCCCTTGTGTTACCTTATTAGTCTAGGAGGAATCGGCGCATGAGTACCGAAAACTATTCCACCTCAATTTTTTAATGCGATCCTCTTCAAATTGCCGTCCTAATGATATAAATGCATGTTGCCATGGCGCAACCCGGTGCCATATTGTTTAAACCGAAATTGTTTAAACAATTGCAAGAAATTGTTATTTTTCAACCGGACAAATTTTTTTTATATTCTTTATTGAAATACCAATAAAAAAGGTCCTATGACTTTTAACGATAAAGTTAATATTTTTAAAGATATGAATTTTTAAAGGTTCGGAAAATCTCAAATTTGGGTATATGCGTCGCTTACCTTTAAGTATCGCTGTCTCTCTCTGACTCATGCGTTGCGTCGGCCTCTCTGTGTCTTGAATCATTATTTATCATTTATCTTAAAAACTATCAACTTTATCAAGATTGTTAAAGAAAGCAATGTGGTCTCTAATAAATGATTTGTTAACTATTAACAAATATTTTTTAATACAAATAAATCCTTCTATCAGTGTACCCTACAGTGGACTATATCTATTAGACATATTTATAGTGTATAATTTATCCCAAAAACTTGACTTTCGAACTAATCATGAATTTGAATTAAAAAAAAAAAGACCATGAATTCCGTACTATTTATTCTTTAATTGCTTCTTTGAATCAACTTTGTTTATAATGGGAAAAATAACCAGAGGATTATTTATAAAATTCACACTGATTATTGATTGTTTATTGATGATTGTGAATTCAATTTTATTGTTTGTTGATATTTTTTTTTATTTGTTATAAACAATTTAAATATTGTATTAAATTGTTTAAATATGCTGAAGTTGGTGCGGAATAAAAGTTTTTATTTAAATTGTTTATAAAAAAATCAAATAATTATCAAATAATAATAAAATTACATCAACAATAATCAACAAACGACCAACAATCCAATAAAATAAAAAAGTTGGAAAAGTAAATTATATTTTCACGTCCTCCTCTATATGTCAAGATTGTGCAGAGAATAACTATTTTTGTAGTTAAAAGTGCGCGAAAATTGAAAAAAATACCATCCAAAAATATTGCATTAGATACTGTTTAATTATTATATGTAAAAAATTACAATTTTATAAACATTTTAACTTTCAGTTGAAATTAATAATGAGCTAGAGCAAAAAATTGTGGATCAATTTGCATTATTTGATGAATTAGACGTAAAAAAAATCGATAGTAATGACGTTGGCACTTTTCTACGTTCGCTTGGTAAATAATCTTAACAAATTATTTCAAGTTAAACAAATTTTAAGAATATTAAAATGAAATGTTTTTTGCTAGGATTGTACGTAACAAATGCAGATGTTGAAGAAATTAAAGAAAAAAGTTTTACTTCACAAATACCGAATGCTTATCATATTGGGTTATTGTTGCCAAATATTACTGAATGCTTCGTAAAACATAAGTAATTAAAAAAGAAAATAAATTTTTATGATTGTTTAATCCATTGCAATAATTGGTCCCAAATTTCAATATATTACAAATCATCTTGATTCTACCTACCATTTCTGTTATTAGCATTTTGATAAAATAATTTATTAATATTAAAATGCGTTTTCAGTCAAAGAATTTCGATTCAATTTCCGACTTGAACTCAGAGATCAGACTTCTTAATAATATATTTCGTAGATATTTACCAAAAACTGTTGAAGAGTTACTAGAAGCATTCCATTTACTGGATCAATATAAAAAAGGAAACTTAGATATTGCATATGTAGAAAATATATTCAAGAATGAAGGTGATAAATTTGATGATAAAGAAATGTCTAAATTTTTGGTCCGTGCTGTCGATCACGGTGCTCAAAAAGTGAATTATGAATATTTAATAAATGCTTTAATTGTAAGTACGAAGTTTGCATCATACTATAATATTATATTTAAAAGCTTTTGTGGTTTTAAAGTGTAAACGGTTGTAAAGGACGTAAACGGAAGACGAAAAACGTGTATATAAACAGGGTGAGAACGATGGGCAGTTGGAGTTGATGCTTATTTAACACGTCAGTTTGGTCACAGACAGTACGTTGGTTGTGTACAATGGTGTGGCCATGCTGAAGTCAGTGCTTGGGTTGTTGAAGTTAAAATAGCTTGGTAGCCGCAATCCAAAATCAAATAAAATACTTTTTTTAATTTTTTTTTACTAATAACTATAATAATTGATAAAAATTCACATAAGAATTTAATTGATATAATTTAGCACGGATTATAATTAAATAATGTAATAAATAAAATATTAGTTGACTAGTACTCAGCTGTCACTAGATAATACCAACTTTAAATAATTTTCAAAACATAACCCTGTCAACTTTATTTTTTATATCGTGAATTTTTTTTGTTTTTAATTTTAATATAAATAAATTATTTAGTTAGAAATTAAATTTAATATTATAAAAAATAATTTTTATATTTATCAATAATAACATTCAATATTCTTTGGTTGTTATAAATTATTTATAAGTGTATTAAAAACGCTAGTTACTACTTTTAATTGGCGCGCTTAACGGAGCCACCATTTATTCCCTAGTAAATATGGAGGAGAGAGATAGAAGCCACATGTCGATATTGAAAAATTAATTACATGGAAAGTATGAGGTAAATTATTCTGAAATTTTTTCAGGATATTTTTTTATGTTTGGGATATAGTTCTATCAAATTAATTTTTTGCGGGGTCAACTTTGCCAATTTTCTACAAAACCTTCCATTTCCGGTATTATTGAACAAGGACACTCATAAGAGATCGTGTATTTTTGCTAAACTTTAATTAATTATATCTCTTAAACGGTGTGGTAAAAAAATCTGATTTTTTTCTATAGGTACTTTTAATTATAATCTTTCGAATAAACACAAAAAAATATTGGGTTAACTTTAAGTCATTTGGATACCAAACTACCTTAATTATGTAATAAGCAGGTTTGGTTGCTACTGCTCATTTTGGGTAATGAATGCGTCACTACAGTCTTGGTATTGTAAATAATTGCATATGACTGATTATTTGTGAACATTGATTTATTATACAGTACAATTTAATTTTTATGTACATTTACCGAATTAAATCCTATTTTCTATGAAACATAGCTTGTAATATTAAACTAGTAATATTACAAGCTATTTCGGCAATGTCTACTGTGTTGATTAAGTACTCGGATATTATTAAGCTGTTTAATGGCGAGGGTGATTTTTCGGAGTGGTTAAAAAAGTTGGAGCTGGTTGCATAGTTGCAAAAAGTGAAGGATTTAGTGTTATTTTTACCATTGTTTTTATCCGTAGGTGCTGTATACGATAGTTATATATAAATTATAAACGTAAGAGTAAACGATGAAGTAACGTATGAA
Source organism: Chrysopa pallens (assembly GCA_020423425.1). Classification (NCBI taxonomy): domain Eukaryota; kingdom Metazoa; phylum Arthropoda; class Insecta; order Neuroptera; family Chrysopidae; genus Chrysopa; species Chrysopa pallens. The sequence continues at coordinate 99,532,607 of CM035592.1, read as the reverse complement.
GAAGTATGCTATAAAATTGTCAGCTCCGGTATCTCTTAAAAATTTCAAATTTTATGAAAGGGAGTGTACCGTTTGTTTTGTGAAAATTTAATTCAAATAATCCGGCGGTTTCGATGTCTGAAAATTTGCATCATGTTGAATGTTTGATTCGTATTGTTCAGACAGGGTTGCTTCCGGGAGAGTCGGTTGACGTATTCGTAGAAGATCTGCGACGTTTTAGAATATTCCTTAACACATTGGTGTTGGATTAAGCGTGCGAGGGTGCATAGGTTGACTGGCGTGGTGAGGCAGCTGCTAAAAGCACGTCTGGTGTGGATGAGTCTAGTAAGTACAAAACAAGAACATATTTTGTATGCGGAAAAGATGACCACTTAGAGCTATTATGTCTAGAGAAGACGAAGGCTATGTCTGTAGATGCAAGGTACATTGCGTCTGCATGCTCGGGCAAGAAAAAAAACTAGAAAAGGAGGATGCCTTTAGTTGTGCAGACAGTCTCTCATAATTGTCGTTGGTACAACTGCCACGGGTAAGGGTGTACAAATACAGAGTGGATTTGGTAGCATTGTAAAACACTGGGTGTTCAAATTGAATAGTAAGCAGAAGTTGTGTCGCTCGAGGGGAGGTGCGACCGCATCAAAGTAGAGTGAAGATGATGATTGGTCAAAAGAAATGTGTTCTGCAGCTTGAACGCTGTCGTTGGAAGTGGAAGGAGAACTGATGAAGCTAGATTGTATAGTAGGAGAGATACTGCCACCATATGACACGTTTAGGTTGGATGTGGTGATGTAAAATGCACGGTGTGTCGGTGAACAAACACGGAATTGTTCACTTTGGGGTGTGTAATGGAGTGCGTTACAACAGAACGCAAGGAACTTGCGTTAGAACAGAACGAAACCGGCTTGGACGAGGCTTGGGTGATTACATATAAGGTGATCTTGAGATCACGGGGGCGTGTGGTTTTAAAGTGTAAACGGTAGTAAATAGGCGCTTTATTGAAAAATGCATATATAAGCAGGGAGAAAATGATGCCAGGCGTTTGGAGTTTAGATTTGTAGCCATGTGAACACCTATTGTTGAATGCTTGTTTAGCAGGCCGTAGCCCTATTGGATAGTGAACGCGTCACTACAGCATTGGTATTGTGAATAATTGTATGTGAGTGAGATGTTTTTTTTTGACTTAATTATATGCCATATTGTGTAGTGAATTAAAATGTTGTAAAACCACGTGGAGGATAAAACAGTTTAAGAGAATAGACGTGATGTGAATATGTAGCTGTAAACAAATGTGTTACTAAGTGATTAATCTATTTGAGTCGTACGTTGTAGTAAACATGATGTGCTTTGATTAATTGTGAACATTGATTTATTATATAGTGCAATTGAATTTTTATGTAAATTTATGTCTTTTATTTGTTTCTGAGCAATCCTAGTAATATTACAGGTTCTTAATAAAATAAAATCTAAATCTAAAGATTAGATCCTATTGAAATTGAGTCAGAATATAATTAGGGATTTACTCTGTTTATAAACTGTTGAAATTTTTCAATGATTGATGAAAAATATCAATGATTCCAAAATTCAAAACTTATTCAATTTTAATTATATTTACTTGTACTTTTTTAATTATGGATAAATTTTTTGATACTACAAAGTTTATTTTTAAGCAAAATAATATTTAAGAAATGTTAATATGAACTTTCTTTTCAATATTTTCAGCAAAATGTTTCAGACGAAAATAATCTGTTTAAACTATCGAATAAAATTGCATTGGAATCACCATCAGAGAACAAAAAAATTGATCTGGAAATACTAAAAACAGAAAATGAATAAGAAAAGGTTCACTAACTTAATCTACACATCGATTTCAATTAATGTTTTATCAAAAAGATAAATTATTTATGAGCACAAATAATATTTCAAAAATATTTTTATTTAATAAAAACATCATATATATGGTTTTTTATTCTAATATTAAATTATAACTTAGAGAAAGTAATATCTTCATCTTTGGACATAGCACCCATTGCAGCTTTCAATAAATCTTCACTTTGCAACATTGTTGAATTCCATTCTTTCTGTAAAATTATTTTTAAATAAAAAAAATTTTGATTATTGTCCGGAAATCATTTTTCTACAGGAAATCCATTAAAACCCAAAAATACGAAAATGTAATTTACCAAATTGATATTAAAACAATACTTAATTCAGTCCCTTTTAAAATTTTGTTTAAGTTTAAATCGGATTAAACAATATTTACAAGATAATTATCTTAAAATTTTGAATGGATTTGATTTTTTTGTTTTTAATTTTCGATTAATTTTTTATCCATTTCATTGGAAATTTCAGCTTTTTCAAGCAAAAAGGAAACTACTTACAATTTGATCTAATCCTTCTTGCACGGAGTGATCTCTTGCGTAAATAAGACTAATTTTTGTACCTTGAACAGCTACTGGACTTTTTTTTGCTATATTTTTAGCAACATCAATAGCTTCTTTTACCAAGCTTTAAAAGTAAGATAGTAATTTAATAAAAAGAAAAGTACAATCAATAAAAATAACGAGCCGAAGTTTTAAAATATAAAATCAATCAATTAGGAAGTTTCAATTGTTTTTTTTATTATAGCCTTTAATTACAGTATTAGACTATTAAATGATAATGATAATTCTAGATTTGTTTAACGAAATTTTAAATTCAGCACTGTGCCTAGATTAGTTAATTTTATTATAAATATGTATTTCGGCCACAAAGTCATCATCAGTATAAATTAGCTAATTGTGATTCACTCCGATTATTAAAAATAATACGAAAATAAATAAAATAAAATAAAAAACAGGTGGTGATGACGACGTTATGACGAATTTATTTCTGGTATGTATAGAAAACTTTTCACAACTTAATTTTTAACCATTTAGTTTTCGATTCTTCTATCAAATAACAATAAAATAATATTTCGACGTTTCGAAACTTCCTGATTCAGCAAAAATTTACCTATCTTTATCTACGCAAACTTTGGATACCAAACCACGCTCGAATGCTTCATCTGCAGGAAGTTTTCGAGCTGTGTAACAAAGTTCCCTTGTTAAACTTTCTGATCCAATAACTTTTGGTAATCGTTGTAAAGTTCCAACATCAGCTGCCATTCCTACATCAACCTAAAATTAAAAAGATATAAAAGTTTATTTTCAGATAATAATATAAAAGGCTGCAGTGTATACTTCTTTCACTTGGAAGAATGCATCTTTAGTACAGTATCGAATATCCGCAGCTACAATTAAATCAAAGGCACCTCCTATACATGCACTATGTACTGCAGCAATTACAGGTTTAGGACATTTTTCTAAAGCGGTAAAACAATTCTGATAAACTTCAATGCTTTTACGTAAAAATTTACATTTTTGTGAAACATCTTCCATCTCTGCGAGTTTTGGTCCCCATTCCATCATATCCATTAAATCGATACCTAAAAATGGCCAACATTTTTAATTGTAATAGAAAATAATCGTTGTAGAAGTTTCTTTGATGGCGGCAGTTTGAGAAGTTTCAAAATTCCCATCATAGACATTCAATGAATACTTCATTTAATAATACAGTTAGGTTGATGTTTTAATGTATAGTCGATTAGGAAGCCAATGAGTCGCTAGTACAAAAAAGGTCTCTTCAAACGCTCCTCTAAGTATGTGATTTGCATACAAGAAATATCATTATTAACGATGTTTAAATAAAGACAACTACGAACACTTTGATTTCTAGTAAGACTAACGACTAAATATTCATATAACTCAATTCTTTCATATTTTAATAAAATAGAGTATTTATTAAGTTAGCGTGGAAGTTTAATAAAATTTATTTAATCAAATCTCAAAAAATTGCTACCAAAATGCTCTATCAGAATCCGTAATTGCTCTAGTGATTAGGTAATCATTTAATTAATTATTTGCAATCAAAATTACAAAAAACTGTTTTCCTTATATCTCAGCTAACTAATGCTTTTTTTCTATATTTTTTTCATTCAATAAATTGCTCTCGATTTGCTCTTTCGATATTAATCCATTACTTTTATGTATGCATAATTAATTAAAATTATTAATTACGATTTAAATAGTTATCGTAATACTACTTGATTCTTATGGTACGACGTCATCAATGCGGTGTATTTGATACTATTTAAAATATAAAAAAAGCGATTTAATTAATAAAAGTATGATTTTTTTATTTTTATTTTAAAGATGATTGAAACATAATATTGAAGCACTCTTCATTATGTAAAAATCTTACAATTTTGCCACCCAAATATCAAAAAATACTTATCCAATGTTTTGAAATTTGGTATGCACAATATTGGCATGAAAACGTAGGACTAGGAATTAAATTTTGAATTATATCTTAGAAATTTCTTTTCGAAAAAAAGCCCACCGTTTTCATGTCAATATTATGCATACCAAATTTCAAAACATTTAGATAATGTTTTAAATAAAGTTTATTATTTATTGACAGTTAAAAAAAATTTAAGAATGTTAGGGAGTTATATAATAATTATAAAATAGTTTAAAAAAACTAAAAAAACACGCTCTATCTTTATTACTCTCATGCAAAGTATCCGTTCATATGCGTTCTGCAGCCAACTTCAGAGAGTTACCTACAGACAAACAAACATACGAGTGAAGCTAATAAAAGCGTGTTAAAAATACAACGAGACGAATGAAAATTTAATAAAACATTCATAATTCCATTCTAAATCACCTGTATTAATTACAAATCGATTTACTAAACTGTTAAAAAGTTATTGCAATTTAAATAACTGTAATTTCACATTCAATCCTATGGAGGAATTACAAACTTTCCTACCAGGAATTTCAAACTTTTATAGTAACTTATACTATATAGAGTAATTAAGCATAAATTTATTCAAATTCAATACTCGGTTTTCGAGAAAAAAATTAAAAACTGGCTGATAATGTCATTTTTAATGGAAAAATAAATTAGTACAAAAGAAAGTCCGGCAACATAGTCGTTAGCTCAGACCTTTACTAACAATTGTTCGTTTTAACTCATTTAATATGAAACTGATTTGAAACATTTTTTTTTAAATTTATTGAAGAGAGCTTTATTTTGTGGAAATCCATGATAATGTTTGAAGAAAACTTCAAGGATATATATTTAGCATTATTCCACTATTTATTTTATTATTTATTAAAAATTAATAATTACGTCGTGACATGTTTCGGTTTGTACAACCATTTTAAAACTTTTTTTTTTTTTAATTTTTATATAACTATAATCGCCAATTGAAATACTGAATTCATTTCATACACTTTTTAGTTACTTGTACCTTCCAAACATCCTTAATTAGTTTAGTTTATTTAGTTGGATCATATTCAGATTAGTTTTTATACTTTAAACAGGTCAAGATGAGTATCAATTTTTGAACTATTTTTAATTACTTGCATTCATAAAGCTTAATATACAATCCAGACAGTTATAAAAACAATTATAATAAATGTGTTTATAATAAATTCAAACAAAAATTGTGCGTTATGAAAAAATAAACGTTTTTGTCCGTGAATTTTTCTTTTATATTTTAGAAGTTGGGAGTTGGATCCAATTTCTTTTTAGGTCTAAAATACACCACCAAAGTTTCAGCTCGTTATCAATTCGTTTTTGAGTTATCTTGATGACAGACGGGAATGGGCTATTTCAGTGATTCTATGAAAATACATGCCAAAATTTTAAAATAAATAATGAATTATATAAAACCAATAATATTTAATTATTTTTAAAAAACTCTAAAAATATTAAGCACCTTTAGATAAACTTCATTATTTTCCTAGACCTCATTGCGAAAATTGTAGCGGAAAATTTTTCAATTCAAACTTAAGTACCAATTTTTGCGTAAATACAACAGATCCCCAAGAAATATTAACGAAGTTCTTCATATTTTAAGAAATATTAAAGTTCTTCATTGTAGTGAGCACACTCCTGAATGTAATATTTTTCAATTTTCGCGCACAAATAACTCAAAAAATATTTTTTGAGATTGTGCATACCAAATTTTCTTACATTTTGATAAATATTTTTCAAGTTATTTGTGGGCGAAAATATTGTGTTTATTATAGAGGTCGTCATCAAAATGATAAGCCATCTTAATTATTCAGGCATCACTCACAGGTGGGAATCTAATAGTGAAATCCTCTTCGTAGTTGAAATAATGAGAAAAAGCAAAAAAATACTCACCAGAACAAAATATTTTACCATTACCACTTAATACAATTGAGCGACAATCTGGGTCTTCACCAAGCAATTCGAAACAGCTTCTAATTTCTCTACAAAATGTTAGTAAAAAGTTTATTAAATGTAAAATAAAAAACATTTTTTAGTTCTATTTATCTACCATGATACCTACATATAATAAAGAAGACATATATGTGATATCGAGGTTTGATTCGAATATTAAAAGAATTTAAATTTTTTTATCAATTTCGTATAATACATAATTAAGGTTTGAATGAAAAATTTTTTAACAATTATAATTAAAATTGATATATTTTAATCGGATTGAAAAAGGATATTTCAATAATATTTTCTACTCGAAGATCGAAATGAATATTCCAATATTAATTTTACATTATTTGCAAGCACTTACAGCCACATTTTACTATTCAAGGCATTCATTTTTTTCGGTCGATTCAATGCTACATGGTAAACGAACGGTGAAGGATTGGATATCTCAAGAGTTTCAAATTTTAAAGTAGTCAAACTCATATTTTTCACTAGAATATCAGAAGCTGAAAATTAAAACAAATATGAATTAGTAACTAGTTTATTTGAAGACAATAGACAATTAGTTGAAGTTTTTAATACATGCGTATACAAGAATTCAAAACAAATGCGATTAACAAACCTTTGATATTTCGTACGGCAGATTTTAAACCAAATTTTAGCGTATTCATAAGCATGATTAATTTAAGTTTTCTTTGCTTTAGAACTTTAATGGAATTCTGAATTTTTCACATAAATATCGTAAAATTATTGTTATATGACAAGTAGTTCTGGGTCCAAAGTCAAAAAACTGTACTCTTAAATGTCAGAATTTAATTATAGAATGAATTAATGGATATATGCGAAAAAATTGATTAAAGAAAAATATGTTTGTACGCAAATAACATATTATTTTAATTGAAATTAAAATGGAAATAAAGTTGTATATAAATAATTGGATCACGTGAATTTCAATAACAACAGCGTGTGTTCTCCATCAATTTTCTGACCAGAAAATTTTATTTGATTATTGTATAAACAACAGCGTATATTGTAAATATTTCATACATGAAAGTATTGCGTCCCCATTTTGTAATAGTGTCAGTAATTATAATCAATTAAATTAATCCTTTAGCACGCCCATGGTATTTAAATAATTAATTCAAAGTTTTGTTATCTTGTTTGATAATTTTCCCATTATTCAAAACTCGATTATTTGTAACAATTATTACGTAAAATATTTTCCAGTACAGTGTGAATCACATATTTCTATTGTGTATAAAGAAAAACTATATAATTTACCCTGTATCATATAGTTAAGAGAACGCGCTAAAATTTTAAAAGTTGTCAGGCTGCCAGCATAGAATATACAAGCTACGGTTGTCAGTTTTGGTTTTAACATATAAGTGTTCTAAAATGTAGGTTATTGCATCTAGCATATAAACATATACATCCTAGAAATATTTATACATGTATAATTAAAAAAAAAACCGTAAATAAAAGTTTTTTTTAGAGTAACGGATACGAAATAACAAGTTTATTCAATGCACAGAGTTATTTATGCATTGCATTGTTATATTTGCATTTAAAAAAACAACTGCCCTAAATATAAAAATCTTGAACTATTAAAATGCCTAGTGCAGTCACGGAGCCCGTCGCTGAGGTAGTCTCAGATGAAAGTAAAATCAGCGAAAGTCGTACAAATCGTATGTGGATTGCATTAAAAGCTCATGTATTACGTGAACGTGCTAGAAAACAACAACAAAGAGAAGCGGAGGTAAATTAAAGATTTGTGAAACTTAATGATAAGTATTTTAATAGTCAACGTTTGTTTATTTAGGTAGAGGAAGAACGGCAACGGCGTGAACGAGAACGTCAGGATGTAATGACACTCAGTGAAACAAAAACCCAAATCACTGAATTAGAAACTAGACTTTCAGAATTGAAAGAGGAAAAACATCAATTGTTTAAGCAATTAAAAAAGGTTTTGCATGAGGATGATAGTCGTCGTCGACAATTGGTGAAAGAAAAGTAAGGAATTTTTATTTAAATTAATAGATCACGACAGAAATTGGGGTCAATTGTCAAGAGAAAATTCATTATTTAGCCCGTTTGAATTGGCAAATATGAGGAAAATTTCGACTACAGCTAAACGACTTGGTGGAAAAGGTAGCTCTTAGGATTTTTAATTAGCGCCACACTATGCGCAAAAATAAAAAATAGTGGGTTTGGAAATATGGGAATTTTTTCCGATTTATGGAATTTTCCAATAAACTGGTGCATTTACCAAATTTCGTCCTACCAAAATTTTTGGTTTCAAAACAGTCAGTTTTAATGCGCTTTAGAGGGAAAACGACGCAAAATTGGAAAATTTCTAACATACAAATCGATCTGAAACAACCATTTTTTTCAAAAAGTTTGTCAGGCCGAATTCGGAAAATGCACTGGTTTATTGGAAAATTCAAAAAAACGAAGAAAATGCCCAAAATTAACCAAAAACTGACCATATTTACAAAAACACCCTTTTTAATTTTTGTGCATTGTGTGATTCTTATTATGAATTTTAAAAGCTACGTTTTCCACCAAGACGTTTAGTTGTAGTTGAAATATTCTCCAAACGTCGACATTACTTCTAATTCCTGTGGAGTAATTGTATAATTTTAATTTTACTATACTGATTAAGAATTCTGAAAGGGTAGACGTGAAAATAATATATGTTTCTGAGGGCATCAATTACTAAGAAAAAATGTTTTTATTAGCCTTCCGACTGATATCGTTTCGCGGTAACGGTGTATTGTAACATATTTGATATATACTGATTATATACAGATATAAAAATCTACCTCTAAAAAATTGTGCTTTATCCTGGAACTGAATCTTTTTGACTTTGTTATCAATATGGAAACTCATTTTAAACTAATTTCAAAGATAAAATCAGATGACGTTAGTCAAATTTCAGTTCAAAAATGGCCTTTTAAAAATATTTTTCTTGATAATTCTATAATGATAATATTAATTCAAAAAGTATTTCAAGACTAGAAATTTTGGATTTTTTTTCTAATACAAATGCATAAATATTTTTTTGTTTATATTTTTAAGTATAATAAGGTATGTTTTTAGCTATTGAAGATGATTGTAAAAACATTCACAACCGTTAAAACAAAGTATTAATTTAAATTATTTTGTCAAATTTTTATTGTGGGTCGTTAAGGGGATGTTCCAAAAAATAAACAAGCCATTAAATAATTTATTTTTTTAAATCGATTCTTTTGGCAAATATACCAACGGATATGACTATTAAATTCCCCACGTTAAAGTTCTGAATAATCTCTAGAAGAAAATTCGTTTATCTGTACGGAAAAGTATAAAGAAGTACTTAAGTGTTTTAAGATCGTTTTATAATCATCCCAATCTCATTAAATAACTTGGTTGTGACTGAAGTCAAATTGGGTATGCATTAAATGCTTAATTAACTTCTTGAAGTTTAGGATATGAGACTAATGAGGATTATAACTTTTTCTAAAATTAAAATATTGAATAATTCGAATTTTCTTTATTACTCTTGGCCTAAAAATTTTGTTAATTCAGTCCGTGTTCGACCAAACTTTGTATAATATTATTAATTATGTATTTTATCTTTCTTAGTGATATGTTATCCGCTCCGGTTCCACAAATGATACCTGGACCAATGCATCCACAATTATTTTTATCAAGTCCTTCGGGTCAACCACAAAATTTACAATCTGGACAAACAACACCATATAAGAATCAAATTCAGGCTGGAAAACGTGGTCGAAGCCCAAGTCCACCGCAACAGATACCGGTAACATATGCTCAACAACAAAGCACCACATACGCAACATACAAGACACCTCAACAATTAAAGACTCAGCAACAGCCTCAATATCAACCTCAAAGTAAGATCATGAAATTTAAGTTTGATACCTACTTTGGTATTAATAAAATTATGTATTTTTTAGAAGACGAAACGAGACGTCCGCCGGAATTCGTGCGTGCGGTTCTTTGGAATAGTAAGTACAATATTAAGATAATACTACGTACGGTAAAAAATATCAAAACATCTTAAATATGTATAATATCTTCGATCTATTGTAATTTGGATTCGGTCATAATTTTAGGGCATGATAAGATTTTTTGATCAGAAAATCTGATGTCACTCTAAGCATTTATTTTAAATTAGATCCCGCACACGGTATGAATTCTTCATAAGACATCAGATTTTCTGACCAGACTTTCAAACATTCTTAATCAACAATTTAATTTACAGTGTTGTATTGCAAACATAGGAAAATCAAAAAGGACCAGCTATTACACTAAAGAGAAAATTTTGAATTTACAGATACGAAGATTTATTCTATTCTTATTCCTTGTATTCTTATTTCTTGTATTTATTCACAAGAAAGAAAGAAGTTTAAAGTAACGATTAATTTGTTTTTTATTTAGAACCATCTCAATATACAAATCAACCGCAAGCTAGTTTCTATGCAATTACACCCACTGATCGAACTCCAATTGTGTACTACCCAACTGGAGGAATAGGAACACGAAATTCTGATTCAGTTGCACCAAGAGGACCACCTGGTTTATATGAAACATATAGTTTACCGCCTGGAGCTCGCCCGCCACCGCAATCATCTACACATGTAACAGTTCGTGGTGGAGCTATACCAATCAGCCCAGCTCAATCGGTAATAATAAAATTAGAGCTTCTATCGTATAAAGTAGCTAAAGCTATGTTAAATTTTCTCTCTAAGATGTCAAAGACTGGTAGTATAACGACGGGATACCCAGTGAGAAGTCAACCCGTTGCACAGTATCAACAACAAAATGGAATGTATACTTCTGGTGGCTTACCACAAAATAGGCAGTTGTATTCGACACCACCTGGAGCTACTCTAGCTGGATATCCACCTCCACGTGATTAAAAATATTCCATTTTAAAAAGTTAAATTCCAATATGGTTGAGATTTCAGAAATATAATTATATACTTAAGATTTCATTTAATCCATTTCGATATTTCTTTTTATTACAATGTGTAGAAAATAATTTTGACATGGGCAGATAGGTAAGATAACTTATTTCATTCAAAATAGTCTCCATCATATAAGAGTGTTCATTTTAAATATCTAGGATAATGTACATATGCTTTAAAAGACGTGGTGATATAATTTTTTGAATTTTTAAAAACCATTTAAGGGGAAACGATTCTCAGCATCATGGAGAAATAAGCCGTATTTGATATGGAAAGTATTTCAGGTTAGTATTAAACAACCTATCTCAGGAGTTCCACATTCTCGTGTATCAAGCTCATCTCGTTAGTACTCACATCGGCTAAGTTCGAGAAGTTAGACAATTTAACTTTAATATGTTAAATATTCACATGGAGTTTTGTTAACCAATTTAGAGCTTGAGCTTGTCAGGCGCTAGATGTAACTGATACTGGTTTTAAAAAAATATCAGCTTATGCTAAGCAGTAGGATTTGAAATTATAACTATTTAACAATATTAAATAGACGTCAACATGCTGCTCAGTACAAGCTGGTATAATATTGCTACGAAAGCTAGAATTAATTACTTATTTGATTTCCATCTCGTGATTATTTTAGTAAATTCTCACTCATTAGGATTAAACCTCTCATAAGGATGAAATTTCTATATACTACTTGTCTCACTTCTCTATTTTAATACCAAATACTTTTTTTCAATTTCTAATAATTCTTCGACTTCATATAGTCGCTGGTTTTTTTTTCTTGGAAGATTCTGGAAGTGAGGGTACTACATCCTTACAGCAACCGGCCTCATCTTTCAGAAATTCTATGTATTCAACAATGGGTTCATTCAAATTGGAAGATGAAGCTCGAGGTATGAATTGGTCGCGTAAAAACTGCAACTGCCTATAATATTTCCAATTAATTTGCCATTCGCCATATTAATTTATCATCTACAAATTAACTTGGTATCCTAAAATATGCCTGCTGTTTATTATAGTTTATTGATTTATTAGTCTATACTAACTGAATATGATAAATACTACTGAGTATCTATAAAGATTTCATCTTCTATAGCTTCGATAAATTCATATATTTAGTTAGTATTGAAAATAGAAATATCTCATTAAATAGTAAGATAATTTCATCGAAATATGTACATACTTTCAGTTTTTAATACTTTATATATCATTCCATTTTTTTTGTTAACAATACATCTGCTTTGATGTAATTCGTTTTTCTGGTTCTGTTACTGGGCGTATGAAAACTTCATTTATTAAATTTTCTATAAATTTTTTCTAAAATAAAGTCAATATTATTATTAAATAAAAAAATTCAGCATTAACAAATTTTCAATAGTCATCATACATAAATAGACTTTTGATTAATTTTATTTAATACAAAGTTACAGGTGCTCTACATTAGTACAATGTTCTGATTACATTAGAATTTTAACCCTTTTAGTGTCCTATACATATTATACAAACTGTTTAAAATCGGCTGTATATTTTTCAATTTTGAAGAAAATAGGGTTCATGCGAATAGAGTTTCACAAACGATAAGTGCCATCTGTTAACATATGAATATACAAATGGTGGTGCTCTTTAGGAGAAATTCATATTGTTTCAGTTATGTACAAAAATATTTGTTTATGTCAATACATTGCGTTTCACTAAGGCTACTGTTTGTGTTAAAATTTATTTTATTCATCATTTTAATAATTAAAAACCAACTTAAGTAATAATGAACTAATTTATATAAATTAATATTTAAGCTTGTTGAAATTATGAAATTAGAATAAATTATGAAAATTTCTTCACCTTTAATATTTTCACTAATATATAAAGTTTTATACATTTTATTAAGTACTTACGATTATTTTAATATTGTAAATATTCGATATTTTAGTTAGAGTCACAATTTTACAGGTTATTATACTTTTACTATTTTGATCTTTAAATTCAATAGCATTAATTACATGGCGTGATTTAAATAATTTTTCACCTTTTATGTAATTCTGGCTACGAATTTTATTATTAATGGTAGGTAAAAATTCAAATTTAATAATATTGTATTTTATGTTTACTCTCTGAATGATATCGCAAAGTTCAATTAATAAACACTAGAGAACACTTGTATCAAAAAAGTGGCGCCTCTACAGTTCATGCATAAGCTATATAAGATATTATAATGAATTGACAAGCTTTCATACCTACTCACAAAATAATACTCCCTGAAATCACAAGTTATTATCGTATTTATATAATTAAAAAAATTAAATTTTTTGTGCTTAAAATGTAAATATTAAATGTATTAATGGAAACATAGAAAATTGAAGAAAAATAAAATATTTTGTTGAGCAAAACTAGACGATTTTGTATTTGTCTGTATCTATCTACTATCTATCTATATATGTTTGTTCCGGTGAACTTTTTTATCTTATTTTTCAATAAGCATGAAATTCCTAGATCACATTTAGAAAATTTATTGTATGGTTTTGGAGCCCTATTGGCAGATCAGGAACTTTGTAATGTCAAATTTCCAAAAGTTGTTGTTCTCACTTACGGTATGATGAAATTTAAAGCAAATATATTGGAACATATATACCAATTATTGGTTTAGAGCTACGGTCTATATTTTCAACCTAATGAGAATAGGGTTCTGCCGTGAGTGAGATTTACTACTCAATGGAGCTACAAGTAATCATATGATACACTAAAATAAAACTTATAAAATATATTTAAAATAATGAAAAAAGTAAAAATAAACTTATTTATTTACAAAATAAAAAAAAATAAAAAAATCAGTTATAAGTGGTATATTTTAATTTGCACAATCGTTTTTAGTAGTCTCCTAAACACCATATACGTTTCGTGACTAACTTTTTTTTTTTTTTTTTTTTAAATTTCTGGCTTCAGCTATACAGCCATTATCTAAAGGGGATTATTATTTTTTTTATACAACAACAGTACACACAGTACTGCTAGGTGGTCACCCATCCAAATACAGATTGTGACTGCTGTTGAACTTCATTGATTGGTCTATGCATGTCATTACGTTACGTCAGTCCGGGGTCAACTTTTTTTTTTAACATAATTATATTATCGCTAAGTGTTTTTCAATATTTTTACATAGTTGTAATTATTGTAGATAGATGGAAGCACTTGACGATATAACAATTCAGGGCGAGCCAAGCTCGCCCTGGAAACTAAAAGGGTTAAGAAATAATTACTAAATCAAACGGGCCATACAATACACAAGTAGAAGAGCCTTAATATGTTACAATATGTTTTTCAACAATTTATTTACTTTACATTATAGTAAAATTTTTCGATTAATTTTGTATTTTACTAGATTTTGATCGGCTATTTTGAATTTTGATAAAAATAAAAAAATTCATAAAATTTTTAGAATTATATTTTCGTTAATTTTACATAGTTACATTATTATAATTCAACAACATTTTGGCTGCGGCTTTGATTAGATTTATAATTAGTGATATACGTTAGTTTTTACAAAAAATAAATAAATATTTGTATTTTGAATCACACCCAAGACATTAAATGATAAATGATAACAATTGCAAAAACAGAACTGTGGTTTTGATTTTAGTTAAACGTTTCGTTCCTTTATTAGGACATCATCAGTAAAATAACATTAATAAATTAAAAAAAAAAAAAATTGTGTAATGGACCAGGATGTAAATTAAGTGTAACCAACACCAAACAAAACACACATGTGTTTAACTTCACACATGTGCAGCTACCAAAAGCAGTGGAAAATGTGCTAAATTTTGAATCAGGAATTGGATTCCCAATAACATTTAAACAGGCTCTAGTATAGACTCTAATTATAGATTTAGATAATGGCATAGGATTGGTAGATATTGCGGGCTGAGATTTAAAAATAATTAAAGATTAACCGTTTCTCCAAAACTTTATGGATTGAGTAAAACTCATAAACCAACATACAAAATGAGATCTGTGGTGATTTTGATTCGGTCTTTATGTTATAAGCTAGCAAAGTTTTTGCATCATTCATTGGTGACATCTATATCTACAAAACTCGTGTTTTAAATTAGGAATTCTTTTGAATTTGTCAAGTTTATTCAAGGAGTAAAAATACCAGATTATTATATTTTAGTATCATTGGACGTAGTGTTCCTTGTTCACCAACATCTCGAAACAACTGATACTGGATATAATTAATGAAGACTGGCATGAACTCTGAAAGTTGATGAAGGTTCCAATGTATATATTTGTAGAGCTAATACAGTTTTGTTTCGATTCGAACTACTTCCAGTTCAATAGATCATTCTACCAGCAACTCGATGGTTAAATCATGAGATACTCATTAAGTCTTGTGTTATCGAACATAGTTAGGCACTTGGAAAGATAACCAGTATTCTACATTTTCCGGTTTCTTTTCTGAAGGTGTACGTTGATGATACAGTCACATCTAAAGATAAAGTAGACGTAGTACTGGACATCTTCAACAGCACCAATGAGAAGGTTAAATTCACGATATAACTGGAGGAGGATAAATAGTTGTCTTTTTTAGACGTAATGATAAAAAGAAACGAGCTCAGGTATATGTTTGAATTACCATTCTAAACATCCTCTAAGTCAGAAAATGGTATTATTAGAGGTTTATTATTCTTAATTTTTTCGTCAAGCAGCCAACAGTTTCTCGCCTATACTTTAGGCAGACTTGAAAGTTTATTAAGAAATAATTATCCCTCTGGCTTAATTCACACGATATTCAATAGCTATAAATTGAACAAAAATATTAAACTGATAAAGGATAATGAAGAGAAACAAAATTTTATTAAGTTCCCTTTCATTAATACATTATCAGTAAATAAATATTTTAATAAAATAAAGTAAATGAATATTTTAATAAAGACTTGTGATCTCTAATTTAGTTAAAGTCAACCACATCTACACAAAGTTGAAAGATAAAGTTAGATCTAATTTCATCTATAAAATATCGCATGCATGTAGTAAATGCTGTATAGGGAAAATTAAAGAATAGATCCACATAACTATTTTAAATCTATTAATATACTTAAAACTAACTCCACGCATTAGGCTGGACACAATTTTCAAACTGGTCACAATTTTAAATTTGATGTAGCAACTCTTTTAGATTTAGAAGAAAATTGGTTTAAAAGAAATATTAGTTAGATGATTTATGTGAAAGACAATGATACAATTAATTTAAAAACTGACACTAATAATTAAAATATTTTAAAATTTAATCGCCAATTTCAAGAATAACAAAAAGTTTCAGGTGGCACTGTGGTACTAATATTGCTTGGATACACACTTCCCCAAAAATGTGTTATTATTGGTTATTAATGTAGTACATATGTCGTTATCCACTGCTGTTATTGACATAAAGGAGTTTCTAACAACGTGTTGACTGAAATTTTATATCAAGTAATCTAAATTAGCTACAAGTAACCGAAACTGCTTGTTACTTAATTAACAACAATATCACAAGCACTGGTGTCAACATGACCGCAACACTCTACACAACCAACCATGTCTGTGACCAAACTCACGTTCTGCACAAGCATTCAAGAATAGGTGGGCATAGCTATACAACTAAACTTCAACTGAACTGGTATCGTTCTTTCCATGCTCATGTATCCATTTTTCAATAATGCTCATGCATACATTTTTCAATAGAGCACTTTTATAACCGTTTATACTTAAAAACCACATAGTACTTAATTAATTTAAAGTATACATGCGATACGCTTAATTTCAACGTTTAAAGAAACGCCATTGATTCAAAAAGTTATTTTTGTGTTTAGTAAAATTCACCTCAGCGCTCGGCGTCCCAGTAATCACCCCCTCTCCATCTCGTAGTACATCTTGTACATTCAGGTTTTACAACTACGCAATCGCTTACTCGGAATTTAGAATTATCGCTCGTCGTTCTTGGTATCTGTGTCTGTCCAGGACGTCTCCACGCAAACGTGCTTATCTGTGGTGCCAAGGAAGCTGCAGCCTTACCTACTTCTCGTAGGGAGAAATTATTCCAGAATACCACATCTCGGATACTTCCCCCGCTCCTTGCCGCAATTATTTTGATGGTTCGATGGTTCCGCTCAACAATCCCATTACCGCTAGCTCGATTAACAATACCGGAAAACAATGTTACACTCCACTGGAAAGTCTATTGTTTTCTGTTAGAAGTTCTTTCGGCGGGTTTCTTTCGCCGAATACCTCGGACAGAACGCGTATCACCTGATCTCTCTCTTTGTTATTTATCGGTCCCCATATGGCGAACCGGCTTTGTTCGCATTCGATAAACGTCAAAAATTTCCATAATGAGTCACAGTTCTAGTTGTATGGTAAAAATTCGTAATTCCATACGTATTTTTAAATACAAATAATCATGCAAGTTTGATTACGTGTATTATTTTTTTTTACTTATTTTGTTATGGTTATTACTAAAAGATTAATATGCAAATTAAGTTGATGTTTAAGTACCTAGGTTGTCGTATTCTTGACGCAATAAGGAAGGAGGAGTGGGAAAGCCTACCACACAAATTGTAGAAGAGTGTAATTAAATTTTATAAATATTGTAAAAATCAGCTTGATACCGATAAATACGTATCTCCACATGACTGACATATTTAAAGTGCACGTTGGCCATATCATTCAATTAGGAACAGTAATTTTATGCAATAATCATCTAATTAAATTACATGGAATAAAATATAATTTTTAAAAACTACATAAATAATCTTGACAATATGTAGTAGAAGACGTACCAAAAAAGGGACATCTATAATGATGATAATCTCGAATAATAAAGTAATATAAATTGTATTTCTTGCAATTTTCGCGTTTAAGTAATTATCCAAATTTTATGAAATTTGGTATGCATAATCGTAAAATAAAAATGCTGGGTTTGTTAAAGACTTCTTCGAAAAAACATATTTTCTGAATATAAAATAAAGTTACGATTTTCATTGAAAAAAATTAATTTTCAGGAAAAGTTCTATCAAGCTCTCCGTTTTCATGTTAAGATTGTGCATACTAAATTTGATATCAAGTGGATAATAATAAAAACATATAGGATATTTTTGGTTATAATGACCTACATAGGAATTTTTAGAAAATGGAAACAAGTTAATATTTTAAGTGTTTTATTTCTTAGTCAACAAAATCACAATAAAATTGCGAGCTAAAATTTTTGGTTGCTATAACAATTAAGAAAAAAATATCATATCTGTAAACATATACAATAGGTCAGTAGCTCACCTGTAATTTTGCTGGGAAGAAAAATGAAAAAATTTTATATAGGAGAAAACTAATTAACAACAATTATATCAAAATTTAGTGTGATTCGACTTTTTGAATTTATGTTATGATTTATATGATTACGATCTTTGTTTAGACTTAAGTTACGTTCGTTTTAATATTTAGTTACACAAGTTATTATTAATGTCTAGACTTTTTTTTTTATTTCCAAAAGGTGTTTTTTTACCAATCTTTTATTTTTATACAAATAGAAGCGGGTTAAGTAAAACAGAGTTGTATATTACTTCGACATATTCTCTAGAAAACTATCCCTACTTCTAGTATTTATTTAAGGTCCAGTTCCATCAGCTATAAATAAACTTGTTCTTAACTAATTACTCTATCGCTTTCTTATTACAATAGGCTATTTGATAACATTAAATATACTACGAAATGTGGTATTCCTATAAGATAATAGTATGTAAAAAACATATTCCACTTTATTTAAACTAAATTATGTGTATTTTTGCAAATTACACGAAATAAAATGCATCAATCTTTGGTCACAGCCATGGTGACGTCACTATCTAGTAAACTATAGAATGAATTACATACGTGTATTATATTAAACAAGGAAGTCATGACAGATGCTGTATTGTTTTGTTCTATATGAACTGGTTTACTAGTGTGCAACGTCACATGTACCACTTGACAATCGTCATTACAGAAACATCGTTTTTCGCGCTGTTTTGAAAATTTGAACTTTAACATTGATTTTCATTGGTAATACTGTTGATTTCCCCGAAATATCAAAGTAGTGTGCTTATTATGTAATAAAGAATTATTTAAAATGATTTCCAAAAATTATTCTAATAGCCTATTTCGTGAACATTATCTACGTTTCTATATTGCTGTAATCATATAATAATTGTAACACTACAATTTTTGTACTGATTCCCGTTAAAATTAATCTGCAATTACAGTCAATAAACAAATAGACAAAAATCTTTCAATGTAGCAACTAACTAAACGTTCGCAATTGCACGAGGGATATTAAGATTGTATACCTATCACTTAAACTAATTCATATTCTGTGCTCTTTTGAAAACATTCTATCAGCAGGAAACAGAGACTTCTCTTGGCGAAGGCACAGCTGCATCTTCTAGTTTGAGTTTTTTTAAACTGTTGAATTGTTGGATTACATGAATCCAAAGTTTCAGATTCAAAGATTCTATTCCTGACTTTCTGTAAGTTTCTATACACGCTATATGTGAGATCTCCGAAATCTCCAAATAATTAAATTTTCTGTTAAAACATAATAGTAGAGTTTAATGGTCCTGTAATGGTTACACATAATTTCACCTTATGCCTGTCCTAAAAAAAATTCTAACAATGCCAGGTTGGAACATAGTTTCTCTGATTCGGAATATATTGTGATTAAAATTTTGTAAATATTAGCAAATTTTTTTAAATAGCATTTACAGAAGACTCTTCTTAGTTCTCTGTATGTGATCCTTATATTATATTATACAATTATTAAATTCACTGTCAGTTTTCATCAGTTATTATTGCTATTGTCCGTTTCGAAAGATTTCTTTTTGCACATAATATTAATTTGCCTGTAAATTTAAATAGAGGAGATGGAACCAGCCTTTAATAGTCTACTAATATAAAAATGAATATTCTGATAATTATAACGTTATTCATTATTTAGTAAATCAAAATTTTGGAAATTTTGATTTGAATTAGTTCCATTTTTAGTTCCAAACGTGAATTATAAATAAAAATTCCGCTTTATTTCAAATCTACTTGCTTTTTCAATTTGCAAACAATTGAAATTGAAAATCGATTAAATAACGAAAAATTATATTTAAATAAAATAGATCCATAAAACGAATTCAAAATAAAGGGTACAAAAAAAAAAAAAATAATTTATTCCCAATATTTTTTTTTTTCATTCGTTTTTTCATAAATAAATTATAAACGTTTTATATTGACAGCATCACTTTTCACTATGTCGTAATCTCTCACTATTACAGAAAGGAACACAACAA
Organism: Chrysopa pallens; assembly: GCA_020423425.1. NCBI lineage: Eukaryota > Metazoa > Arthropoda > Insecta > Neuroptera > Chrysopidae > Chrysopa > Chrysopa pallens. The sequence goes on along the minus strand of CM035592.1, from coordinate 99,512,029 downwards.
ATATCTGCTGATCGCTTAGTTTTATCCATTTTTTCTTTATAATTTTATGGAATTTTTGTTAATTTCACTTTAAATTTACTTCATTTAATTAAATTTTTTAATTAAATTATAGGTCAAAGTTTCCAGTAGCGTTCACTATGAACCGAGAGATAATATGCCTAACTCCATCGTCGTGCATATAAATTATAAACAGTAAATTTTACTATATATGGAATAGTAAATATTGTAGCAGAATTTCAATTTCTAGTTATATTCACGATTCTACACGTTGATATTATTAAAGATAATAATTTTGAACTAAACAGCTATTATTAATTTCATTACTGATATTTCAATTTTAGATCTACAAATGGAACAAACATTGAAAAACAATGTCTACATTCAGATTAGTCCAGCGATAAAGTATTTAAAAGACCTCGTTGAATATATTATATGAGAATTAATCATTGTTTTATAGTCCATTCCGAAAAAAAATTACTGATTATTAACACAAGAGGTATTATTCACATTATTTAACAAAAACTCTTCGACAAGTTCTAGATCTTCATGTCAATATTGTACACCCCAAATTTCATAACATTTGGATAAGTATTTTTTGAGTTACTTGTGCTGAAGTTTATATACTTCTAACAGCTGTTGATAAAGTATTCACTTTTAATAAAATATATCAAATTTTTAAATAAATCTTAAAATTATCGATATGTTTTGGAATGAAACTTGATGCATTGTTGACACAAATAACGGACTTAACAATAACCAAGTAAAGTTATTTATTGCAAGTTAAATTTGAGTTAAGTTATAGATAAACCCGCACTACGGGCTTTCATAAATATCATACGATGATAAAGTAAATATAAAAAAATTGAATTTATAGAGAATCCTTAAGAAAAATACATTTCTTTCCCCATTTTTCAAATTTAACAAATAACTCCAGAAGCGGGAACAGTTTCATAAGAGTTTTTTTTTCTATGCATGCTATGAAAATTTTCAAAGTTCTAATTTTACAAAACTTATTTTGAATTTATACAATTTTTTGTGTTTTATAACCAAATTTAACTTAAGTTTGTTCCAAAATCGTAACATCGTAAACAACCATTAAAACTGCATTGAAATACCATTCAATTAATATTTAACAGAATCTTAAAAACTGCTAAAGCCTGGATCATGACCTTCAGTCAGATGATAATTTGGGTAATCTTTTCGCGTAGGTAGATAAAGGTGGGGTTGAGCATATGATTTTTTTTTATAGTCTAACAAGTATAAGTGTATAGCCATCTTTATGAAAGAAGTTGTTAACTAACTGTATATTTGCAGACCTAAAAATATTGTAGAAAAAATGGGTTCTTCATTGAAATGAATTTCAATCGATACTTTTCGATATTAGTGCCGTGATTGAATGGCATACAAATTCATTTGAATAAATGATTCTAGATTTTCTATCATTTGAACTTTTTGTGTACGTCTCTAATAGATTTTCAAATTACGAATGGAACAAACTGAAAGTTATTAAGGGGACTAATTTGATTTAAAAACTCATGTCTCCACTTTAATATAATATTTTGATGAATAGAATATACTTTGTAGAAATATTGATTTTTGCTATGTAAAAAAATTGGAAAACAAATAAACTATAGAGCACTGTACTTCATTTGTTTTTCTTAAATAAATATAATTTATCACTCCGAATGAAAATTGTCTTGAATGAAAACACTACCATCTAATTGTATTTTTATTTTTTTAAATGTTCTCTCATATCTAAAAACTTTTGATAACAATGTGGTTCTTCATTTATTTGTAGTTTATAGAGGGTCGCCTGTACTTATTACCGGCCATTTTTCCCTTAACTTTTTCATTTGTTTCAAATTGTCATGATGATTCCATGGTTTTAATTGTAACAACTGACTTACAATTGGATCATTTTCTGTGTTTTGCTTTTTATGTTGTGATCTATAAAAAAGAAAAAAATACATACTTTCAATGTTTTTAATAATTAGTTAGTTGTAATACACGTAGGCGATGGTTATTTAATTTTTAACCTTTTGTTTAAAGTCTTAGTAAAAACGATTCTTATTCGTTAATCAGAAAAATATACAGATTATTCAAAAAATAATTGACCAAAAATTAGAAACTGCCTCAAATGTAACAAAAACAAGTTAACAATAAAGATTGTTAATTGTTTAAATAAACACCTAACATATGGTTAAGCATCAATGTTTGAACTATTTTTAAATGATAAACTTTAAGAGAAAATGTTTCAAACAAAAGTTGTTTGTTTAGTTTTTTATGTATTTTTTTTACTTAAAACTTTTGAGATATAGGAGTTGGCCGAACGAATCTAACTTCATTTTTTTGCGATTTTATATTAAAACTTTTTCCCTCTCAACATCCAGAATAATCAGTTTTAACAAAATTCAAATAAATTACTGATGTAAAACCGCATGATATATCGGTATTTATGTGACAATACCTCTAGTGTATAAGCATACCAGACATATATCTTATTTGAGTGAGTTCTTAGATAAAGGTGTGTTGCTTATCATTTTTTCTAATTAATAATTTTGAAAATTACATAATATTGTGCAATTAAATTTTTATAAGTGAATTCATTCATTATTTTTATTGATGAACACATGGGCATATCCAGTGAATATTAGGTCTAGACAGCTGCACTCCCTGGATTTTGAATGCGATATGACTATGAACATGTACGTACTTTGTCAATTGATACTGGGTTTTTATTGTAATTGACTTAAATTAACTATGAAAATAAAATCTAAAAATACAATACTGACATAGGCTTATTAATAACGGTTACAATTGGAAAGTAATTTGGCACACAGCTGAGATTTATCATCGTAAAGAGGTTAATTAAATGGGCTTTGTATGTTCAGTGTATATAAAATACTAGTACATAGGTAATATCCTGTTTTGCTGAAGATCCTCTAAAACTTCTTTTCAAATAGATAATATTAAATATTTTAAATTAAACAATATTTATTTAATTTATTTATTTTATAGGCTTTCATGCGTGTGTACCGTCTAATGTTTCAAATAGTGCCTTCGTGTAGTATGTAAGGCGACAAAACATTCGCGGGGACCCAGCTTAAGAAATTTCTTATTTACAATCCTCTGAACCAGAATTAAGGTACACCTAAGGGTGTAAATATTTTGATATTTTAAATGTGCCAAAACTATCTATGCGTTAATAACAAACTTCATTTTTATCAATAAATTGGAAAATTCAATACCAAACATAAAAAAGAATTATCAAAATTTATGTAGGTACTTAAAGCCATTAATGAGGAATTATCGAAATTGATATAGGTAGAGGAAGTGCGGGTATTATGGGATACCATTTTGTTTTTAAAATTCATAAAGAAAAAACTATAAAAGTAATTGTAAAAATAAATATGCCAAATTATAGGAAATTTAATCAGCTTTAGCCACAGTAAGTATCAAAAGCGTCTAAGTATTGCTTAAGTTCTATATAAACAAAAAAAAAAATAGTTTTGTCATTAAACTTAATTGCATATAATAAATAATAACATACATGGAATTGTCATTTTAAATTATGTATAGGCACTCATATATATATAGTCCGTATATGAATTTATAAGTAAAGTAGATATAAAACACTGTTAAATCCCATTAAAAAACTTTGTCTTAAAAATTGCATATTTGGCAAAAATTGAATATTGCAATCTTTAAAAGATTTAAAAGAATTGTTTTCTAATTCACTAGATGAGCCAGAGGAAGAAATTGAAGAATTTCTAAATGCACCTTTGCAGTTATCTCCCCCAATCGAGCTTTTTTCTCAAAATGAAATACGTACGGGAATTGAATCTCTAAACCGTAAAAAAACACCAGGACTTGAAATCATATCGACCTATTAGTTTATTACCTACATTGTCCAAGCTCTTTGAAAAATTATTTCTTCATAAAGTAAAAATTATATTGAACGAACGAGTTACAAATCATTTCTGATCATCAGTTTGGTTTTCGTGAAAAACATTCCATCATAGAACATGTACACCATATAGTAAATACGACAACAAAATGCTTTCAAGTAAAAAAAATATTGTGCAAAATCAGTTCAAGTAGTTTCTGATTTTTTTCCTATCCAATCTGGTGTACCGCAGGGAAGAGTTCTAGGTCCGATTCTTTACCTAATTTATTACGCGGATTTACCAGTCGTCGATACAAATATAGCAGTTACATTTGCAGATTATAATGCCATCTTATCCGTGGATGTGGATCCAAGTGCAGCTTTTCAAAGACTAAAAAATATTATCGATAAAACAATATTGGTTGCATAACTGGCGTATCCAAGTCAACAAGACGAAATCCGTTCAAGTAACATTTACTTTGAAAAAAGAACCTGCCCAGCTGTTACAAGAAACGAATTTTCCACAAGCAAATGATGTGAAATACCTAGGTATACACCTACATAGAAGACTTACATTGCGTAAACATATTTGATTAAAGAGAAAACAGCTAAACTTGAAATTTTCTAAATTGTACTGGCTTTGGGACAAGGTTCTAAGTTATCATTTGACAATAAACTACTAGTGTATAAAACAGTTCTTAAACTGGTGTGGACTTATGGCATTCAACTATGGGGAACTGCAAGTAACAGTAATATAGAAATTCTCCAAAGATTTCAACCAAAAGTGCTACCTACACACAATAAGTGAATCTCCGTGGTATATGAGGATATTTACAGGAGTCTGGCCCGCAGTGCGTGACATATATTTGTCTCGTCTGGAAACACTGGCATTCAAACACATCTTTTAAACAATAGTGATAGTGTAAACTGACTAAACAGACAAAATATTCTAGATTTAAAATTTAGATTTATTTAAATAGTTCTTAGTTATAAATTAATAACTTCTAGTTATAGATTAAGTTATTAACATATATTCTAGCATTATATCATTAAGGTGGTTAGTAGTGGGTAGATTAGTGTTCAAACCTACATATTACTCATTTGATCTATTTTTAGTTCATTTGAGAACTGATAATAGATACTAGGTATCAAAAAAAAAAAAAACCTACAGTAATTTGACTATATTCTTAAAAAATGTATCATGCAATTTATATTTTGCTTTTAGTACACATATGTTTATGAAGAATAAATAAAAACAGTTTTGTTTAATTTACCTATAATATTTCCTCATGGTGGGTGCAATTACTGAAACAGCAATATATGCATTTCGTGCCCTTGCTTTATCATACCCAGAGGATGGAAGTGATGATGTTACACGTCGAAATGAAAACCATTCCTTTAATTTTCCCGGTGGTTTTACTGTAGTTGGCTCACTGTATACCGTGTTAATCAAATTAATATTTTTCGTAAAAACGTTCTCATCTTCATCTTGAAACAGTGGCCATTGATTGGCATTAAAATTTCTACCATGCTGGTTAGATGTTTTCGATATGTTAAAATTTGTATTTGTAATTAATTCTGATAGTAATTTTGTCTTTTTATATTTATTTAAATCATGTAGCTCATCGATAAACTTTTGTTCATCTTCCATGGATTGATTTCGAATTTTTTCTTGTTTATATTTATTTTCAGGAATAAGTATTGACCATAATGATTTAGTATGGAATTGTTTTTTCTCAGTGTTTTGTGATGTTTGAGCAACGGGAGTAGGTTTCGTAGATACGTCAAAATTGTGATTTTTTTTCGAATGTTTGTGTGAATTTTCATTTCGTAAATATATAATCATATGTTGAATGGTATCTGTATGATTTTTATCACTTGTTTTGTATTCATTATGGCGTAATAATTTTTGAATATGTTGCTTTTGGTTATGCTCTGTTGGTTTTGTCACTTGTTTATTTTCATTCATTTTTGATGTTTTCATTTTATATGTTTCTAATTGTTTTAAAAATTCTGGATTTATTGCTATTGGTGAATTCAAAATGGTATTTATATATCCTGAAAATCAAAAGTGTTACCCTTTTACCTCAAATATATCTTTTCTTTTAAACAAATAAATGGGAACAAATAAATCTACAAGATTTTACGAGATCAGAAAACATTTTGTACCTGTAACATATACCGATCTAGATATCTCAGTTGGTTGATGTGTTGGTTACATATGAATGAAAAAGGCGACTTTAGACTCTCAAAATACATGAGAAGCTGAAATAATCAGCGACTAATTATAGTGGTCGGTAATAACTTTTAGAAAGATCTACTTATACCTTTACGACTGTATCATATACGAGTAAGTATCCGGTAGAAGCCACATCTGGAGAACATAATACGAATTCAGGTTAAGTAATTTTTGTTATGTAAAACTTATCTATTTGCATTTTTTTCAAGTAATCAAAGAATGATAATTGATACTCTGAAAAATCTGACCGTCTTGGTAAATACGCAGCTTTTTTTATCTTGAAGTCATCATGGATTGAACGTAGCTGTGACCACAGCGAGCTCCTTTCAATTTGTTTAATACTAGTCTGTTTTCGGCAGAGTTGAAATATCTCATCTTTATCTTTTACTTATTACATGTCTCAGTTGTAATTTGATCAAGAAAAATCCTTTCTTATAATCTAGGTATAAATGCTCGTTTCAGATTGATATTTTGTCCCAGATATATTTGTTTACTGATATATCGGTGGAAGAAGTCGAAACTTAGATACTTCTTGATTATAATCTACCCTAATAAAAAGTCCTATTCAATCCTATTCAAATAATTTCCTATTCAATAATGCTTAAATTTTTGAATAATTTTTAATCGAAATGAACAAGGTTAAACTTATTAAATATTGTTAATTTTCGATTCAATTTTAATAGAATTGATTAGGACAGTTTTATTAGAGTGCACAAATAATCCAAAATTTTTGGCTAAACTAAAATGTAGTGTACTGTATATGTATATTCTTTTATACAAACAAAAATATTTAACGTAAATATATATATATATATATATATATATATATATATATATATATATATATATATATATATATATATATGTATATATATATATATATATATATATATATATATATATATATATAAAATTCTTAATTTAAGCTCTCTCAGTAACAGAGTATATCTGAAGTAATATCGTGATCAAATTCAGAAAATTTTAATAGTATATTGAATGTCAGTGGAAAATTTCGCGAAGTGGCAAGAATTTCAAAGTAGTGGAATTTAAATTTTAAGAGTGTTGTTAGTTGCAATTACCGCTATGTGAAAAATTATAATCACAAAAATTTTTGAATTGTTTGAAATTTGTTCCTAAATTTTGTTTATTTAAAAACTTAGATTTTAGTTACGAAAGTTCGAGGACGAAAACATTTTTCGTTGATTTCGTTTCTGACAGTTTGGTAATAAAAACAAAAATCTTTAATATACTTTCAACTGTCCTCATTAGAAATCTGTAAATTCGGTAATAGTAAGTTATATGATTTTTGGAATTCCGAAGAGAAGAGCGGAAACTTCTGAGAAATGATCTTATGTACATTATCACTCTATTATATGTAACCGACAATTTTTTGTTTTTATGAAATTCAAAATATGAGTTATAAAATATAATTTACCAACAAATTTGCTCCACCTTTCAGGTTGACCAGCAATTGTTATAAGCAATTCCAATAATGATTCACTTGTTCTAGGATTCGGTTCCTATAAAAGAAATATGAAATGTATATAAATCTAAAACAGTTAAAATCTATAAACATTCTTACAGTTTCTTGCAACTTTTGTCGTATGTCACGATGCATTGCTTGAGTCGGTATTGGCGTTGTCAACATATTACTATCTTCTGTTGGTTCTTCGTCTGTATCGTCAATAATTGGTTCCTCTTCATGAATTACTAATTTACCACCAAGAAATGTATTTGTTTGTTTTGAGACGTTTAAATCAGAACTAGGCACTTTAAATAGCTTTTCTGTTGTTTCCTGTTGCATTAGTTCATGTGATTCCAGTATGTGATCATTATTGAAATTGGTTAAGTTATTATTGAAATCTTCTGATGATGATGTAGATTCAACAAATTCGTCATTCTAAAAGTGAAAAAAAAAAAAAATTAATTATACTATATGGTAAAAAAAAGCGTAGACTTTAAAGCAAGCTATTAAACTAGCGTCAAACCCCGTTGTGCCAAGCTTTGATAAAACAAGTAGCAAAAGTCTGCAGATAAAAAACTGGCTAATGAAAGGAAAATAAATAAGTATTTGTATTTTTTCCCTTTGTAAACAATGATTTGTGAGTAATTGTTAACATCTTTCATAATAAATTATTTTACAATGTCTCGTTTGGTTGTTTTTGTCTCTACATATAAATTGCAGAAAATTTACCAACTACCAAGACTTGGATAGATGGACTATATTATGTTATATCTACGCCAAATTGAAGTTGATCTCTGAGTGAAATGCCAATTTTTAATGAAAAAATGCATTGAAATTGAGCGAGTTCAAAGTTCTTAAACGAACGTATTTAAGAAGTACCTGTATTGAAAAATATACGTGATTTTTTATTGAATTAGTTAAAACCTTCTAATAAATTGATACTACTTTTAATATAAAAAGCAAGATAAAAAACTGGATCTTTGTGATTTTGTATGTGTTATAGTTGGCGTATTGCTATCATAATTTGGTCAAGAAAAATTTTAAGGAGCAACGGAAAGCTTAAATTACTAGCTCACAAACTCAAAGAGAAAATGCAGAAATTTTTTAAGAAGCTTAAATTTTTTTAGACTACAAAATATCCACTACTTAAAAAAATTTTTATGCTAAAAAATTGAAATATTCATTTAAAGCTCAACAAATTTTGCAATTGTTAACTGTATTGATTAACTCATAAAATAATTAAAATACTTTTGTTATTGCATATTAATAATATTAAATAACGGATATAACGGAGAATAACATAAAAAAACTCACCTTTTTTATGAAATTAGTATTAGCATTAACTGAAACAAATAAAATTTCAAGATTACAAAAAAAAAACTTAAAATGCTAAAAAGTGTCTGTTGGAGATTAAATTAATCTTAAAAATATTTTAATTTACAATAATTGGAAAATATTAAGAAAATTTCTTATAGTAAATAAATATTGATAATAAACATTATTGAAAATATGTCGTACATACCTTTTGACAAAGGGGTAATAAATGCAAATAATATTATTAAATAACACATAGATGATTTAAACATTTTCACTGCAATTTGCATTGTTTTGGATAAAAAATAAATTGTTAAAGCAATTTTTTTGATAATAAATTTACTTATTATTGTTCACATTCCATTATATTTGTATCACAGTTATGTACACCTAGTTGCCTATATTTTTTTTTGATTAAACGTTCATTTTGTTGAATACAATAACAAGACTAGTAGTAGATATATAGAATATAACATACACACATAAGACTATAGATTGGTTTCATTGTGTTATGAATAAATTGTATATAGTTGTATCAGAAACAATTTTATCCTACTAAGTTTTATATGTATATCCATGTCATAACTGATATACTCTCAGATATCTAATGGGAATGATATTTTTACTTATGCTTCGTCATTTTAGGAAATTATTAAATCATTCATCATCAAGTGATATAAATATTATATCCGCGTAATGCACTGCCACGTAAATTGAGGGGAACGCGAATCAAAAAAGATATATCTATGATAAATGTTTCCCGAAAAAAATTTCTAAAAATGTAAATTTTTAAACTTTTTGATTTTTTTTGGAAACAACTTTTTGACAAGCCTTCCGTTTACGTGTTTAAATTTTGCAAGCTAAATTTTACTATCTTCAGATAATTATTTTCTGAATTACCTATTTTTGTGAGAAAATAACGTTCTCATTATATAGAAATAAAACTTTTAGTTTCATTTTAATCGTGTTTTTTGTACAAATTTGACATGAAAATGATATTAATAAATGTACTATAAAGATAATTCTTTTTTAAATTTAATTGTAAGAGAATCTACTTCCTAAATTAATTTTCTTTGGCATTATAGATAAATTTGAATTTTTCATATAGAAAAAAATTAAATTATATTAACGTAGAGAAAAATTAATATTTGAAAATAATTTCCATCAACGTGTATATAACTATTTTCAAGGTTTTGGATAATGGACGTCCAGTTTTATCATGTATCAGGTATAACGGTTTTTGTATTTATTATTGAAAGGTTTCTATTAAAAAAATTGAAAAAAAAATTATATCTACCAATTTGAAGTTTGTGGACGAAATAAAAATTTTATGGGTCCCGAAAAAGAAAACGCACTACTTTTCAGAATTTTTGTAGCGAAAGTTGTTACACTAACCGTAATGAAACTACTTGTGAAGTTCGCTTTTTTCTTCGCTACACGCTCATTTTAAAAATGTGACTTCTAAACGGTGGGAGGACTCCGGACTGACGTAACGTATTGACATGCATAGACCAATTAATGAAGTTAAGCAACAGCAGTCACAATTTTTATTTGGATGGGTGACCACCTAGCAGAACTGTGTACTGTTGTTGTATAAAAAAAATATTAATCCTCTTTAGTTAATGGCTGTATAGCTAAAAGTAGCTGAAACCAAAAATTTAAAAAAAAAAAAAAAAAAAAGGTGGGAGGTAGAGAAAAACTGTAAATTAAAATACGTTTGCTTTTTTAATACAAACAACTTTCGGTAAAAACATTATTTTGCTTAAATTTCATATAATCATTGGTTTGTATAGAATTCGAGTAGGTATCTATTTAACATTCCAATCAATACATTTTTGATTTTATTTTTTAACTGCCTTCAAGGGAGGATGTTTTAGGCCCTTTATTTAAATGCATATTTTCCAGCAAATGATTTAGTGTATAATATATTAGAATCTGATATCTGGGCATCTTTTTTTTATCGTATAGGGTATATATCGAGGTTGGTCTTATTTATATTTGAAAACAGAATTTCAATTCCAAGGGAAGTGTGGTATGGTATACGAGACTGAACATGAAAAGAAATGCTTGAACTTTCAGGTAAGTATATGTTAAATTATTTAACATATACTGTTTGCTAGTGTATAATAAAATTCATAAATTTAATTTTAATAATTTTAATTATTTTCGTTATTCAGATTTTTGTCTATAATTTTTTACATATCTTTCATAACTTTGTACATATTAACACAATCTCTGACAATATTAGCACAAAAGTTATGAATATCTAACTTTGGTCACATCTAGTGAAAAGGGTGGTAAGGAGGGGTACCGCGTAAAACGTGATATCTATCTTATACCAAAATTTAATAGACCAATCATGATTGTTTTTTCATATGGCCCACCGATATGCAACAGTCTTAGTCGGAAGAGACCAAAAATTTCAGGCTGAATCATAGGCCAAAAATATCACTTGATTTCTGTGTAAAATTGGAAAATCAGTTTTGTGTGATTTGCTTAGAATTTTTTTACTTTGTTTGTAACGTGATTGTTCTGTATACACTAAGTATTAACATTTGAAAATACAAATAAGATTATTTACATGCGTGAACGATCTGACTTCATACTTCAGATAATCACTTGTTTATTGAGCATTAGAAATTAATTTTTAAACTTGAAAGGGCAATAAATAATAATATTTTAATAAGGCAGTAAACGATTTTCTTAATAGTTACAGGGAGTAGTATCATTTAAAAAATACTTCATCCAGTAACTCGATAGGCCAGGTCTTTTGCAGCCTGCTCTTGCCTTATAATCTTTATTTATTAAACTATTTCCGTTACATTCATGGTGTGGATATAAAGTAAAGACTTGAGTTTGGTAGGTAGTGCATCATGTTTGCATTGTAATACTTATTTGGAGTTAAATGATGGCTGGATTGCATGTGTTGAATGCAGCAAATGTGCTCACTATAAGTGTGCTGGTATACCTTTATGATAAGGATGAAAATACATTGATTTTTGCAAGTCCCATATAACTAACCACTTAGGGTACCCCAAATATCTCAAAGGAAAGGGCAAGATACGGCTTTCTACTTTTTGAGAATTTTCTAATTAATTACGTATTATATGTTCGTAATTATATTAAATTATGAAAGAGTGATTACCAAGGATGGTTATTAAAATTGATAAATTGATAATATACACACAAAAATGTTGGTTTTATTGAGCTTCAAACGTAAAATACCCCATCTTGCCTCGTTCCACCTACTTGTATACGGCATTTCGAATTATAAAAATGAAAATAAAGGAGTGAATTGAAACTACTAGCAATTGATATTAATACTGTGAATGGTTCTTCCAATGATCTGTAAATTACTCTACAAGATCTATTATTAATCCTTCGTGAATCGGCAGCAGTTTTATATTAGTAAAAATATACCTCATTATTTAGTGCTCCATTAGTGACAATAAATAAAATTTGATGCTCAAGTGGATTTCCAAAAAATGAGAAAACGGGTAGCTTTCAATTGCACTAGCAGTTAACTTTTGCAAATAATGGTTTTGGAGCGATATAGCATATAATTTCAATTCTAGAAATTTAGTACTCAATAAGTGCTACCAATACATATAGAATGAAAAGTGAACTAGAATGAAAAGTGAAAATTATTTTTTAAAGTCGAAAAATGATAGTACTGCTAGCATTTAATAAACGTGACAGTTAACTTTTGCAAATAAATCCTTTGGGGCGATACAGCACTTATTGAGCACTAAATTTCTAGATTTGAAATTATATCCTTTAACGCTTCAAACATTTTATCTGCAGAAGTAAACTGCTATCCTAATTAAAAGCTAGCAGTATTCTCACTTTTTGGTAATCTACTTGAGCATCAAATTCTACTTTTTGCACTAAATTAGTATTAAATCAGCAATAACTAATGAGTTACTGCTCATTTTTGGCAGGAGTAAATTGTTACGTTAATTAAAACCTAGCAGTATTCTCATTTTTCTCATAAAAATTATTTTTTAGATTAATTTTCGTACTATATTGGCAGCACTGATTGGGAACTTAATTTTTAGACTTGAATTATACACTCTATAATCTCAAATACTTTATTTGCAGAAGTTACCTTTATTAAAAGCTAGCAATATTTTCATTTTTTTGGAAATCCACTTGACCATCAAATTTTATTTTTTATCATTAAATTAGCACTACACAGTAGCTTTACATACGTCTGCATTACCATAAAAACCGTACGTTATTGCATTATCATAAAAAAAGAACCGTACGTAAGTGTCGTGGAATAAGTAGGAACAGTGTTCCTTTCACTATATTTTATTAAATAAGAACCACATCGAAGGAATGATATAAAATTGTATTTATAGTTTTTTATCAAGGTAAGAAAATAGACATTTTATTATTCTAAAACTATAAACAAATCATAATCTGAATGGGCACATTTCATTTGAGTAACGATTGGTGTGTTATAACTATAGTGTAGTACACATATGTTTGTACTTCAATTTTATCTACGTATACTAACTTAAATTGTAGCCTGGCTAGCACAGAACTACCGGGTTGCAAAGTCCTTGGGAATCGCTAACAAATATGCGCAGACCATGGCCAGACTGATGGCATCAGACACGATCCGATGGTCACGTGACATCTACATAGAGCACCTTACCGGACAGAGGCAGTATCATGATCAGCCCTCATAACCAAGAACAATGGTACATGGTGGCCCGCACATCTGAGCCACCCTCCCCCCACCATCTGTGATAAATCAATTTGTGTGTACAGTGCCAATTTTGTGATTCCTTTGTGATATTAAAAACTGAATATTTTTACTGTGATATTTGACACTTATTTTACTGTTTCTCTATTTATATTTTATTTTATTGTTTTTTAAATGTGTAGTCCATAATGTATTTTCTTTGTCTTGTCAAATTTTAACTTCTATGTTTTTTTAAAATTACTACACTTGATGCGATTATTTTAACCATGTATATTTTAAATTGTATCTTTTTAAAGATTATAAAAATAAACACATATGTTTGTACTTCAATTTTATCTACGTATACTAACTTAAATTGTATACTAACTTGTTGTATTTTTTTTATCAGAAAAGTTGAAATCGCCGACCAGCATTTTTGGAAGTTTAAGGAAATTTGTAATATCGCTGACAAAAAGAAATCTGGAATATCTTTTATTTTCTAATTCGGTGAGATATAAATGACTGCCATAATAACAGTAAAATTATTTTCTAGTACACATTACTACCCTTTAACGGCTTTTATGCAAGTTTTCAACATTGTTCATGATTACCTAATTATGAAAATTTTTATTAGACAACTTTTGTATACATTTTCAATAGTCACAACAATCATGTCTGTAACGAGAGTAATGAATAAATATAATTCCTACTATTTTTATCAGGAAAATATGATCTATATATAATTTTGAATGTATCTTATATCTTTTAATAAATCTCAGATACAAAACTTATTTGCTTATCTTTATTAATTTCGTATGGAAATGATTTTCATCAAACACATACGTCCATCATCATCATCGCTCAGAAACTCTTTGTCCGAGAAAATGTTCGAAATCTTATTATTTTTGAAACATAACCGTAGATTAGGAATTTAATCGCTTCCTTTGTCCAATTCATCCATTTCAATGATATAAAAAATAAATATAGTGCATATTAATTATTATAAATTACTAATGAAATAAAAATGATTTATGAACCAGTCTTATTTTAATTTAAAAAGTATCTTCCACAATATTTAAATATTCAGTATAAAGATTATGTATTTAGATACATTTTTAACAACTGTTTCTGTATCTAGATATCGTTTTGACTCACGTTTATATCACGAGATAATCAAACTCAAAGTTCGTGATTTCGAGAGTCACATATAAGCATATAAAAAATTACTGATCTCCCAATTATTTTCTATTATTTCACAATAAACTCTCGAAAGAATTAACAGAGTATATAGAAATGTTTTAGGAACAAGTAGAAAAAAAAGATTTTTTGTTGAAACTCTGCTCGAATTCTTATTCTTCAAAAAATAAAATGCCTATTATAGTTTGTTGATATTAATTTGATCATAGTATGCTATGCAATGGTAGTTCAAACTCAATCCTGAGACCTTGAAACAAGTAGTTGACACTTTTACTATATGCACAAACAATGAGATGCTTAAAAATGAAAATTTGCGGGCTTCTATCGCTCTATTCAGTTGATTTAAGTAAAAATATTGTAACATATTTTAAAAAACAAACACGGCCAAATATCCGTTAGTGAGAATTTAACATGCGAGAAAATTTAATAAGTGACTTGCCTGGTCGCGTCCGGTTGCATCCCTCTGAACCCTTTTTAAGTAGATACGTAAGAAACAGAAATTTCTAAAAAAGAAAATGGTTTTCCTTGGTAGACCTGTAAATGAGACTATTCTTTGTTAGATATGTGACAAGACTTTTACGACTAATTCTTAAATTTCCAGAAACTAATATATAAGCTATAACTGTATAAACCAAAAATTGGACCAAGCAAAAACCTTCATAAAAGATCGTTCCTAAAATACGTCACAAAAAAATTCTAATTCTTGCTGCAGTTCGTCTTCGTCTTTGTCACGCTCCTCCACCCTTCTTGTCTCATGACATATTCTGCAGACAACGTATGTGTCAAAATAGTTAAATATTTACAAATATGAAACGAATGATTGACTTTTTAGTGTATGATGAAACAACGTTGTACTGACCACAACGAGGTTACTCGTGAAGTTTCAGCTTGTTATTTATTAATAATGAAAAAAATCAAGCGGGGTACTGCAGGCAAGAATAATTTGGCTTGAAAATTAGAAATATTGTAGAGATAAAATTTATCTTAGAGGTGTGTTTATGTATAAAATATATATTTTGCCATTTCATGTAGAGTCATTAAATTAATAAAAATATAAATTATTATGACGTGATTCTGATAATAGCAATTACACTTCATAATGATATAGTTTAGATTGGAATTAATTTATCTTTTTATTATATTTTGTAATAGCCCGGAGGCTGAAAACCAGGGTTCAAATTGTTACAAAAATCTGTATAAAAGACTGCATTGTAATGCGTCAAATTAATTCTTAATATACAAAGTAATTTTTCCATTTTTGGAAAGTAAGATAAAAATTATGATAAATTTTTAACTAAATAATTTAAGATTTTTCATTTTCTTTTATAACATAGGGGAGCACTAAGAAAGGGCGAATTTTCATTCCTATAGGGGTATATCAGGAGTGCAAAGTTAGTATGAAACTTTGCCGTTTTTGAAGTTATTCGAATGAAATTCAGTGTGAAGGTTCTTTAGTAAAAGTCATGAAACAAGTGTAAAATATTTTTTATAAAATCATCTCTTAAGATGTTACAAGCGGGGTGCAAATTTAATATGAATGTTTTTTGATTTTCAAAGTTATTTGAATAAAATGTTGTATTTGGGTTATAAGATACTAATAATGATTATTGCCGATAACCCTTTTTGTGAATGTAATCCCTAAAGGGGGTAAAGGGGGTGCACGTTTAGTTGGTATAAAAGTTTTTCGTCTTCATCTACATTATATCAATAATATTTTCTATTTAAGTTATTAGTTCCTAATAATTAGTCTTGGCGAAATCCTACAACACGTTTAGGTGAAATTAAGGCGTATATTAATAGGTCTGCTTTATGACCATTCGATAAAATTTTGAAATTAAGCAGAAATAATAACTTGCATTTTAGGGGGGACATTTCTGCAGGCAAATTTTCAGATCTTCTACTTAAAATAGGGAATGGTATATATCCGGAAATAGACGGGTTGACAGCTATACCCGAAGAACAGTGAACTGCAGTTACTACCGGCGTAGATTTGATATCAAAAATTTACCTTGATGTGCCTCAAATAAAGGATAAACCGTTGAAATGGATCAGTGAAAGAGCAATTATGACACCCGCAAATGAACAAGCTCCAGTGATAAATGATATTTAACTAAAATCGTTTGAAAGTCAGGAAATGGTATATAGTTCAATAGACACCGTAATTAACACAGATGAAACTGTTTATTATTCCGTCGAGTTTCTTAACACAATTTTTGTGTTGCGTTTCACGTGTGAGTTCGCCTTCCAGTCTGGTTATAATAGTACCATCAATGTCTAAGATGACCAAAGAAGTTGTGTATAAACAAATATTATAGAAAATCTTCTGAAAGATTTTTTTAAATATACAATATGTAATTATATCTATTTAAATCTCCTACTTTCATAAATAATATAATAAAATATGTACATAATGAATGGTTCTAATTTAATTATAAAAGAACGATTTTAAAATAAATAAAATACTTTTAAAATAAATAAAATACTTTTAAAATAAATAAAATACTTTTATTAATATTATAAAATACTTTTCTAAATATTATAAAATACCAACCTATCATCCTAAATAACTACCTTGTAAAATTATTAAATATCTCTACACATGATGTACTGTAGACTAATATAACTACCTCAAAATCACAAACGAAGCTAGACTCTTATAATTTCTGAGTTATTCGCGAAAAACTAAATGCTTTTTTTTATCTGTATAAATTTTGAAATTTGTATTTGCACATCAAACATTTTAATACATTTTTCTAAATCTCATTCGAAATCTAATCAGACTAAGATCTGAATGGCACCATGAAAAAATAGAGCACCACATTCTCTCAATGGAATTGTGTTAAGAATTACTGAAACATTAATCATCCGCATATTACCGGATTAATTTTTGGTCCAATCTTTTTTTTGGGTCCCATCCTTCGTTTTGATGCTTTATATTATTTGAAGTTATTTTATTGATTTATATATGTAAATTAGGCGTAAATAAAAACGTTTTACCAAAATGTGTAAAACACTTTTGAACTTTGGTAATGTTGGAAAAATTTTGTTTGAAACTAAATATCGAAGATTATTTTAAATTAAAAAAAAATAATTCAAAAATATTTGTTTTATGTATTTTGGACATAAATAAACACATTTGAACTCGTGCTAAAAGCGATTTAATTTCGAAAAACAGTGATTAAAAAAACCAAAATTCTATCAGGAAAAAAACTTTGCGAGAAAACGACATATACTGTATGAAAATATAACTCTGCAAATATTTCTAAAAAAAATAATGAATAAATTTGCAATAGAATCTAGGTAAACCATATTAAATTTTTTGGCTTTTTTTCGATCTTAAATCATTTATTATTATTATTATTATAAAGCTCAAAAATAAAACATTTTTCGAAACAATTTTAAAAACAAAAAATAATATTAGGAACTTATTTTTTTAATTGTAATTTCAGACATATTTAATAGTTATCAAATAAAAAGAAAGAAAATGAAAGTCGCTTGACACAAAAAGGCTGAATTCCTGAATTCTTTTGTATTTACCTATAGATAATTGATTTTTTAATTCTGACCATTCAGAAGAAAAATTGTTTTTTTTACAATAAATTTTTTTTATTGCGGAATTATTAAGTTAAGGACATTTAAAGGAATAATTTTTCGTAAACAAAAAATATTTTTGACCCTTTATTTTTAAATTATTTACTTATGTAATTAGCGAATTATGTATGTAAATAATTGAAATTTTAATATTATATCATTAACATTATACATAATCCCTTTTTACGAATCTATTATTAAATTTGGTTAAATAGTTATAGTTCAGGAGAAGACATACGATTAACATGCAATTTAACCAAAAGTTGGCCAATATTACATGAATTGTGTTTACGATTCTATATTTCTTTACTATTACTTTAGCGATTCAAGAAACGCAAGTATAGGCTGCCAAATTTAGTAGTTTATGAAAGCTATGAAATGTTCTTTGTTATAAGAAAACAGGTTGAGTCCCATTGAGTATACATATATATATATATATATATATATATATATATATATATATATATATATATATATATATATATATATATATATATATATATATATATATATATATATATATATATATATATATATATATATATATATATAATGTATAGACTTGTACAACCAAAAGGTATGGAATCCATTCTGATTCCTAATACTCACTAAATAAAATATTAAACGTTATTTAAACAAACCTTGAAAATAGTAACAAAATACTCCATTATCAATCATCGTATAAACAAACGTGTAGATAATTAAATAAAAAGTATTAAACGGTAGACAGATTAGTAATAGGTGCCCTATATGTTTTGATACTGGTAATTTAAAGTTGAAATTTTAACTATTTACATACATAATTTAATTTTTGATTATGATCATACTTTTCAAAAATAGTTTTGTCTATGGTTAATTACTAATTTAAAAATTGTATAAAGTTATGGCATTATTGATGACATTTCAGAGAAAATATTAACGTAAAAAATTTTTTTAATAACGTAAAAGAATTTTTTTAATATTCATTAGTGAGCCGCTAATTTGCGATTTCAATTGTTTTTTTGTCTGAAATGGTATAATGATGGACTAAAAGTTATTAAAAAATATTTTGTTACGTTAGTTGTTTGTGATATAAACTTATCAAGGCATCAAAATCCGGGCTATTTTTTTATTTTATTTAGCCCAGCCATACATGGAAGAAACGGCCTAACCTGGAAAGTCTGCCAAACCGAACTGATTAGCACCAAAATTTGATTGTGGATTCTAGTTACCTCTACTTTAAAGTTGTCCAAGTGTCGAAAGTTGCGTCCCCACCTTGGGTTACATTTTACCCTGCGATAGGTGGACCCCTTCTCGGCGATGAACATTTTTTTTTTAAATTAATTATGGGAATAGATAGATTGACTACTTCTAAACAATTCTTGATCCATAAATATTTTACTGAAAGTCTATATTTTTAGACTTATTCGAGAGTAAAATGATGAAGGAATTTTCTTAATCAGTATTGTAATGTACGTGTTTTGTTAACTGTAATAACTTACGATTCGTTAACCATAACTTGCTTAATTTTATTAAAAAATAACGTTACTATTAGCGAACAGATGCAAGGCAAAAAGCTCTCCCTTCACTTCAAGCTCAAATTTTTTCAAAACTAAGCGCTTTAAATCGGTCAAATTTACAGGGCATATTATAGTATCAAGAAAATTGTAAAGTGGTATCGATCATTTTCAATTGGGGTGGTAATTAAAGGGTGATTTTCACGTTTTCTTGCCGCGAAATTTTCATAAAAAGAAATTAAAGTTTTATTGAGTTTTCCCCGGAAAATGCATTGTGTTTTTGATATTTCACGATGAAAAGTTTCGATTTTGGCGTTTGGCGAAGAAGAATTCTGATTTTTTTTTTTTTTTTTTAATTATTAATGAGAACTCTAGGATTTTTCGAATAAATTTCGATTTTGATCTAAAATAATTTGATCTAGGAAATTGGGGACAAAATCGAAATTTATTTTAAGAATTCTGTTGTTTTATAAGCTTTTTTACTCCAAGTAATTGTTTTCATAAAATACTTATTCAGAAATTTTTTCACGAGTTATTCATGAAAAACCGTTTTAAAATGATTAAAACGTATTTTGTTAAAAATAATCAACTGTAAAAAAAGAATACAGACTTGGGATGATCAAATAGAAAAACAATTCTGTCATGCCTAAGTCGGTAGCTCATTCTCTTTGAAACACGCAACCAAGATTTTTACCCAAAAATAAAAAAATTTCTTTTAAGCGAATATTAGTGTATCTTCCAGTCAACGTAACTACAGTAAAGAAATCGTTTTCTACTCAATGTAGAGAAAAATCTTGGTTACGTGACTTAATATCAAAGAAGAGACTGTCTAAGATAGCCATACTATATACAGGCGAAGATGTGAGCCACAATATAGATAAAATTATCAATGAGGTTTTCGCGAAAAAGAAACGTAGTAAGCAGCTTATCAAAATCTTATCAAAATTGGTTTGTGAAAAATCTTTTAATAAAATCTAATATATTTTCAAACTGTAAAAGTGTTTCTAACATATTTTCAAATCGGTTCAATAGTATAGAGCCTAAATTTGATGTTGTGACTTACAATTTGCGTAATTCGTGATTAACATTCTACAAGGTAATTTATTGTATTTGCGTACGTGAACCATACAGTGTGCAAAGTCTTGGTCAGAGCGCCATACATTTTGTAAATGTCTTTGTTGTATGATTGCAATGAATCGATCGGAAACGAGTCCGTAATCTGACTCCTACTTGGCCTTTTTTTTGGCAATGAATTTCAGTAAGTATAAAATAGTTAAGTAAAATGGTTCGCTAGCTTCTGTACTATAAATAAATATAGCAGTTTGAGTAATTCTTTTAATACCTATTAAAAAATTTCTTAAATACTAATCGCCTATCACATAATTGATAATTTATATAATAAATATTAAAATTTCTTACTGACGAAGGTTAAATAATAATTTTTTAATAAATACTAAAGATTTGTACTTATTTCTGAAAGGAAATGTTACAATTCAGTTATCTATGTTATGTATTATCGATTTTATATACATATTATAGTAATTTCGAATTATTGCTGACGATTGCCAAATAATCATGAACAAAAGGTTTTATTGTTCAAATTATTTTATCGGAACTGAACCAATGTACTTTCCAAGATTATATAGATATTCGTATTCGTATATTCTTTGATGTTTCATTATAATCGACTTGTGGAGCGAGAGTGAGAGCGAAATGTTACTTCATTCAAATTGAAAACGGATAATGTAGTTTCATTGATAAAATAATTCAATTTAACAATACGGTTTGTTCTTTGTTATTTTGTTTTTAGAAATCATATTCTATAAAATACAGATAGGAACTATGGAAACGGAATTACTCTTTCAGTAATTTATGAGACAATGACACATATAGAAGAAGTGTAATAAGCACTCCACTTGCCCATTTTTTCTTAGATTTTTCCCCCAATAATGATTAGGTATCAATAGTCCGGCCTGAGTGAACCCAGGGCGCATGGTCTTCAACATGGCAGGGCTTAATAAAATTCCGCCGCATCGGGACCGAACCCGGAACCGTTGACATGAGAGCTTAGCTCGTTACTACTTTGCTCGCCTATAATCGATATAATCAATAAAATAATTTTTTGTTGGATGCCTATGGAAAAATCCAAATGGGGAAATCAAATATCTACAAAAGCTGGAGAGTTTAATTAGAATTGATGAACATAGTCGGCTTCTCGGGTTTATAGGATTTTTATTTGCTTACAAATACGAAATTATTTGGTTCATTATGCGTGATTTCACCAGAAAAATTATGAGTATGTCAAATTTTCAGTCTTGTAAATAAAAAATAGAAAGACCTGTTTTAAATAATCGGATAGTCGTTTGTCGGATAGATTTGCAATGCAAACGCTCATCTAATTTTAATCATTTTTGATATATATTGACATCATTGTCAAAAATGGCTTGCACAAATAAATATTGTATAATTGTACCGAATCATCCTCAAATACTGAATATTGGTCCGCCATTAGAAATCATTTAACTAAAAACTAATGCTATATGTAAAATGTGATTATGATTTTAACCTAAACGTGAAATTACGCATAATGAACCAAACAATTTCGTATTTTTAATCTAATAAAAATCCTATAAGCCCGACAACCCGACTATGTTTATAATATCAATTCTAATTAAACTCTCCAGCTTTTGTAGTTATTTTATTGAGCTACCATTTTACTTGAAACTAGAGATATCCATAAAAAATTATTTTATACCATTTGTGAGGATATGATGCGACAGTATTTCATGATTGCAGTATTATCAGTAAATTATATATAATAACCAAATATTAGTATCCATTTGACTAGAAAAATTTGTATCTATAAATAGTGATTTTTAGCCAGCTATAGGTAATTATAAATCATTGTTTGAAGTTTAAATAAAGCAATATGAAAATAATATCTGCCAGGCAATTTTGAGGCAATAAACCAGTTTTTATTCTATTAAATACTAACCTGCACATAACCAATGAGATAAGCTAAAATATTCATGATAAAAAAAAGTTAACTATGAGCTTACTAGCAGTTTATTTTATATATCATATTTTTTGAGCTAGCCGCTAGATCGTTCTGAAATTAGTCAAAATACTACTTGGGTATATAACTAAATTCTCCATAGTTTCAACGACTAATCTATTCCAACTATTCTGTTTTCTAACTAAGTATCACGAATATCAAAATTTAAACCCAGGGAAAGGGAGATTTTGGTATTTGGGTGTGTGTTTTTTTTATCTAAGATTGTTAATAATTTGTAAGAATTAAAAAAATTATTATTTTATCTTCTGTATAATATTAAGTGTTTTAATTTAGTTTAAAAGCCAATTAAAATTAGGTATTGTGACGTTAAATAGTTAAGTATCTCAAAATCAATAATGCCACCCATATATACACCAGCCTTGAATGTATTTTATCAACAGGTAAGTATAAAGATAACAAAGTTTTTAAAGATAACAATTTCTGTGTATTTATCATCGAGGTTAATAAAAATCGAATTATAGACACTGAAATTCAGTGACTATGATAAAACTTGTCGTAGCGCACCCACTTGCATGATCCTTAGAATAATACATCCATATAATATAATTTAAAACTAATAATGCGGTTCTAAATTGTAGATATACTTTTAAACATAGTAGAAACAGCCAAATTTCTCAAGGATAACTTTTGAAAATGCACCGTAACCCCATTTCAAAGTTTTTTGAGCACTCGGGCTAGTTATGGGATGTTTGGAATATTCCCACAACTAACCTGAGTACTCGACAAAATTTTGAGATGGGGTTATGGAACATTTTCAAAAGTTATCGTAACATTTGTTGGGAAATTTGGCAATTTTCTTGCAACGATTTTGCCCCCATAACTTTTGAACGATACAAAAAATTTCTAATTTAATTTGAGAACTCAGTTCACCTGTAGAAGTTGCCCATAAAGTTTTTATTAAAATCTGTAAATTTTTTACCGATTTTTTGCATCCTCTTTTCTGTCCAAATTATTCTTAATACAGTTAAAAATATATTCATTTATCAACAAATTTCATAGACTAGACTTTGTGTATAAATGCAATTTTTTATAAAATAATAATAATAATTTGTATTCACCTCAAAGATGTAAACTTACTTCAACAATATTATTTTCCATTATTTCATAATACCTAATGAATTGGTTGGTATCTAGTTCTTAATTATATTGAAAATTTCAAGTCACACCTCAAATCAGATGAACATGAAAACTAAAAATATTATCAACAAAATAAAATTTTCTTTTCGTATTGATAGAATATTATTCCCCGCAATTAAGTATCTTGCATACTTACAAATTCTGCGTGCCAAATTGCATTACATTTAGACAATTGATTTTTAAAATGCGAAAATTACTTAACATTACTTTATTATGCAAATTTTCTAGAGTCTAATAAAAATTTATAAATAAAATATTAGGTATATTGTTTTATTGTTTTATTGTACCCCCATTAAGTTAGCTAAATTTCATTTGTTTTACCTAATCTTTAAAAAAAATTAGTTACTTAGTGTAATTTTTTAAGTGATTTCTTTTAAATAAATAAATTTATTATTTTTGCCGTAATAATTTATGTTTTAATATACTATTTTACTTTTAGCGTTAGGAGCGACCTTAAGGCCGAATGAAGTTGCTGGAACAACAAGAACCAGTACTTAATATATTTGACCCGAACGCCACAAATATCTTAAGTGCTGGTTCCGAGTATAGACATTTATTTCATTTTTTTGAAAGCTTCTTGCCATTTTTGTGACCAGATGAACTTTACATATTTTCTGAGCCGATTATGCCATGTGTCTGTGTGGTATAAACTTATGGTAAAAGTTAACTTTTCCTAAAAATTGACGAACGTTTTTTCTTGTTTTAGATGGTGGAAAATTTTTGAGCGATGTTAAATAATCTTTTAGTAGTGTAACCATGTTATTTTCTTCATTATGAACAGAAGCAATCATCATTGTAGTGGGAGCTGTACTAAAACAGATAGATGAAAAAGGTGATAATAAGCCACCAGTATACTTTTCAAGAAAATTAACAGCAGCTCAAAAAAAGCAATATATCTTGAATGCCTATCTATCAAAGAAGCGAAGTACTGGCAATAGTGGTTTATGGGTAGAAAATTTACAGAATACCGGGGCCATAATACTTAAGAAAATTTGAACGTACTAAGCAAGAACATACTAAGAGCTTGGTGACTTAACCTATTACCTGTCACAATATGATTTTAAAATAAAATATAATCCTGGAAAAACAAATCAAAAAGCTAACTGTGTAAGTAGAAACCCAGATGATTTTATTACATTTGTAAATCACTACTATAGTGATTTAAAAATAAAAGAGTGTAATTTAATTGAATTAATAGAAATACAAAAAGATCAAAGAAAAATTTGGAAACAAAAAAAAATTAATTAATTAAAAAGAATCGAATTTATTCCAGGAGGATAAAAAGAGAAGAAAAAATTATAATTTCTAAAAATCTTGGCCAAAAAAAGTTAATAATAAATACTGTCATTTGGGGAAAACTCAAATGATAAATAAAATAACACCACATTACACAGCAAAAAATTTGACACATATTATAAAAAGAATATGTGATGAATGTGAAATTTTTTTGAAAATTAAATCATGAAGAAAACCAAAATATGGATTTATATTACACTTAGGACCAGCAAAACGACCTTTTGAAATCATGTTTATTGAAACAGTCGGAGGATTTGGCGGATCTAGATCAACGAAGAAATATATACTAATAGACTATTTTACAAGAAATGTATGTATCGACTTCAAAAAACGAAAACGCGAACGATTTTATAAAACTAACAAAACTAATAATTACAAAATTGATATTACTAACAGTCCAGCACCCAGGAAATAATTCCAAACGATATAAGAATTTTTTAGAAAAAGAAAATATGTAATTAATTTTTACAGCTATAGATTAAGCATTCTCAAATAGTTTGAAAGAAAAAATAAACTAGACACTAGTATTAGATACGATGCAGTACAAATGAACAAGAAAAAAAGATTATCTGGACAGCCATAACAAATAAACGCGCAGAAGCTTACAACAACATAGAACATACGTTCACCAAATTTACACAAAAATACCTTTTAGAAAGGCGTAAGTACACATATGCTGGTTAAATGAGTTACGAATTGGACCATTCAAAATTACAAAGAAATCTCAAAATCTATATACGAAATAGACACAAGACATGAAAAGAAAGAAGCAAACCTCTAGAAATAACGAAATTGACTCCGGTGTTACATATTCACAAAAACTACCCCACGATATAAAACAGTGATTTTTTTTTCTCTCGAGGGGGGGTAGATGTAAAGAAAAACACGACTCACTATAATGTCGGAGTGCCTTTAATTGGATTTTGAATTTTGCCGCGTCATTAATGGAGTAACGTCATTAATGGATGATATTAACAGGTAGAGACACGCTACATCAGATGAGAATGATTTACCAAAGAAAGACGTGAAGACGTGCTCTGAGAAAAGATAATCTGAATAAAAAAATATAATTAATATTATTTGAATTAAAAATATATAATTAATATTATTTGAATTAAAAAATATATTTTGAACTAAAGTGTAGCTCAAAATAATCGGAATAAAGGCTTTAATTGTTGTTTTCTCGTTATTTTAGGTACAAGTGAATCTTATAAATATTGTAATTAACCTATACATAATTGTAATAAAACTCGTTATTTCAGAGCAAACCAAATTGGTTTTTATTTTTGTATTTTCCTACGTCACACATACAGTGATATAGCAGATAAAAAAAGATAACTTATTCCGGCCACAAAAATACTTTTAAATCCTGACTAAGCAGGGGACATCAATTAGCAGCAAGAACCTGTAAAGTGCCTCAACTATACATTGAATTATATATTATGTATTTATCGTCATTATAACATATATACTACATTTTTACAATTTTAGAAATGATATTATGTACTTGAAAATGGCCAAAAAAAAAGTATTATCACATTTTCTCTAAAAGTACTTGTCAGAGCTTCTGATAAAATAAAAACTTGTATTGATTTTTTCGCATGATATTTATTCAAAAATTCACTTATAGTATATTAAATTGAAAGTGGATATTATATTACAAAATTTACAATATAATTTTTTGAATCTAAAGTAGCGAACAAATACAGTTTAAATATTTGTTCTGTATCGAAAGCCATTTTGTTTTGTTTTCTTTCTGTCTCACACCCATCGTCAGCTAAGATTACCAATCCATTGCCTGTGTCAAAATGTTATTTTCTCCGTCATTTTTTTTCGTTTGGTTTTCTTCCTTTAAGGCCGACCGCATACGATAAGATTTTTTATAAGAATTTCTAATTAGCATATATGACATTCTAAACATATGTTTTACGTAGGGCCCCATACACTGTAAGAACTAACATAAGATATCAAATTTTCTGATCAGAATTTTTATGATAATATTTAATAGTGCGTGCATATAATATATAGGATACTGTCTGATGTCCCCTCTCAATTTCTTGAAAACATTTCTTATAAGACAGCCTTACACTATGCGAAGAAATTAAATGGCATATTATATTCTGATATGGCACGTTGCGTGTTTAGATATGTTTATCAAAATCCTTTATACGAATCTACACGAATTTTATACGTGTAAATTGCTTTCTCATATATAATCAAAAGTTCTTATACAAATTTTTTATAGGATTTTATTATACTAAGCCCCTGGACTTATATATATTAAGATTCCTTAAATATTGATTAAAGTTTAAAAATTAATTTTTTTATCTAGGAGTACGAGTACATGGTTGTACTTTGTTTCGGCTTATACTTACCGCTGAATTAGAGATTTCTTTAGGGTTGCCAAAAGTAACCTAATGTTCAAAGCACTTCATGTTTTCCAACCAATATAATTAAATATATTATAATAATATTATATTAGTAATGGTACCTTAATTTGTATAGTATAAATTTGTACGTAAAAACTTCAAAGCATTCAGTGGATAAATTTTGCAGATTTTTATTAAACGAACCCTTGTATTATTGATATAGATATTCAACATGTTGGAGTGTTGGACATTCATGCTAACGAAAATACTACCTATCTTATAATAAAGAACTATTTAGAACTATCAATATTTAAACACCATAGGCATACAATTTGTAATAGAGTTTTTCTTAATTATGTATAGTGTATAATATATTATAATAACTAGTAATATTTTTGTAGTTAATGGAAAATATTAGCTAATTGTGTTATGAGTAGTTATTATTTTTTCTCCTCAGAAATGAGATCTAAGCGTGAATGTTCAATAACTACTGTCCTTTTAAGAAGAAACATCATGAAAATCACATATACTAGAGTACTATGTAGATAGGTATTCCAATTTGACATTTATGCTAACACAAAAATTTTAAATATGTTAAACATTGTAGATAAAAATTATAGTAAAACATGTGTATCTGTTTGAATCTGAAATTTTTATTTTAAAAGATTCAAAAAATATCTATAATAAAAATATAAATTATATTTTTATCATAAATCTACCATTGTTGTTACTCTTTATCAAATGTTAGTGGTATGTAGGAATACTCATATATACAGTGATTTGAGTTATTGGTTTATGATATTCTATGCTAAAAAATTATAAATACCACAGAGAAAATATGGATGTGCAAGTTCATAAAAATAATTGTAGGAGATTCAGCATCATAGTAGCAAAAATAAAAACCTATCAAAATTACACTTAGTTGAGTATTTTACTTAGACGACAAAAATGCGATTAATTATTGGAATATATTATACATATATTATACATAATAAGATAAATAATTTAGTGTTTAATTTGTCAGTTTTTATATCTAACATTGTAAATGTATAATATTGATGTTTGCAAGACACATTATATATTTTGAGTATAATAGGCATGCTGACAGATTTTGAAATACCCTTCTAAAACATATGTAAACGTCTAGTATTTCCGAACAAAACAATAATTCAACAAAAAACTTTTAAGGTAAATTACAAGTTTTAAGGTAAATTATTGAATTTTTTCTATTTAATTTGGATTAGCCGTAAAAATGCTCCTTGTTATAATGGCGTCGATTTGTGACGTAAAAGTACAGCAAGTATTGTGATTATTGTCGAGTGCAATTATGTTTTTTAGGGGGGGGGGTGTATTTAATGTCTGATGGTTTTTTGAATTGCTTAAACCTACTCGATATGAAAAAGTATCCGCTTTTAATTTTGTTTTCTCCAAGGGTTTATTTCTCCATGAAAATAACGTTATTTTTTAATATGGTATATTCCTTTTACAACCTAATTTGATTGGTTTGTCAACGATAACTTTCTTAATCTTTAAGCTATCTAATCGATTTAAAAATTTCAAATCTTTTTGCAGATAATTTTAGAAGAGCTATAGAAACGTCTAAAATGACCACTGCTTAGAATTTTTAAGTTTTGAAAAAAACATACACTTAGTCTCTTTTTTGCACTTGGGTAATATAATCTGAACATGCTTAGCAATAGATTTGAACATTTAAAGACGAAAATTCATTTTAATGACTTTTAACGTACATTTTTTCAAACAGTTTTAGGATAAGACATATAGTTTCCCTTAAAATCAGTATTTTTGTGATTTTTTAATACCTGTTAACAGATAGATAAGTATCAATCCATACATACACTTTATATCTATGAATAATATTTTAAATTAATTGTATAAGAGAAATAAGAAAAAAAACATATGATAGTGTGACAGAACGCTAAGCGGGCATTACCATTCACTCTCTATGTAGGTTATATCGATTAATTTATACAACAAAAATGGACTACCTGAACTTGGCGGTGTTATATTAATTTTTTTTTTTTTTGCAAAATTGTTTGTTTCAAATTTATTATTTGTTCGAAGTTAAAGTTTTATAAAAAACGATTTAAAATTTGCCTAAACCCGGCTCCGACCATAACGTTATTTTGATTTTTCTTAATCAATCTTAATGAGTTATTATTTATTCGAATGAAAAAAACGTATGTTTGATGTTATTTATATAATTTCGAAGGATTATAACCCTGTAACCTTTGAATTCTGATACTAGTTACTCAGCATGTGTGAACTCAAAGTTAATTTAAACAGTTATTATAAAACCAGACTTTTATTCTGGTAATTGTTTAACGAAGATAATTACTTTGACACATTCTGACTTGATTGTAATCTTTTATCTTCAATCAAGTCAGAATGGTTGGACCGACTCGCTAAAACTCGAGAATGGCTGAACCGATTTTGCTAATTTTGATCTTGAAATATTGGTGGAAATTAAGGGAAGGTTTAAACGGTCAGAAACATAAGTAATAAGTAACGAAAAATACTATCAACGATAATTTAATTTTCCAATAAAAAATGTTCCTAGCTGTGAAACAATTTTTCGCACATGTTTTTTTTTTTTTTTTAATTTCTGGCTTCAGCTACTTTCAGCTATATAGCCATTAACTAAATGGGATTATTATTTTTTTATACAACAACAGTACACAGTTCTGTTAGGTGGTCACCCATCCAAATATAGATTGAGACTGCTGTTTCTTAACTTCATTGATTGGTCTATGCATGTCATTACGTTACGTCAGACCGGGGTACAAATCCTATTAGCATCATTTCCATAGAAACCAAAGTCTAAATTTGAAATTCAAAATAAAACTTCTTTATCTCTACTCACTAGCAGTATGCCGAACTGTCAACTGTATAAAGTGTGCATATCGCATTGTTCAAGTATTACCGGAATCATTCGTGGTTCAGGAGGTCCATATACCTTTCATTAAGTGTATGAGTACCACAGCACAAATTATCGGGTGAACGCGGTACCGGTTGTACCCCACAAATATACCAGGTAATTAACGGGTGCATATAATGTATCGGTTGCACATTAAATACCGGAAATCTGATAAGAAGGATTTTCTGAAATTCTACCCCTAAGGATAGAATTGCATCCGCATGTAACAGCAACGCGAGGACTGTGTGGGTCTGCTTTAAAATATCAATTAATATCATTATTTATTCTGATTTGCCTCAGCTTCATTATTTAGAAATAGAGTGTTGAGAATATGTTGTTATACTTAGAAAATATTGATATTGATTAGAAATATATGGCAAAACGACGTTTGCTGGGCCAGCTAGTATACAATAATTGAGATCTAATTAATTATCAACTATAGTAGATAATAAGTAGTTAATTATCAACTATAGTAGATTTTTAAGATGAGTAACTGGTAATTATATATTGAACCAGTTACATACCTTACAAATCAAAACTTAAATTAATTTTAATGGAGCCTTAGAAAAAGAAAATTTTTATAAATACAAATTCCCAAAATATTTAAAATTGTTGTATATTGAGTTAGTTATATCTATATTTTACAGTTATATTTTTCAAAATTTTTTTGTTCTTTATCGATACCCTAACTATAGTTGATAATTAATTAGATCTCTTAATCTGTATATTACAATCAAGCGAGAATGTGTAAAAGTAATAATTTTACTATTTAAAATTAATTCGTTATAAGTGTCTTAGTTAAACAATTACAAGAATAAAAAATAAACCGCGCAATTTACTAGTTCACGCATGCTCCGTAAGTGGTACCAGAATTTAAAGGTTATAATCCTTCGAAATTAATAAATAATATAGAACAAACGTTTTTTTCAATCGAACAAATAATAACTCATTACGATTGATTAAAAGAAAAACATAATAAAACCGAGTCGGGCCGGATTAAAGAAAATTTTAAAACATTTCTTATAAAATACTGAACATCGAACAAATAATAAATTTGATGGAACATTTACAAACAAACGATTTTGCAAAAAAAAAGTAAAAAAATTAACACAGCCAAGTTCTGGTAGCCCCAAAAATGCACTACTTGGACATCTTGATTCATCCGATATAATACAGTAAAAATAGCATCGAACCTATTCTATATAGTTTGATATATCTATTACATATCCTATTAGCTCTATTCACATATAGCAATACGACTTTTGGAAGAATACCAATAGACCAGGGTGGAAACCTTTTAAAATGTTTTTTTTTCTGGCTTCAGCTACTTTCAGCTATATAGCCATTAAACAAAGGGGATTATTATTATTATTATTTAAAAATAGTAAAAAGTGAAAAATGTGAAAACAAATTACAGTAGGATGAAACCCATTAGAAACGGAAGAGAATATAACGAAAATGAAGGAAATAATTTACGGACGATCTGAGGTCAGGAAATGGAAAGGGTTGAGTTTTTAAGCGTAAAACACGGTTTATCTCGATTTCCGGTAACAAGTCCTATGGAAAAAAGTTAAATGGCAAAGTTGTATAGGTAATAAAAAGATCTAAAACTTTTGTTTTTAATTTTTTTCACATAACATCAAAAGTTTTTCGATTGAAAATTAGAGTGCTTATTCGAAATTTATTTAAAAATAATTTGAAAAAATAAATATTTTAATTAAAAAAAGTTACAGTGTATTTGGAACATAAAAAGTTAAAAGTAACTTTTCACCAAATTTCGTGAAAAAATTCTTTTTTTTTTGTAAAAGATAAAAAATCAAAAACTAGGTTATCTCAATTTTTCACATAAAGTTAAAGGTTATGTGAAAAAAGTGTGAATACAAAAGTTGTAGATCTTATTATTATCTACAACTTTGCTATTTACCTTTTTTCTATAGTACTTAGTAGTTTTGCCGAAAATCGAGATAAACCGTATTTTTCCCTTAGAAACTCAACCCTTGGACTTCCCGACCTCAGATCTCCCGTAAATTATTTTTCCTTTAATTTTTGTTATATTCTCTTTCCAATGAGTTTTTGTTATATTTGTTTTCAATGAGTTTCATCCAACTATAATTTTTTTGGTTTCAAAGAATATCTAACCCTTTAAGCCAGGGCTTCTTAAACTTTTGTAATTCACGACCTCATTTTTGATTGCGAGTTTCCTGACGACCCCATACAAATATAGAAGAAAAATAAATTAATATTTTTTGATGATTTATTTATTACGTTACAATATACATATACATATGAAAATATATAAGTTTAGAATTCGTTTTGAAACATACAAAAATCTAAAATAATTTTACAAGTTAAAAAACATTTTCTGTTAAATTGTATTTTAATCTCTCGCGACCCCAGAATTTAGCTACGCGACTCCAAATGGAAGCCCTGCTTTAAGCCATTAAAACGTCGGATACATTACTTAATGACTATGCGTTAATGATATTTTCTGAAACTTGATATATAACGACCATCCTATCGAAACATTTCTTATCTATAATTTTTATGGATGAAGGATGTTAGTTGATAATAAAAATTTCACGAATAGAAACCACAGCTTTGTCGGAAACTAAGCAAAATAAAAATAAGCATAATTTACATGTTTATAAATAGAAGTATTAGAGGTAAACCTTTTGTTTAGTTTCAACGAATCCATTGAGATTAATACATTAAATATTTATTTTATGAAGTGAATTAAGTAAATTAGTTGTATGCTATTTGTTTTAATAATAGTCTTTGTTTCAATATGACGTATAATCTATTATGCATTTGCTGTATACATGCACTATTAAGTTCAAAAAAATTGAACTAATGCAATTATTATTTATCCTTTTGCCGTTCAATTGTGTACGTTCGTTTTTGAAAAGGATTTTGTGTATATATATATATATATATATATATATATATATATATATATATATATATATATATATATATATATATATATATATATATATATATATATATACATCAGCCTAAAGTTTATAACAGTAGAAAATATTGAAGCCACAAAATTTTGATATAGGTGTACATAGAATCACCAAATTAGTTCATTTTCACATGTCCGTCTGTCCGTATGCCCGTCCATGACTGGTGGCGTCCTTTCTTCCTAGAGCTGTATTAAATAAAACAATAAAACATATTTGGACGAACTTAGCAAAGTAATTTATCTATTATTATTCTTTAGAGTTAATAGTTGTCTTCAAAAAATTATTTAGCGTGAGTTGAAATGCATTGTTGTCTAATTTCTACATTATAGCTGTTCCAGTGGTTAAGACGCTTGTTATGATTCCTAGACATCAGAGTTCGGTTTACTTCCTATATGTATTTTTTTAATTCTCTATTACATATTATTTGATTGGAAATTTAATTTTACGACTGTGTTCTATCGAGAAATGACCAAATAAATTAATCACTTTGCTTGTCACAGTCTGTGAAAATGATTCAGTGGGATTGGAAGACATCAAAGCCAATAATTAGAACTTATTATAATTTTTTTCTTTACGGAAAACCTTGATTTGAGTTTCTTTGAGTTTCAAAACAATTATCTACTTGGTATGTACTTTCCTGTATAAATTCGTAGTTTTCAAGAAACAAAACGATTTTTGTAATTGCATTTTTCTTCTATGTATTATGGTGTATAACTTGGGTCATGGATCTGATACGATATGTCAAATCTATCAGTCATATTTACTATTGATAGATATCGTAATTTACAAGTAATCCCGAATAAAAAAATAACAATAATTAAAACAAATGTATGCGAAAATGGGCTAATTAGATGATTCTATGAGAATCAATACCCAGTAGCAGATATAGGATTAGGCCCGTCAGGTCCGGGCCTAGAGTGGCAAATTTTGATGGGCACCAAAATTTTCAAGATGACTAAATTTAAAAATAGATTGAGTTTTCTGTAAACTGTAAGACCAAATTTTGAAGTTTAATTTATTGCGCTGTTGACTATCGAAACATAGAACCATTTTGAGGGTAGAATTTCTTTGTTAAAATAATTAATCAGGCAAGTACTAAAATTTGATATACCTAACAAAAAAATTTTAAAAATATTTTTTTTATGCTAGCTAATTATTTATTTACGAATTTAGATTTTTTAGCATATTTTCCATTCAAAATTTAATTTTAACATTAGTTTGCGCTTTATTATAAAACAAAACCTTAATTCGCCATGATAAATTAGGTAAGTGTCAGTTGACTCATACAATAAATTTTTTATTTTTCAATTTTTCGTCCTGGCTGATATGGGACTGTCCGTCCGGCGTCATTTGAATGGTGGCCAGCCTCATGTTCAGAAACAGGGTACCATATCGTCTCGGGCCTAGGGCGTCTTCAAACCTAAATCCGCTAGTGTCAATGCCAAAATTTTTTTTGTGGCTTCAATATTTTCTAATGTTACAAACCTTAGAAATGCAACCCAGTTTATCTAGTAATTAAATTCATTGGAGCGTGGAGTTTTTTAAACTATAAATCTCTTAAGCTACGATAAACAAAACATCATTGTTGTTTACATTTGCGATACTCGGCTTCTATTTATTTAGAAAAGGAATTATTTTTAATTATTTATCGACTTTATGATAACAATTAAAGCTGCAGTTTGTGTTAATGCAAAGGACTTATGTTTATTATAGTATCAAAGTCTTCTAAAATAAGACGATAATTAAAATACCCACATTTAGACTCGCTGTATCTCCACAATTTATTACTAATTTAACTACAGAAGACTTATTGAAATATTCAAGTTCAGAATTATTTTATTCATTTTGAGTTTTATTATTATGTATATACAGTACTTACACTTTAAAAAGAGAAGATAACAGTGTTAATTGTTTTAATACTCGATTTTAATACTATAGTAGAGTATCTATATGAACTATTTATAATTATTAACATTCACAAAATACTCTAAATATTCAATCCAAATATGCATTTAAGAATTTGAGCTAAAATTACGGCGAATCTAAGTACTTTATGAAAAATTTTTCAAATAAAAGTTTTTTGTTTTCAAGAAACAAAATATTTTTGTAATTGTATTTTGATCAGTTACGACATATCAAATCTAAATTATCAAATCTATCAATCATATTTACAATTGATAGATATCTCTGGCTTTAGTTTCCTCGGTAGTGGTTCACATATTTCCATATAACATTGAAATAAATATTCTAAAAATAATTACCTTGCCTTTTTTCATTTATTTCTAATTCGTCATCATATCGTCGTGCTCGTAGTCATTATAAATTGACAGATGGATCCAGGCGGACAGGTGGAAATAAGTTAATTAGATGATTCTATGAACATCCGTTTCAAAATTTCGATAGTACCTACAATATTTTCTAGCGTTGAAAACTTAAAGCTTTGTTAACATCGATCAAATAATTTAGTCAATCGCAACAAAAATGAAGCAATTCGCTTGTATGTATGTAAAATATTAATTAATAGTTGATAATATAATCAGGCACATTTTTATCTATAGCCTACCCTATATACTAAAATACGAAATATTTAAACTGAAAAAATTATATATCTGTAATAGACGCGGCTTCAAATGTCACAAAAACAGTTTTTCGTGAGTATTGCTTTAACGGTCACTTTTATTGAAAAAATTTGTAGCTTGAAAAATTGTCTACATAAACTACTCTTTCAATTTTTTACATAAAACTAACGGTATGTATGTGTCATATGTAAATAAACGTTATATGTTACATATGTCTAAAAATACTTTTAGTGCCCATAAGAAATAAACTTATACTTACATACACTGTAGGGCAGAACTTACTTTATTTATCATGATTTATTTAAAATAACATGTTTCAGCCGCGCCAATAAAACAAATAATTGTTAAAGAGGTACTTTTTAGTCCAATAAATAGGAAGTTTTACCTATTATAAATTATTGATACTTTATCTAGGATGGTAAGCAACTGTTTAAAATGAAAAATACCCATATTTTTACACCTCCACGCCCACCGCCATATTGAAAAAACCGAAAAAATGGCTGTTTTTTAAATATTCGCTTATATTTACGTTTAGGTGTATCTTCACTAAAAAAAGACTTATTTTCAATATTGCAGAAAACAAAATTTCTTATAAATTACAGTTTAAATTTTGTTTCTAGGACTGATAGTAACGAAGCTGTTCACTTAAAAAAAAAATAATAATAAATGGTAATTTCTGGAAATTTGTATAGTTACGGAGATATGCTGTGAAGTTTATGTTGATGCAAGTTTAGATTTTTCATTTACTTACATTTTTAATAGAGGCAGAACAAAATACTCGATTTTGATAAATGCAATCAATGAATTTAAATGTTTTTACAACCACGAAAAATTTTTAATTTGGTTGAAATTTAATCACTATAAATTATTTTTATCCCGTGATTCCTCAAGGGCCCAGAAAACAGCCTGGATATCTGACAAAATGCAGATGTGCACACCTCTATAACCCTTCGTGTTACGGATGTTGGTGCCTCTCAACAAAGCGAAGATTTCTACGGAATTATGGACCAAGCACGATTTTTCAAGCAAAATCTTCGCTTTGTTGAAGTGTTCAGATTTCTAACACGAAGAGTTATAGTGGTATACATAAGTATTTTCTCAGATAGCCAGACTGCTCCCTTGAGGGTACAAGGTTCCAGTCGATGATTGTTCATAAATGCTTCGAGGAAATGAATTGCGTGGCATTGAATAACATAGTCAAGCTGTTCCTGGTAAACTGTGTGTAGAAGAGAATGAGGTAGCGGGTTTATTAACTGAACCTTTTATTCCTATTGCGCGATACTGCATTTACAAGCGCACTTTGATTGATGAGACAGATGGCATGCGACAGGCTAAGTTGTGTATTACCACAGCTACACCATTTAACTGTTCCTGGTTAGAATTCACCGGGATACAGTTTAGAAGAACAGTGGGTCTTCTGGGGCACTTTCGGTTGAATTATCACCTTCATAATTTGGTAATGTCGGACGATCCTACTTGTAGGTCGTATATGGAGGACGATTGCATCTCCATTTTCGTCATTTGCACCTGTAGAAATATTCTAGATTTCAGATGTAGAATATTCTGGATCCATCCATTATGGAACAAATTCCGGCGAAGTAGCTGTGGGATTTTGCATGGTCACTGGTGTCAATAAGATTCTATCGCATCACCTACTTTGAATGTTTCTTTCACTGCACCTTGAGCCAAAAGACATCCTGGCCTTCAGGTGATGAATTGTTCTAAAGGAGGGTACAGAGGACCAAAAGGTCTAGGTGCAAGGTGCAGCTGCGGTTCCTCTCTTATTCTATCTTATCTTATTTTAACTTTCATAATACATGTTAAAATATATATGAATCAAAGTAAACAATGAATTTTTTAGTAAAATTATAAAATTGTTTAAATTATAATCGCTTTAATAAAATACGTTTTAATAAAGTAAATAAATTTTACAAATGTTTTATAGATAAACAAATAAATTGCTATTGAAGTAAGTGATTAAAAATTTTAAAATAAATATATCAAAAATATTCAATTCAATAAAAAATTAGCACACTATAATGAAGTTAATATATTTTTAATCAATATTTATTTCATTTAATTTATTTAATGAATTCATAAAGTAATTATTATTAATTTATACTTTTTTCAGAAATTAAGTTAATCTGTTTAAAATGGTTAGTAAAAATCGATTTTAACCAATCAATACAGAGTGAACTATTTAGAAAATAATATCCTGATTTTGAAATGCAGATCGTAAAGCATTTTTGCATTATGCTCAGAAATGCGTTAGAAAGTGTACGCAAAAAGTGCATTATTTTTCTGAACTCTGAATGAATAAAAATTTATGAAACTAAATGAATATGAAACTCAGCATATAAGGGTTTTCAAGGTATCTGATGACGCTAAAATTATTTATTACAGCATAAAATATTCCACAATAGTGTCCATAGCGGTAAATTTTCCACAAGAGTGTGCTTTATGTCAGGAGTAGTTACTCTTCTAAAATTATCTTTAGGAGTAGCATTGACAAAATTCTTCATACTGCAAATAAAATAATGATAAGCGCAATCAAATTTATTGTTATTTTTGTCTGAGGATAATCTGCTTTTTTTTGGAAGAAGCAGATTCGTTTTCGGGTTCATAGATTTTTCTTTGGCAAGTACACTTATATTTAGAGTGGATGTTGTTTTTGTAACAATCTTATTTTAATAAAAATAATAGTTAAAATATAATATAAAATAATATACCTTTTCAAATATTAAAAAAAAAATAAAAATAAAAACAAACAAAACAAAAATAGGAAAACTTATTGTTTATATTTTAAAAACTTAAAATTATAACAAAAGTCTACACTTTAATTTTTTATTTTACTGTACAACGTTATTAACAAAAAATTTGTTCTGCCTGTAATTAAACTGTATACAAACCACACAGTCAAAGGGTTAAATTGTATCAATGGCAGGCGATTTTTCCAGAAAAGAATACCTGACAGACCAATTTCAAATTGATGAAATTTAAGGAAAAATAAAAAAAGTGTAAGTAAAGGAAAAAAAAGTGTAAGCAAAACCCTTGAAAAATACAGAAACAAATAGGCAATGTATTTGGTAAAGTAGAAGATCCTGGCAGAATGATAATGAAATTTAAAATTGTAGGCAAAGTTTATAATTATTATTACTTATGTTAACCGGGTTGGAAAACGGTCATATAAACGTGGATTCAACATATGCCTTATATGAAAGCTCCGTGATTACGCTTTCTAAAATTTTAAATAGAAAATAAAAGCGATCCTTTCGGCTACAAATCATAGGTCGGCCGAATGTTTTCTTAATGAATACTATATTTCCCACAAAATTGTCTATGAGATTGATCAAAATCCGTGATGACGGAAAAAATTATGAAAATATAAAAATATATAATTAATTTAAAATGTTTTCGGCTAATTAAATCCACGCCGGCCAAGCAAATCTTATTCGCCTGAGTGTTAACTTTTATTTTTTATTTAAAATATAGAAAGCGTATCACGGAGCTTTCAGGATTGGTGGCTCCTTGACGGACCATTATTATAAAGCATATTCAATTCTATCAATTGAAATATAGTAATAAAAAATAAACACAAGTACTGTCTTCTTGTTTGTGATCAAAATTGTATGTTTTAGATTTCAAATATATAAGACCAGTTGAGAAGTAATTTTATAACTAGACTATATTCTTTATTTTTAATTTTCATAAATTTGTAATGAATCTACCACAAGTTTAATTCCGGTTAAAAAGTTTTCTATTGATACACCTTCCTAGTAGTTTAATTCATCGTATCGCATATTTATGTTAGCTATTGATTTCTTTCGATATTCAATTCAACTAGCTTTTTGTCTTCATCTCTCAATCTTTTCTACACAACTGTGAATATTATTTGATAACATGTTCTAATTAAAATTTTTTAATAATAATATTAATATTAAAATATGCCTTATCGCAATTGCCTATTTCATCTTTAAATAATATAAGATGAATCGTTTTCAAACTTTGAAACGTTCTAGTTCTTAAATTGATTGTTATTTGACATACTGAATAGATAGGAACATAATAACTAAAAATTTATGTAATTGCGTTTCATCTTTAACAAAAATTTATATCAGTATTTAAAAGCAGACAGAATTGTCGTTTGAAAATAAAATGAAGAAAAATCGCTATGCAAATTTAACCGAAAATTTTCTTTAAAGATATGTTTAAGTTCTATTCGATTATAATACACAAGAAATTCACAAATTATAAATAATAAACCGCAAAATTTAAAGTTTTAACCATATGATTTGTATTTGATTAATATTTAAGCATCTTGGCAGACAATAATTTAAGGTCTGTTAGCCTATCTTGAAAATGACTGGTTAACCTTGTATTTCTAGTTATGCTCATTCAATTTAACAGAACAAAATTTGGAATAATCAATGTTATATTTTAAAATTCCGTATTCGGGTAGTGGAGGCATGAAAAAACGATTATAATAATTATTTGTATCGTTGGTTCTAAACTTCTAATTACGATGGTGGTTACACTTGAAACGGGGTACAATCCCACTTATAAGTATTATAAATGAGAAAGTTTGCATTTTTAAATATTTTGATGTTTGGCAATCAATCACGCAAAAACGGTTGTGCCGATTTGGATGAAATTTAGCATAGCTCATTACCTGGATTAATACGTAGGATGTTTTTTATCCCGAAAAATACTAGATTCTAGTCGGTTATTAAAGCACTAACTATAGGACAGATTCGCTTGAAATTTGGTAAAGATAGACCTTATTGAACTTTATTCCAGGATACTATCGTAATAAAACATTGTTGATGTTGTTATAATATGAATCGAAGCGATGTCACAGCTAGAAATTAGTGTGTGTATATATGCGGATTTTGGTCGAACTATAGAGAATGCTAAAACAACAAAATGACCGCTTATAATACTATACATTTTTATTTTAATGTTTGTCTTATTTTAAATCTAAAGGTTCAAACACATAGTAATTAAATCAATAGGTATTTTTAGAAGTAAATATGTAGTGTTTTCATATCTACTTCTCTTTTTTTTTGGTATAAACAAGAACATGTTTATAAAGAGAATATAGAAAGTAAATTTTTAATGGAAATTTATTAAATATTTCGAAACTTTCATTAACACAAAAATACCTATATACTGTATTGAAAAGCGGAGCATCTTATGTAAAATTTTGAAATGATTAAATTTAGTTTTTACACGGGTCTTCAGAACCTTCAGACGTTTTGTCACATACGTAGTTTTGTAAAAGTCAAACCTCTATATTGTATAGAGAATAATTTTTGTAATGTTTCATACTCAACAAACTTGTTAAATGTAGTAGCAAGAACAGTCATTCAATAGTTATATTACAATGATGTAATTGATTTAATTCTAATCTCCGAATAATAACCTAAGCTGAAAACAAGATGCGTGTTACAGGTAAAAAGTGACGCCTGAATGTGAATGGTTAAAATAGGATAATCGTTTCGCAATAAAACCTATTGTTAAAAACATAAGAGGTAGTTCATTGGAAATAGGTTATAGGTTTAATTGTGTAGGTAGATACTTCTATTTGAAACATTATTTTTCTTGTAAACATTATATTTTTCGGTGTTTATTTTTCAAAAAATACAATCACCATATTACTATTTTGTACACTACTTAGCATGCATAAACTCAACCGTGTATCATAGCCTTAATAATTTGATTGGGTATGAAATTGAAGGTTTTTAATATGATTTCAACTAGTAGTATCTATAAGAACTGCAAAGAATAACATGATTAGATCGTTTTTGTAAAAACTGATTGATATAAAATATATTAAATTTTGAAACCAACACGACACATGCTTATTAATATACTAAATGCAATGTTTAGCTTTATACCGTTTAATTATATATTATAAAACGAAATAATTTTCTAAATTAATTTGTATTTTTGTAATAGAATAAAATATTGTTTAAGTGAGTGTGTTAAATTTTTATAATTTAAAATGGATTTTAGTAAAAAATACGATAATCCCAATCCAGTTGAAAAGGCGAATATACTGTCAAAATTATTTTTCTTGTAAGTAAAAATTTTATTATTTATTTTAAATTTAAAGATTGCGCAATAAGGTAGTTTTATTGGTGGAATATTGCAATTTAAGATTAAAATATTTTCATACAAATTGGTATGAAAAAAAAAATATGTATCTGTTAAGATTGTGTAATAATGGCAAATTTTCTTAATTACCATACAATAATATATTAAATTTTTCATCGAAAATTGAAACGATATAACCTAATTTTTGTTAACTAAACTTTTTTCTTTATCTCCTAAATTAACTAAACTGCTTTAACTAAATTAAACTAGTACGGTTAACTTTTGACTAATTACGATGAAAATGTAAAGTGGAAGCTTTTAACTTTTAGCTAAATGTATGTTAATTTTAGGTATTTTTTTATTTTTATATATAAATCATACATTATTATTATAATGTATAACAAATACATGATTATAATGTATGATGTATGAAGAAATATTTTGGTCTGAATTTTGGCAACTTAGGATTATTGATATCGGTATAATTTTTGTTAAGATGTTAATTATTGCCTAAAACAATCCAATCGAATTCGTGGAAAATTAATAAGTCTGTTCAATGGGAATAGAATCAACAAAAATCTTTTTTTTGCTATCAAAAAATAGAAGAAAAATTTAAAAACAAAAAAATTCAATCGAAACCTAATCCTTGTATTGCAAAATAATATAACATGTGTTAAATCATGATTGAAGAGATATGTGAAATTTAATAACCTTAGGTTAGTAAATACATTACAAATAAATTTTTTGAATGTTGATCAATTAAAAAAAACC
Organism: Chrysopa pallens; assembly: GCA_020423425.1. Classification (NCBI taxonomy): domain Eukaryota; kingdom Metazoa; phylum Arthropoda; class Insecta; order Neuroptera; family Chrysopidae; genus Chrysopa; species Chrysopa pallens. The sequence continues at coordinate 99,468,920 of CM035592.1, read as the reverse complement.
ATTAAATTGATTTTGAACAAGATATAAAATTTGTATTGTTACTTAGATTTTTGCACAAAAATATAAAATCACATAAAAGTATTAAATTTGACACATGAAATGTCAATAGGTTAAGAGTCCACATATTATATAATGGAAATTATTCTTTATGGTCTAGAAAACTTGACGACTTGTGTTTTGTGTACTATTTATTTTTTAATTGTTAAAATTGCATAGATTTTTGGGAATATTAAGTTATGAATTTAATTTAATAAACATTTTTTTCTAAAAATTGAACTAAATTCAAAAAGCAAGCAATAATTTTCTTGCGATAAATTATGGTTTAAAGTCGGCGCCAATAAATCCATTTTTTAATGAGAATATGATTGGCGCCAACTTCGAAATGGAAAGGAAATTATTTTAAAAAAGATTTTAATTTAAAATTAGTTTTCACATCCTTTTTTTTGAATTTTTCAATGATATACTTACAACCAAGAAAAATAAAAATATGAATTTGAGTGATTAACAATCACCAAAAATTTTATTTACATCACTTTTCCCCTTACGACTGGAATTTTTTATTTCATCCGTTATTCACTAAAATAGAATCATCCATATCGGACTATCCTGTAATTAGTTATGTGTGGTCTTACATAAAACGAAAAATATGAGACGATTTGGGAACCTTTTTTCGTCAGTTAAAAAAAAATAATGAAAACATTAAACAGTTATTTTCTTATCTTTTCAACTTGAAAGTAGTTATAAATAATGACAGATTTTATCGAATCATAATAAATTTAATCATTTTTTAATAAACATAGGTATTAACCTTGTAATTTTAATTCCGTATTTATAACACTCAGAATGTAGTTAATTGATTTTGGGTGGTTATCGCATGTTTTTAATCAAGTAACAATAATAATTATTATGTTTTTAAAATTATCGATTGGAAGTCTTTGTCAGGATCGCTGCTTTCATCGTAGATGCCATAAAGGATTCTTTTAATGAAGCCTTCATAGATAAAATGAAACAAATACATTAAAAAATATACTTATGAAGAGAGAAGGTAATTGGAAATCTAGCAGGCACTTCTAGATTAGACATAATATTCCTTAAAAAGTATTCTTTGTTTATTGTTAAGGATCCAAGCATACCTCATTTGTTTAACGAATTCAAAATGTTCAAAAAGAGCTAATATAAAGTATAAATTTTGAACGTTTATTTTAGCTTACAGAGACGGCAAATGGACTATATTTATACTTGTATCTGTTTTCTCATGAAAAAGTCTCTTTCTTGGATCTTTGTTCTGATAGCCTCTTGGATCTTGGGATCTTTACGCATTAAGGAGAGGGTAGGGTATAAAATTTTACTATTATTTATTTTTTTTTTAAATGTTTGTGTAATATCTCAGGAATGAATATTGTGTCAAAATTTCCAGTCGATTGGACCAAAATTGACGTCGATATGAGTGTTTAAGCGTACGTCCGCTGTTTAGCTCTCGTATAAGCCGGGCGGGATTGGAAGCTAGAAAATAGACTAATGAAGGCGGAATTCATCCAAAAGATGCTCTAGACACCATGGATGATAGCAGCATACTTTATAGGTCTGGAATCGATGATTCAGTGTGAGGTAATTCGCTTATGAACGTTTCTGTTTATTCCAATTTTTTGGAGTTCAAAACTTGAAAGTGGTTTCTCATAACTCACGTTTTCAACTTGGTGCCTCTGATAATTACAAAACTTATCCAACGATCCTTTTGAAATTTCGAACACTATTTCTGTATTGATTAATTTTGATGTAGAAAAATTTTAAGTAGAATCCTCTTTTTGTTTAAAATTTCAAGTTTGTAAATTTTAATCGGTATAAGTATGTATTTTTTCCATTATGTAAGTTTTCTCTTGTGCTTGGATAAATTGTTCATTCTATAATAGTGTGTTCAAAGGCTATTAATATGAATTATATTTTGTTCAGGGTTGCCAGTTCCTATGACTTGGTAGTAGATATTACGTTTTTAATTATATCCTGATCTTGTTTTTCTCGTAATAAAACTAGATTCTATTGAGAATATAAATTACTTAACCGTTTTCAGAAGTAAGGGGTGACACGTGTGTAAGGTAGCTGGGCTTCAGGTGATTCAACGATATATGTATTCAGTAAGACTCTATAGTCCTTCAAAGTTAACTCAGCTTCAGTTTGATATATTTATCGAACTGTTTTGCTCTCGAGTAATATCTAAACAGTCCGAGCATCCTCAAATGGATTACATATGTCGGCGATTTTTACTTCCTTTTTAAGTTCATCCAGAACAAGCAGCTCAAGATAAATGTTCTGCGCTCCTTGGATATCTGCCCATTGATATTTAAAGCAGCACTCGAAGATAGTCGTGCTACATGTGCAACCTAGTACTAAACGTTGTTGTATCTCCATTACCCCACTGCTGAATGGGTGGTACAGTGATTAAGTACGTGAGGTTATGTTTCATTGACATAACCACATCGTCGACATCACTTATAATCCTCCTCAAATCGACTTGAGTCATTAGCTTAAACAAATCCAAGCCAGAATCGAGTGTACCTACCATTGAACAGAAAGTGATTGCTCGATGCCCTTAGACATTTAAATAACTACGACTTTCTGTGATATGGTTTTTCTAGCAGTTTTGATAGCTAATATGTTCCCAGTATCAGATTAAGCGACGGCATAGCTTCTATGGGGTTAGCTAAGTACAAAATATGTGAAAATTCAATACTTTTGATTTAATATCTGGAGTGGTATTGTAATAAAAAGTATTTTTTGTCATTTTGTGTATTTTCTGCTCGTTGTATGGAGTTGAACATAAAACATATTGAAATGTTTTCGTAGATAAAATAATTTCTATCCTGATATTGTTTTTAAAATTGGAACGTTTATATAAAATCGAATATATTATATGCGTAGTATCAGATCCTTTTTTTGAAATCGTTATAAATATATAGAACAATTTTCTTGGCAAATTTATACACAAATAGATCAATAAATAGCGCAATATGGATTTAAGACTGTTTTATCCGGAGCTTATTTTTATGAATATATTGTTTAACTTATTATTCGGTAACCCTTATTTATTGAAATTCTTATTTTATTTAATTTAAACTTAGTTAATAATAATATAAATATATAATACATTACAATTGGTTTAATTAAAATTAATATAAATGTTATACTCATATTAATTATAAATTCTATAAAATGTGTAAATGGTTTTACAATGGCTGTGTCCTACTTAGTATATTGGAAGAGACAATTTATTTATAGATTGATGTGCCACGAGTAACTAAAATTTATAATAAAAAGTTCGTATTCTAAACAATATAATTATTTTTCCAAATGTATGCAAATTATATAGCAAAAGCCGGAATCATTAAAAAAATTGATAATTATAACCGTAATTATTGTGTACAGGGAGTCGAGTGGCTTAGCGCTAGTGCGCTGAGTTGTGCCAATGGCCACCTGATTTGATTCACGGTGCAGGGGAGTTTCATTTCAAGCATTCCCATCTTAATAAAAATCTTGGCTATGCGCTCCCTGGGGTCACCCACCCCAATAAAATGGGTATGTGATCTTTGATCGAGAAAAAATCAGGTGGCCCATCGAAGTGCTCATCACACTACTTAAGAATTCATTGTAGTAAGAATTCTACAATGCATCGAGATATTAGGTAATTGGCCTGTTGAAAAAAAGTATTGCGTTGAAAATTGTAATAATAAAAGAAGAAATCGAATTAGTAATATTTTTTAAGAAAAGTAAATATATATAATAATTCATTAAATTTTTTTAAATATCGATAAATTTTCCATGTAAAATAATATATCATTCACAGACTTAATTAAATTTGAATGATGAAATTTTATATCTTAACCATAACAGTATGAACATTATGTTTAATGGAATAAATATAAATGTTTCCTTTTGTGTTAATTATTAAAAAAAAAGAGAAAATATTGAAGGTTCTAAAATATCTTTGGTATTGATGCTAATAGAATCACTTAATTCAATATTTTAAGAAAAATTGACACAAAATTTTTCTTAAAAATATTCAATTATCATTTCTTTCAAAACATCATTAAAATCTTTTTAAAATACAGTTTGTATATTTTTATAAAAAAACTGTTAGTGAAGACCTTGATCCTATCATTTTATAATAGGCTTGGTACTGACTGTCAAGTATAATTATTAACTATTTGTTTTATTTGAGTTATATTTTCATGATGTACAAATCTTATATACCGCAAATAATTAAAAAAAAAACAACGCGTTTTGAATAAATATGAGAAGAAAACGGAAACGGATATGTAGATGGCAGCGCATTATTCAAACGTCTTTCGTATAGAAGGTTGTCAGATCATTTACTTCAAAACAACAGATAAAAAATTAGTCTAATTATACACAAAATTCGTCTACCACAGTAACTTTTGGTATTTACAAATAGGAATTACGTGTGCTAAACAAATGTCGTGATTTTATAACCCTTAAAATTATTTACATTTATTTTCAAATTCCATGATTGTTAAAATTTTATCTTGAAAAATAAACAAAACCATGGTTTTTAGATCCCATGATTTCACTTTTTTATTTGAAAAAAATTAAAATTATTTTATTGTTTTTAAATTGCTTATAAACTAGTTTACTGTTGAGAATATTTCGTGCATATTTTTTCGACATTTGCATATAATGCGTTCTGGGACTATTCATCTAATTCTTACGTAAAAAAACCGTCCTTTCAGATAACACTGCGCGTAATAATAACACTATAATATCAACGTGAAAAGTAAACTAAAAAAACGAGTAAACTAAAAAAAAATTGTAAATAGCTACTGATAAATTCCTTTAGGTATAAAACATGACATTGGAGACAAAATTGAGATTTCTCAAAGAGGTGAACATCGGATTATAAAAAATATTATTTCAAAACTTTGAGGAATATTAGTAATGTAAATTCGACCGAAAAATTATAAAAATCAAATCTATTTGACACTTGAGAGTGTGTACATTTGTTAAAGCACTACAATGCACTAAAATGTTCGATTCTTGGAAGGTTAATTTGTGTAGCATTCTACCCAACTATATTTACTACTGTAGTTCTAAATATCCAGATATGTTTCAAACAGTTCTAATAAGTAGTTTAATACATTAATTAAAAAAAGGTTACATTAATGTAAATTATGAGAATTAAAAAGTTAAGTTGTGTTATATGGCACGCAAAATTTGCTCAGATTTAATTTTGACACATTTTCTATCATGTATTGCAGTATTAGAGTATCTTTATATTAGCTAGGATAGGGAACGCTAAATCCATTCTACATGCTAATGATCGTTACTTTATTTATAACCTTGAAATTGATTACATTATTTTATGACTATTTAAAATCTTTAAGAATAATAAACAATTTTTATAATAATTTATTTAATTTTAGTAATAAACTTGTTTGAAAATTTATTAAACGGTAATATCTACTAGTAGTTCAGGGTAGATAATTATTGAAAGGGAAAAAAATTTATAGTAGAATGAAACCAATTGGAAACGCAAGATAATATGATAAAAATGGAAAAAAGTTAAATGGCCAAGTTGTAGGTAATAAAAAGATCTACAACTTTTGAATTCATACTTTTTTTCACATAACCTCAAAATTTATGTGAAAAATTAAAATAACGTCTAACGTTAAAATTTCGACTTTTTCAAGAGAGTTGGTAGGTTTTTTTTCGTTGAAATCTCTAATTTCGGATGGTGTAAAAAAATTTACACTACCGTGGTAATTTTTCTTAGGAAATGCAAAAAACGCAAAAAGAATTCTTCATGTTGGTATGTTTTGAATGCTGTATGTATGCATCTGTGTATACTTCTGTTCTATTTTAACGATACACACATATTTGTTTGTTTGCCTTTCTTATCCTTGTTTTTATCATTTTGTTTACATAACAATTATCTCATTCTATGTGAAAAAAAAAACAAACTGTCTAATAAACATTGTTGCCTAATTTACGTATATTAGACTACAGCCTCCTTCGTTTTAAATCGAAAATTTTATTACAATCAATCATAAATTGATTAACACAAGGACAGCAATGTGATATGGCAATTTTATACCGTATCACATTGGTGTCCTTGTGTTAATTAATTTATGATTGATTGTAAAAAAAATTTTGATTTAAAAATATATATTTAAAAGATAAATTTAACTGCAATTACATTTTGATAGACAGATAAGAATTTTGTATGTTGTTAATAGGTATATAATAATTATTCAAAATTGCATATATAATATTAAGAACATTGTTAAGTTTTCGAAGAAGTAGCAACTGGAATAAAGATACTTCATTTTTTAAAATGTAAGAGTAAAAAAATTCTGTAAACGTTTTTTTGCCATAAAATTACATTATAATTTAAACCGTTTTTATACCCACAAAATCGCTGTCTGGCATTTTAGTGACGTAATACTGATATGTAAATTAAACAGTCGTGGACGACCGGCATTCTCCATTAACCATGTATTTAAGCATCAACAAACCTTGTTAGATTTTCGTATTTTAAAAACAGTACATACATTTATGAGAAAAAATAAATATTTTTTATGACTTGACACCTATATTATTATGTTTATGCTTTTATTGTATGGTAAATAGTACTAATTCACAATCAGTTTTTTTGAAAAAGACTGTTAGTTTTTATCTAAAGTTTGTACTGATAGCAAATATCGAAGATACAAATTTAATTTCGGATCATACAACAATCACCCAATAAATTAATTTCCATTTGTTCGTTCGTTCGTCCGTCTGCCTGTCATTAAAATAACTCAAAATCAAAGAGGTATAGATGAAACCCTTTGGTTTGAATGTATAACCCAACTTTCGAACCATAAAATATAGAAAATACATTCAAATGTAAACCTGTTTTGTTTTTTTATTTGAAATATTTTTAATAAACTGCTTAGATTCTCCACAATTTTAGATTAAATCCAGTTAATACGCAAATATAAATACATATTTTATAAGATTGACATATTGTATATATGTCGAGTATATTAATTTTAGCCTAAAGTTTTTAACGCTAGAAAATATTGACTGTACAAACAAAATTTTGGTATAGGTGTTCATAAAATCTTCTAAATAGTCCGTCATCAATATCACTCAAAAACGAAACGAGATAGCGTGTTGGAATTTTGGTGACATATATTAGATACAAATACTAAGTTGTGATCAGCAAAACTGTACCATTAGTCTAGGACCCATTGGATCCAATGGGTTCAATTACTAAAATTGTTTTATTTGAGTGTTTTTTATTATGTACAAAACAAGTAATTAAAAATTTCAATAATAATTATACGTCTTATCAACTGCAATAAACTGACTCAACATTTGTAAGACAAAAGCATGAAATTCTGGATTAAATGAAGGAACCCTCAAAAAAGTGACGCCTATAATAAAATGATATTTTCGCACATTATTCAGATTATTAAAAAATTTTATTATTGTCTATGTAAATAAATATATTTGATGAACTTTAAGAAGAATAAGAACCAAAAAAGAAAGTTGTCTAATCAAAACAATCTTTAATTCAATATACATTGTATTTCTTTTAATTTTCACACTCAAATAACTCAAAACAATTTTCGTCAAGTCAAGATTGTACATACCAAATTTCATTCAACATTTGAATAATTATTTTTTGAAGTATTTATGTGCTAAATTGAACAAATAGAACGCATATTACATTTCAGTTTTACTTTATTAATAAAGCCATTGGAGGTCTCTATCAAAAACATATACCTACTTAAGGTTGCACAAGAAATAGTTTTTAGGTATATTTTTGAGTATAAACAAAATTTTAGTCATTGTAGTATTTTGAATAGAAATTTCACGTTTGAAGCGTGTACTCATAAGTATACGTTCGTTTTTTGCCGTCTTTAAAATTTGCTGTCAAGGCTTCGTCCTACTGAAAATAAATGCGCCACTGCTTAGTATGATTTTAATACAATAAAAAATTGTTTTATGCCATCAAATATGTAAGATTAACAAACAAATCATTAACCTTATACAAATTATAAATATATTTGTTTGTATGTACTTAATCTTATATTGTTTTTACATTATTTTTTATTATTTGAATATTTAAACATTTTTGTAAATAGGACTTCCACAAAGTAAATATCAAAACAATTAATATTGATAACACTGAAAGTTTTATTGTTTTTGTCATGTCTAGTCTAGTAATCTATTTAAAAAAATTGAAAGTGAAAACAACCTCCATAATCGATGTCGGCAAGTACTCTCATTTTTATTAGTTGCCTATAGGTTCTTAGATGTTTTGTCAGTGGCAAAAGTTAATTGGTATGATATAAATAGACGAGTTTGTATGTATCTATCTATGTTACGTTGCACTGTAAATTTCGAACGTGTGTTCCAATTTGTATGAAATTTGCTAGACATATTAATTATATTCATGAAATTTACTGGGTATGAACCAAATATGGTGACCAGGAGCTTCGGAATAACAAATTTTTAAAATTAGTTGTATCCTCACATATTCGACATATAAACCAATTACGATGAAGAGGTGTGGCCTATATTTTCTTGCTCACCCAACGAAGGAGTACGTTTTTTGTTGAGATAACTGTAATAAATCTTCATCTACCGAAGGAATTCCAGTGTGAAAATGAGTTGAAAAAATTCATTTTCTATATCACAGAAGTTTTTACTGCAGCAATAAGCAAACTTAACTAGTTTTTTTCGCGATTTTCTGTTAAATTTTTTATCGTCCCAGAGGAATTTCTTGTAAAGATGCCAATTTTGTGATACCATTAATAAAAATTTTAATTTAAGCTGAAAAAGTCACTAAATATCGAAAAATTTAAACATTTTATTTTATTTATGTCCAAATAATTGGAAATGTTCTGGGTTATAAATTGAAAACTTGCTTATTAATTACGTAAAGCTTGTAATTTTGGAATAATCTTAATTTGTTGCTATCTCTACATGCAGGTTATGTGGCTTAAACCTCAGTATTTTTATCAAGAAAGTTAATTATTCATTAGATTATAAAAAGTAAATGCAAGTCTACAATGGTTATTTTTGCAAAAAAAAACTATAGTGGAAAGTTGTAGTAATTGAGTCACGAAAAACCTATATTTGAAAACCGTATGTTTGTATGAATTCTTTTTATGGTATTTAGAAAATAAATTGCAGGAATAAAAAAAATTATTAAATTTTATTTCACCTAGAGTTTATAATTTTCAAAAAAGTCACCAGGAGAAGGACTAGCCAAAAATCACTTTTAATCTCAAAATTTTTAAATTTTAACACAATAAGTATTATACTAGTGGGATAGATTGAGCTTTATGACTACAGTAATATCTGAGCCTTGTACACAATTTTCCATTTTTTATTATGAATTATAGGCAACTATTCTTTGTTTGCAAGTTATTTACAAACTGCTTTACTCAATTGTATTGGATATAAGTTTATGTATATTTATAAATATTTTATCTTTAATCAAATTTGTATCCCTACAAATTTGATTTCTCAGTTGAATCGATATTAAATTGTCAATTCGAATTCCAATTGTATTATTAATATCATTTTATGGATACATTTTTGTTTTCTAATCTTGTATCTTGTGACTTAAATAATAATAAGTAATTGTACAGTTTGTATTTAAAATTTTTTTGTACTTCATCTAAGTATTGTGTTCTACATCCTAAGCCGAATCACTTCCTCAGTCATATTCGATAATCATTTGATTATTAATATCGGCTGCTGGTGGCCATGCTTAACAATGATTTTCTATGGTTTTCTCAAACGTTAATAGTGAAATACTTCCTTATAAAATTTGCCATAGCTGAATACCATCATATGACCCATTCTATTATTTTGACTTGTTCTGTACTGTGTATGCATAGTTTACATAAATAATTAATAGGAGTCGTTCTACGAGGTTGGTTGTCATATAGACGTACGTAAGCGCATTTTTTTGCATATATATACAACGTAAATGTTAAAAATAGCTTAAGAAGTAAGAATTAAAAGCTCTTGTGGAATAATTTACACCAGTAATTTTTTTTTTTTTTTTTATGAATGAATTTACTACAAAGTAAATCTCAATACAATTAATCTTAATAACACTGAAATTTTATTGTTTTGTGATGTCTGGCCAAATAAGTAAAACATTTTAAAAATATTAATACAGGTGTAAATATTATCAAAATTTTTTATTATGTACTTTATAAATACGTATTTATAAAAAAAAGTAGGCATCGTTACTATGAATTAGCTAATCGTAATTATTTTTGGTGGAGATGTTACTCATTGCTAATTTGGTGACGGTCTACAGAATAATTTTTTGCTGCATGTATACTTTCCAAGTACTTACTAAAACGTCAACCAGTACCTACTTTCCAAGTATCTACCATCACGTGTTTAGTGTTTTGCTAGTGATATTTAAACTATCACTATTAACATAGAATTAAAAACAAGAATTAAATATTATGAAAATATATAGTTTGCTTTTCAAAGTTCGTTTTAATTGTTATAATTCAATTTTGAAACGTTAATTTGGAATAGCTCCTTTATCTAAATTTATTGTTTCGTTTTCAAGTCTTTGAATGTAGATGCTTTCATATGCATCTAATTTGGTAGGGTTGGGTACCGATTTTAAAATTTTTAAATTCAATTTTTGGATTTTGTAGCTATTTTTAGTGACCTGAGCGAGAGGCTACACATGATTTATCTATTCTTCCAAATTTGATGTGTGCCATTTGTTCTTTAAATCGTACTGATAATGACTACTTTGCAGTCGAAATACATATTTATAAAATTCATAATTATTTTTGTTTCATTGAGATGCTGGTAATCAGGTTGCCGTAAGGGGGTGGAATGTCCAAAAGCGGAAAATCGATCAATCTGTAAATCAAATAATATCAGTCATTGTCATAATATTTAATTTGATTTAATTTCAACATTTCCAACCATAGCGTTAGTGGCAAGAGTATTACTTACGTCGCCCTTTTCATTTGGATATTAAAATTATAAAAATAATGTAAGATCAGGGTGGATCTAGGGGGAGTAGTAGAAGCAGACAGGCCCAAGCGCTAGCTAATCAGCAAGGGATGCCAGTGGCCGCCGTCATTAGTTATATGATATTTTCTCTTCGCCAGACGCCACTTATGCCTCGGTTTTTGTCTTATCCACAAAAAATATATATTCGCCCTTTTGTAAGATCAATACTTTATCAGCAAAAAGTTCAATTTTTGTAATCAAATAAAATATTAATTATTTTTTTCTTTATAACATTAAGTGGTCTTAAATTACATCATCAAGTCATTTATAAACACAGTGTATTTAAGTTCTTCCTCTTCAAAAATTTTTTTAAGATTTTTAAAATTCCAGGACCTTGTACTTTTATTTTACTCTGTCAAAATAGCAACCATATTTTCTTTGAACAACTCTCATTTCCTTGTTTTTAATGATTTTAGTTGATTTTTATTTAAAGTTTTGATTTGAAATGCGCCGATGATGATCTAACAAAGTCAGTATAGCAACGTGAATGCTAAAAGGGCACGTGCGAAGTCCGGTGGGTGTTGCTCATTTATAATAAATTTAACAGTTAAATTGATATGTTTATATTAACAAATTTCAATTAAAAATATGTTTATCATAATGTAAACATACTTAAGTATAAATAATTTTCATTAATATTATTTAAAACATTTTTCATATGTAGGTAATTATTGAATGTTATGTTTTTTTATATATTTATTTACCGATTTTACCCTTGAATTATTTTATAGTTTAAAAAACAAACATTATTTCTAATGCGTTAATTGAATGTTAAATCCTTTTGTTAAAGTTCCCATAACATTGTTGAAGAAATCATTATTTGTACTAGTTCATATTGGGATCATATCTATTACAAATTAAGTACACATAACGTTGACGCTCCCATTGACTGAATATGTAACGGATGCTAAAAATTATTTATAAAAGGTAAATAAATTAAATGAAGCTTTTATTTAAATGGGCTAAAAAGAAGACTTTAAGACTTTTTCGCTTAAGTCGATAAAAAATTAAAACAACTTTGATAAATATATTTTAAAATAACCTAATTTGTTATACAAAGTACATCATTGAATAATATTGATTGATAGTTAATGAGTTTTTAATTGGGTACTCTTGTTAAATATTTAAATTTTAAAGTTATAATAAAAGTTATTACATTCAGGAACAATTTATAGATCAAGGCGTAATGTTCATTTTTGTATAATATACATGTATGTGTAAAACACGCTTACAAGTTAAGGTTTCTTCTTCAGGAAATGGTCGTCTGTAAAATGTTCAAATAAAGGAAAAATGTTGAATTTTATTTATAAAGTTTACCATTCCAGTAAACGTAAAAGTGAAAAAAGAAAAAAATCTCAATAACTTTTAAAATGCGTGCCAACTACACCTACAGTATAAACTGTTTTGAATATCATAGTGACAGTACAAATTTTTTAACCGTCCGAATTATATTGGAGATTTTCAAATATACTTAGAGTTCTCTATAGAGTTTTATCTATCAAAACACCAAAACAACATAAATCTTGTGATTGGGGTCATAACAAGACACTCCTATCCCTTCTCGTAGATATTCGATGCATTGAATAAGTCTATATTTTACATTTATAGTCGTAGGGAAAATACGACTAAAAACGCACACACACAAAATATTCCGTATACAAACGTTTTTACTTTCTAAATCTGAATAAACCTATTTCATAAAAAAACTTTCCAATTTTTGTTCTAAATTTAATACGAAAAGAAAGAGTTTTGTTACGATCAGGAGTTGAGTTGTTTTTTAATAATAAAACATTTGTATATGAATATTATCAAAGAGGATTCTAGGTTTTTTCGAATAAATTTCGATTATTGCTCCAAATTCCTTGTTCAAAATTTTTCTATTTTATTAATATAAATACCTATTTCGTTTACAAAGTTATCATCATCGAAATGAATTAGCTAATTGTAATTTTATGGATGTTACTCATTGCCCGTACATAGTAACATCTCCTCGGTGATAAATTACGATTAGTTTATGCATATTGATGATAACTACAGTTTAATCAAAATGCGTATTTTTAAAATATAAACAATTTTGATCTTGGAAATTGGAACAAAAATCGAAATTCAACACAGCCAACAATCTCTTTACCCTAATTTTAATCTGGAAGTTCATTCATTAGAAAATGATAACGCTGGAAAAATAAATTACTTGCTTGTGTAGGTACTAAAAAATTCAATTTGAAAGGATTATAAATGTACTACCGGTTTTACTTGTTAATTAATTATTTTGTTTAATTAATTCATGATCATGAACTTATTTTTCATAATAAGACGAGAATAATTTGCATATAATATTTTATAAATATAGTGAAAATTTTTTACGAAAGAAGAAGAAAATATTGTAACCTAGTTTTCTAAACTTCATGAGACTTTATGGGCAAAATTAAAACTCACTGGATTGGATACAGTCGATTTGAGGCTATTAATTTTGGTTGGTTCGAGTTTTGATATAATTTTAAAAAAATTTTTGTGCCTTTTACCTTTTCGTCAAAAATCTTATCACATGTATAGAATAGTGGGGCTTACTCTATGACCTGTGAGTCAGTCACTGACTTAAGCAGACTTTCATGAAAATCAATAATATTAAAAAATAAAAGTAAAATACCAATATCTAATCTATTTTATGACTATCCTATTTCGATAAGTTTATTTAATTTGTATAAATGATATATGATAACAATTTTTTTTATTAGCGCTTTTTTATCAATTAAAAAGTACTGGATCTAGATTTTAGTCAAATTTATATATGTTACGGTAAATGTACACTCTTGGGAAATGTACACTTTTACTGTAAAATGTGTACATTTCCCAAAAAGTTAGGTATATGTGAACTGAATATAATGTATATGTATATTTCCCGGCAAATGTGTACATTTGCCTTCACGTTTTGGTAAATGTATGCTCTAATCTTCATGTTTTAAAAAAAAAAGTTGTAATACAAATAAATTAAAAATGTTGTTGCAGTAAAAAAATATTTATTTAAATAAACATAATACAAAACGCTTTAATAACGAAAATTATTTTAATTAAAAAATGTAAATGACAAACGAAACTTACTTTTCTTTACATATTATATATGTCGTAGGTTATGATCCCAATATTCATAAATACAATTTTCGTCCTAGTTTTTCAGGATCAACGATGGGAATCAAACAAATAATAATAATAACATACTTTTCTTTATTATAACAGTTAAATTTTAAAAAACTATAAAGAAACATATAGAAATTTCATAATTCTCATATACAAATAAAAGTTTTATTTATTTGAGTAAGAATTGCTATTGTGTCAATTGGAATTACATAATATTCCAGCATTTTTACAAATGCATTTTTTTGAGGAATATGCGTCCTTTACAGATGCATCTTTCTAATCTTCAGTACTATGGCATTAATTTGTAATGTAGTTATTGTAGGGTACATAAATATAATAACATTAACATTATAGATAGAGCACTTGCACGAAATGTGTAACGTGAAATAGCAGCGTCTACTGAACTAGCCGAAACGATAGTTCGCGTACTACTACAAGTGCGCATGCGCACCACATTACTAGCACTTGCGATTTCGTGTTTTGTGTGCTCACATTTACCAAATCGACGTGGTCATTGTGAATTCAATGTATATTTCCCTTCTTTGAAATTGTAAATGTTAGTTGAATGCACATTACCCAAACGAGGAGGCAAATGTGCACATTTTTCAGCAAATATTTACTTTTACCGTAACATATACACACATTAAAGTCGAAGAGAAGCGTCAAAACTTGTGTGAAATATTTCAACGTATATTTTCAGATGAATTGAATTTCTATGTAGACAAAGTCGCGAGTATAGCTAGCTAGTATTACTTAAATATTTACAATATGCGAGCCATGATTATATTTTGATTAACAAAGTGGCTTATACAAATTAAGAAATAAATTTTATTTTTCATTCTTTTAAGGACCACAATATATATTTTGTTTTATTATGAACCCTTTAGAAGATATATTAAAAAAAATAAATTACCTTTACAATTTTTTTTTTAATTTTTAACTTCTTAGGGGCAAATTTTTGTAATTGGGCCGATTTCGTGAATCCCGAAATTCGGCATATCTTTGTATTTCAAGATCACTTAAACTCAAATCCAACGTTCTTAGAGTGATATGTGTGTACGTATACATAAATGTATATTCGAACGTATTTTTCGCCTCGATTATCTCGTGGGAAAATATTACAAAACCACTTTCATTCAATGCAAAATTACGTTATTTAAATATTTATCAGCAGAATCGATCCAGCCGTTTTTTGTTAAAGGTAAATAAAAATGAAAAATGATTAAAAAAATTAACCATATTTGTAATAAGAAACAAGTTGTTGATATTTTATTCTCCTCATTGGTAGTTTGTCGTGTGGATCTTAGATCACTTGTTATTTTTATATAGTTGACAAATAGTCAACTAATTTTGTTCAACGCGGCGATTATAATACCTTACCTCAATAACAAACTCTCTTAGTTCTCCAAAATCTAATTAGTTTATTTACGCATCTATCCGCCCGTCCGTTCATCCGTTAACAAGATAACTGAAATATGAAAAGAGATAGCGAGTTGAAATTTTGGCAACGTAATTTAGGCTTAAAAGTTGTCAAGTTCGTAAATGAGCAGAATCGGTCCAATGTCATATGATCCAACTTTGAACCATTAAAGATTGTTAAGACAAAAAATGTTTGTTTGTTTTTTTTTTTTTAATAACTTATTTGGAACATTTTTCGTAAACTGTAGATTGGCTACAATTTCAGTAAAATTTTGCTGATAATCACATATATAATTGCAATACATATGATTATTATGTTTGTGTTTATAACTGTATTGTACTGCATATTTTGAGTATTTTATGAATGGTTATTATTAAAAATGAATCAAACATTGATACAGAACCATATGCCGAGTATCTACACAATTAACTCTATTAATTGTTATCATAATTTGTTTGAGCAATTAAATCTCAAGTGTAAAATCGTTGTTTCGTTGTATTTTTAAGTCTTTCATGTTATAATTTTTTTCTCTATTAGGTAATTAATTATGTTTTTAATTATTTTTTTACTTATTTCGGCGTCATTTAAATGCTATTCTGTTTGTTATTATTAATAGATCGATTTATCAACTATTTGTTTTGTGATTTTGGTTTTCAGTTTTAATCGTATTATTTAATGCATTTACTAACGAATAATAATGAAAGATTATTGTAAAAATTTAAAATGACTAAACCGCTGATCACTGAGTTAACTAAATATTTTATACGATTAAAAGCATAAAATACGTTGTTTCAATCAAAACCATAAAATAATTTTCACTGTACTTTAAAAACTATTTTAAAATTATAAGAATGTTACGAACATGATCAATTTTTAATCTTGATGACTTTTAAAATGTTATCATGAATGTGTTTCTAATTTTACATATTTATAGTTATAAAACGGAAAAAAATTTTAATTACTTTGTTTTATTTCAAAAGTTGACCGTCATGAGACGCCCGGCAAATGCGACACATCAAAGTTAAAATAAATACAGTAAATATGCAAGTCATATACCTAGTTAATATAGTTTGTTACATAATAATAAATATTCTAATTATTTATGCCTTTAGCTGAATTTCGATTGAATTTGTCGGAAATCTAATCAGTCTATGAATAAAATAGTTTGAAAGTTGTATGTTTTAAAGGCAGGGAATTTTTTCAGTTATATTTTTCTTCTATCTCTTATGGTTTACAATTTGCGTTATGGATTCATGGAACCCAATCGATCGATTTTGGTTTTTCACGAACTTGAACTCACTTAATATGTCTAAAATACGCCATCAACATTTTAGCTCGCTATATCTTCAGATTTGCAAATGAACAAACGGAAATGTATTAATAAGATGATTCTATGAACACACATAATACATATTTTGGTAGTGCGTTCAATATTTTGTAGCATTACAAATTTTAAACTAAATTTAAAATACTTCACATATATTTAATGTTTTGGTTTCAAATCAAGTTCATGCGTCGGTTTCAAAATTACTTCTTTAATCATCACTATTTTTTTGGATCATTTGATCTTCACTTTGACTCATATTTCGATTCAATAATACTATAACTGATTCAAAAATAGGTTATACTTTCAAAAATGTCCTTTTGAAAACAATCATATTAAAAATAAATACAAAGGTAGTGTGTACATATGTATGCAATAATAGGAGTCCCGTTAATAATATCAATTTTTCTTATTTATTATTCTAATTATTACAGAATATAAATAAAAGAGAAAATTTTAAAATAATAATAAAAACTTTAACATTGTTTAACATTTAAACAATCAATATAATTTGTGTTTTTTATTTAAATTATTGTTTATTACATTCATATATTTTTGTTTGTGTGCTACTTTTGAAAATATAGATAATGTGTGTAAAAATAAATGTCTTCTAGCCAGTCGCATGTTAGAAGTATGTTTCATTTATAAAAGATAGTCCACGCGTTTGAATTCGCTTTAACAACTAAGGTGTGGCATATAAATATTTCTTTTAAAAAGAAATTTGGAAAACGATTGACTCTAAAGGCCATCCCTGCAACTTTCCGTTAATTCCATACCTAAGCACTTAAAATTTAACATATTAAAATTTTTTTGAGCTTAACATTTTGTTTTTGATGTTAAAAAAACACTTGTTCCGGAATATTTCGTTAACGATATCTCTCGAAGCAATCAACCGATTTAAAACCGATAGAGCCATTTAAAAGTTATTCCAAAAAAACCACATTAAAAAAAATTTTTTTTCTTGGTTTCTTTTTGAGATTTATCAAAATCTACCAGATCGAATCGATCCAATTGTATTCAAAACCTAAGCGGTTTACCTATTCTTACACACATACACACACACACATACATACATACATACATACATACACACATATTGACAACCTCGCAAGGGTAGTCAGAGAAGTGTCCTGTAACTTCAAAACGTCGAGATCTGATGATAACTCGATTTTTCAAAACGGGGTAAAACCACTAACTTTCCGATTTTTGAAAATCTTCGATTTTCTTAGCGTGAAGTTTAAAATTAATAAAGTAATATAGGCAACTGCAATTCTATATATTGTAAAAAAATTAACAATTTTGCTTTAAAAAAATGAAATTGAAAGAGCAGTTTTTATGGCAAAATGAGGGCAGGGAAGCAAAGGTGCTCAAGTAGCATTAAGTTTATTTCTGTACGTGTTGCCAATCTTATATACCTTTATTATAAACCTAACGTCCTAATTTTTTTGAAAATAATAAGAGAAAAATATAATAAGCATTTTAATGATTATTTTACATCTAACTATAGCAGCGCAACACAAAGATAATTTGCTATGATTAATTATACTCACACTTTCGAATTTTATTTCCAGATGGCAGATACCATTATTTTGGAAAGGCCTGAAAAAGGATTTGGATGTCGAAGATATATACAATGCCAAAAAACAAGATTTATCACAGCCCTTAGGGGACGCGTTAGAAAGGTAAATTTACATCTCGTTAAGAACAACGTCCATTATGCTAGATGCTATTTTAAAATAAACATAAAAGAAAATATTTCATGAAATATGATCAAGAAAATCACCAGAAGTTTATCTTGGCTTAAAATCATCAGCATTTATTTCTACTTTTATAACTAATACAAAAGATTGCAAAATCAAAATCGGGTGATTTCGCGGTATGTAAAATTGCCCGATAGGTAAAAATAAAACTGTTAAACAAAAAAAATTAACCCGCTGAAAAAGCAAAAAGTAAAAAACCCTTTTTTATTTAACCCGTTGCGGCCAGACCTCCAAATTATATCGTAAGGGTCACATGGGGTCAAGCAGACCCCACACACAAAACAAATTATATTCGTTTTAATTTAACTAACCAAGCTTTAATTTAACATTCTCTTTAAGTAATCCATAGTTCTTTTTCTTTTTTTGAAATATTTAAACAGTAGGAAAAAAAACTCAAAAGCCCAAAATTTGTCTATTTTTATTCAAAAATTCGTGTAAATTTTATTTTAGCAATATTTAGAAAGAAAAAAAACTATTTTGCTCGGAAAACATTGTATTTTCAAGAAAAAATAGAAATTTATACTAATGTCAGTATACTCAAAATTACTTAGGTATAATTCATTATTGTAAGAACTTAGTTATTAAGGTTAAATAGAAAATGTTTAATCTTTTTTTCTTTTCATTTTTTCGACGGCTTACTTTTTTTGTTAAGAAATTGTGTTTGATGCTTTTCAAATTTTTCGGCGGTTTAATTTTTTCGATAAAAAGTTTTTCTTAGGGTAGGAAGTTATATATTACAATCAAGGGGTGAACAGTCAATTATCCCCTGTTTCCTACCCTTAAAGTTGGAATATTTTTCCCAAATTTATGTATGGCCTTATATAAATTTACGCGTCGGCTTGAGACCCTTCCTGTTTTTCGTCGGTTAAAAAATGAAAAAGGAAATTCATGAGAGAAATAAAAAAAATGTCAAGTATGTTAAATAGGACGCTATACTAAGGAAAACTCTAACTATCAGTATAATCAAAAACTGTTTAGAATTACCCAACATTCAAACACCATAGACACAAAACGTATAATACATGTAATTTCTTAATAAGTTAAAAACTGTTTTTTTCCCGTGAACCCCAACATGAATATAAGTGGAAAATCACCAAAGTTACTATTCACGTCGTTTTATTCATGAGTTGGCAATTATACATATGGCTTTTATTAACATAAATGCAAAAAAAAGGCAATTTTTCATAGAAAACATTATTTGACTTTACATCCCACTTTGTAAAGTCAAAATATTAAATTAAATTTTTATAGTATTGAAAATGTTATAAATTTTAAAAAAAATTGTCAATACAATAAACGCAAAATTATAAAATATTATGGTTCGATTTGAAATGGAAAATGAGATAAGTAAGTAATATCATTTACGTAAAATATCAGATTCAAGTAAAACTACAAGATTGTAAGAAACTGAAATTGTCAGTTATGAAAATAAAAGAATTAAAAGTTTTAATAGGTCAATTTAAAATGTATAAAAATTTATCATCGATTTTTTTTTTTTTAAAGTAAGACGTTTTATATGAAATTTGTACCAGAGATTATGAAATTTTGTTATTAAAAATATTATGTGGAAAACAATTATATTTATTGAAATAAAATTAATCAGAAAGTAACTGACTCATCGAACAATAATAATTAGCATGATTAAGAATGGCATGTACTGGTTTTAAATATAATTCTACGTTTTTATAAAGAGGTGAATTTTATAGCTAACAAAAGTTGTACTAGGCGCTTCATTTTCGTATTTAACTAAGCATCTTTCTAAGTTTGGCGGAAAATTATAAAAATTAATTGCTTTCTAGCATATTTCATTATTTCAAGTGGCATACTTTTATAAAACTTGCAAATCGATATTGTGAATATATACGATGTTATTTTGCCTGTAAATTAAAACAAAAAAAATTTGGAAAAGAAAATTATATTTAAAAAAAAAAAAAACAAATGTAATGGAAATTTTATTCGCCAACTTTACACAAAATATTTGAATTGTTTAAAACAAATCAAATACTTATCAACAATAGAATTGCACCTACAAACGCAACAAATTGCAACAACAATTCAATAAAATTTAAAAAAAATTGGGAAAAGAAATTTGTGGTGTCACACGCCTTGCATAAATTAGACCGCAGTGCCATCTGTTAAGGTTCAGCAAAATTTGAACATGAAAATCTACTCTATATAAATCTAATAATATGTACTTATATAGTACTCACATAGAATATGTTTCCAACAATCTGGAAAAGAAATTATAATTATAAATACTTATCTTAATTTTAATTTTGTTTCAGAAATTGGAATAACGAATTAAAAAATGCAAAATTAGAAAACAGGAAACCGAAATTTATAAAAGCATTAAATGCTACATTTTGGAAGTCCTTCTCATTTTGGGGTTTTGCTTTATTTATACAAGCAAACATATTAAAGTATGCATTACAATTTATTTTTGCTATGTTTCTCATAAATGCATGTTTGATCTAAAAAGCTGCTTTTCCACCAGTTTTTTTTATTTCGCTTTTCAAGATTTGTGTAGCATCCATTTAACTAATTCTTTTTTTAATTTATTTTACGTTGTCAAAAGAGTTTCTTGAATGTTTTTTTTTTAAAACTATAGTTAAACAATTTATTAGTCATCAGGAAAGTTAGATCACTAAAATCAACGTAATTTAGAAATGATAATATATATTGAAAAAAGGTCTGAATATTTTATTAAGATTAAGTAGGTAGGACTCAACATTTTGAGCTAAGAAACTAGAATTATACAAAAAATTATTATGTGTGTTTAACGAATACCATTCTCGTTATTGGTTCAATGTATCGGAAAAATGCAGTGAATCAATTGATTTATGGTAAATTCACATTAAAGCGACCGGTATCGAGTGATGTGACGAACTGTCTGAGCGATGTAATGAACTGTGTAAAATTATGATTGGTAATTGCAAAGCCTATGGTTCCATCATAAAAAAAAACAAGGCTAAATAGCTAACAAAACAGCCCTCGTTTTTCTATGCATGCCAAATTTCATTACGTTTAGATAATTGGTTTTTGAAACTCTCTAGAATCTTTCTTAATTTAAAAAAATGTTTAAAAATGATTGAATCCTATGGTTCCATCATAAATTTCATATAGTTCAGTGATTCGTAATAATCTTATCGGTTGTGACCCGATTGGTTTTGACTATTACTTATACTAATTTATATACAAATTTCTTTAATGGTTTAAAACAAATCAAATACTTATCAACAATATAATTGCACCTACAAACGATCAACAATTCAATAAAAAAAAAAATTGTGAAAATAAATTTGTGTCACAGCATATATTATTTGTTCTAGACCTCTATTATTATAATAAACTACTCTTATTTTTATTCTTGATCAAACTAATTTAAATTCAAAAAACAGATTATTCAAATTCATTTATTAATTATCATTAATTCTGGATTTTTAAATTAAAATAAATCGATAAATTTTAAAAATATTAAAATTTTATTTGGTTTGTTTATTTCAAAAATTTTAATTTTAGGATTACAATTAATAAATGGAAGCTCCCTAATTTACCATTGTAATTTTATATCTCTTATATGATATTGTTTGTGTATATAACCTGAAAAAGTTGTTAAAATGAAAATATTTTAGTACATGATCGAGGTTTCAAAATAAAGTTACCCAAAAGAATTTTTGCTAGTTCCTTTTCTTCTGCATGCTCTCCTTATTATTTAGTTTCGCATGAACGAATGTGTTTTCTTTCATAATATTTCCATATTTTGTAAAATGAAAATAATTATATTTTTTTAGAAAATCTGTCAATGTTATTATTTTTATGTAATGCATTTTTTAAATAATGATCTACCTACTTTTGTTAATTGCAAGTGTAAGTTTGAAATGAGTTTTGTTCTAGACCAAAATATTATTAAGTACATGCATGATCCAAAAATTGAAAATTATGCAATTTTGCATCCATAATATGGTGAGTGGTATTTTGGTACAGCTCAATGAAAACAATCAACTTTTAATGGTTATGGTTTAATTTTCTTCATTTATTTAATCCTTACGATATGTAAATATATAACATAAGTGTAATCGAGGTAATTAAGGGTTTTTATTGGATGTAGAGATCTTGCTTATTTAAAATTTTTTATTTTGAAAATTTCTCAATTAATATTAGTAAAATCTAACCACCTTTTCTGATCAAGTTTTTAAAGCATGCGAGATGCTGCACTTGTGTGAAAAACTTTTAGGTCATAGTTTGTGTTATAATTTATTATAGTGCTACTTTGGAGCTTGTTGCGGGTTTAAATATTATGGGTGATTTATTATGGGATGATTTAGTATTCGTTTGTCAATTGGTTATTCGTTATTCGAACGATTTTCTTTACAAAAGTTGTACAATTGTATAAATTGTTGAATCGTATATTAATAAATGAATAATCAAAGTACATAGTTTTTAAACAAATAACTATAGTCAATCACGAAGTGTTTGTAAACTAAATATATTCATGATAAGAGACTAAGCTAACGATGATATTACTATGAGGTACTAGAATAATTCTGCTGATACTATACTAGAATAATTCTGCTGAGCTAGTGACTCTTAAAGTCATTGTTCAATATTAAAGCTGAAAATGTTAATCAGCTTATTGATTATAACAGTATCACTATTATAAACACAGGCGAACTGTATCATTTTGAGTGCTTTTGTCAGATTCTACATACTTAGATATTTTTAACAACTTTTTTTTATTAACACTTTATATTCGCTATACGAAAGTAGAAATGACATTTGTACCTCTATAGATAGAACGTTTACTACGTCATTTTTCAATTAAACAGCGAAATACACGTTCTATCTAGAGAGGTGAAAAAATCATTTCTACTTCCTTCAAGCGGATATAATGTGTTAATACAACAAAAGTTGTTAAAAATATATAGGTTGTAGAATCAGACAATCGCATACGCAATGATGAAGTTCGCCTGTGTTCATAATAATAATAAGAATTGGTATGCAATCACGAAACATCTTTGCGTATAAATCACACTAAACACACAAACAAAAAATAGATGGACATTATTCATAAGAAGATTGGAACCATAGTTTACTTCCAAATATTTGTGATGTTGTTGGTAGCATATCCGACTAAAAGTTTGAATGTTTAGGCTTCGATTCCCGGGAGATGTGTTATGTTTTCAATTGTGCTCATCTGAGTAAAGGTGCTCATAGCGTATAATGTAATTTATAAATTAGAAATTTGGATGTACACTAACAGACAAAAAAAATTCCGTTAGTCAAATTTTAAAAACATCGTTGGCAACAAATTTAAAAATCACGGAATTGTGACTGGACCGCAGGGAATCACATAGACTGAACTGTGACGAAAATGTATAGACTCCCTCCATTAGATTCCACAGAACAATATCATTTCTGAGATGGAATGACGGAACTGTGACGTGATTGATATACGTGAATGTACCTTTAATCGCAAAAACGTGACATTGTCGGATATCTGTTTTTTTTGTTATTCTAATCGAAACAAAATTCAATAATAAATGCAAAAACCATTTTTACCCGACTATAGTAATGTTTGTATTTATGTATATTTCACTATAACGCCTAAACGCCTGTTCGATTGTTATGCATGAAATGTTATTATTGTGTTATCGAATCGTTTATTGTGGCCCGGGTTACATTGGTGACACATTTTATTGAAGAAAGATCTCGTAAAATAGGATATTAAACATGTTTTAATATTAAATTCTTTTTCTATAACAATATTTTTGGTTTACAATTTAAAATGATCTTTCAATAATAACAGGAACAAAAAAAAAGATATGATAGTCAATTCTATATTTATGTGCGCAATCGTTTCTAGGACCTTTATGAGTGGGAACACTACGAGTTTTCGTAGCCCAAAATTTGTTTTATTTAGCATAATTAAGCCAGATACAAATTTCTAGAGATGTATTTTCAAATGAAATAATTTGCTTATTATTATTAGCATCTGGACTTTTAATTTTACAAATTTACGTTAATCGAGAAATTTTCAAAATTAAAAATTGTATTTTACTCATCCTGGACTGTTTTTTTACTGTCTTTTAGACTTCGTAAGATAAATTGCTACTTGCTCTTTCAACTACCGTTGTGTTTTTCATTGAAATTTTGTTCTCTGTATCAACATATTGTTATTATGTGACATTCTATACGAGCAAGTATTTAATACCCAATAACTAAGCCATATGCTTCGATTTCACAGCCACTCGTACTTCCCGAATAATTCCCCATTGATAAATTAAAGTATCACGTTGTATTCCTATCATCTCTATGACTAGCATTTATGTACAATAATGAATTTTTTATGTGTTTTGTAAATGGTAAAAATTTGGTACAAAAATATTTTAACCATAAATATATTCATCATGAACTTTATGTCCTTACTGACAATACATTAGTAGGAGGTTTCTTGCAATGATAAGAAAAAATTTGCTTTACATAAAAATGAAATATAGGATTTTCATGTAACAATCAAACCATTTTTATATTTAATCTAACGAAAATACATTTCGTTGGGAAATCGAATCTACTTTTGATTCCAATCAAGCCATTTTTTCTTCTGTGTTTTAACTGGCATCGTCAGCATAATCATCTGAGATACCAGATGATTTGGTGATCTCTATACATCTTTTAAGACTAATACGTATTATTTTAACTGTAAAGCAAAAAATAATTTTAAAAAAATGGTTTGATTGAATAATTTTAGGTAATCTTTTAAGACTAATGCGTATTATTTTAACTGTAAAGCAAAAAATAATTTTAAAAAAATGGTTTGATTGAATACTTTTAGGTAAAAATTTTTTAATAACAAAAAGATTTTTTGATTAAACTTTAGGGTAGTTACTCCAGTAGCATTAGGGAAATTAATCAGTTATTTCAATCCAGAGCGCACATTATCGTACCAAGAGGGATTAATGTACGCTTCTGCTGTGGTTTTATTTACAATATTGTCAACGTTCTTCATGTTCAACGCGAGTTTAGCACTACAAGAAATTGGTATGCGTTGTCGTATTGCGTGCTGTTCGCTTATGTATCGTAAGGTATCCCGTTTCGTTTCTCTTAAATGTTGTAATTTCTGTTTTCTAATATATTATATTTAAATCATTTTATCTCGTTTGAAAATGGATTGTGGTTAAATATTGCTTGTTTCATTCATTTTTTTGGGATTAATACAATTTTGAATGTTAATTATCGTTATCGTTTTCTATGTAGAACATACAATTTATAGCATACGGTGTTATTTTTTATACGCAATTAAAAATGTAATTTGGAGGCCACAAATCGATTTTTTTACCACAGAGGTAAGTGAGGTTGGCTTCACATTCGGGGTACTGTCTGATTTGTGCAGTTTCTTTCTTAGTATTTTGAAACCCCGATTGTAATATTTGACTACAGCATATTTAAAAATGATAAAGAAATTGAAATTTGAAATAAAATGTAGTTGTTTTTTCCTAGACGCGTCGTCAGAGCTGTCTGTCAGATGTCATTTTAAATAAAATACTCTCGAAGAAATATATCATTTTATTTAAAAAAATTTTTAATAAAAGAAGGTGCATGCGACATACGACATAATTATGTTTTTAAAACACTTTATCAAAGCTTTCTACCAGCTGCCATTCTATAAAAAATATATTAGGAAGATGATATTTTATTAAAATTAGATTATTTTCATAATAATTTAGCAGCTTTCTACGAGATTATTTTATTTAAAACTACCCCTGCAAGACAGACAAGTCTTGGAAAAAAAGAAAATATATCGTTTCTCGCACATATCTTTCATTATTATACTATGATTTTAATATAATAATACCTGCGTTTGAGATTATTTTCTCATAGTTTTAATTAGTGATAATGTATTTAAAAGTATACTTCAATCTGGCTTTAGTTCTCATAAAATTCACTAACGCGAATATGCCAAATATTTAATTCACAGACGTATCTACAACACACACACACACACTTAACTTTCGTTGTGATAAATATTTTAAAAAAATTAAAAGTTTGATAGAAACTGTTTATGTAAAAATTTAATATTCTACAATTTTTATTTGAAATTATTTTTTGATGTGAAACTTCTATAGGCGAGGGTAAACATGATTGTTGGCGTGGCGATATATGCCGTGGTGACGAATCCCCATGCTATATGATAGAATACATGTTCTATACGTAATCTATAGGTAATGCGCCAGCGACTGTGCTCAATCTCTCTCGCCACACTGAGCTCTCATATCTATAGTATATATAGTGTTATTTACTATGTTACACATGGGAGGGTAACCCACAAAATAATTTCGATGTTTCACATTTGCCAGGCATCCCGTGATGGCTCACAATTTTTTTGTAACGCTTATCCTTTTTGAGAAGTAAGCATTGTAATATTTAAAAATCGATTTTTAGTAGACGCAGGGGGCTAGAGTAGTTTTTAATACTTTTTTGTGATTAGCAGAGCTATTTATAAAATGAATTCAATTATTTTTTAACTTCCCGCAAAGAAAATCGAAGATTTTAAAAAATCGGGAAGTTATTGGTTTTACCCGGTTTTGAAAAATTGAGTTTTTATCAGATCTCGACGTTTTGAGGTTACTAGAAGCTTTTTGACTACCCCTGCGAGGTTGTCACGATGTCTGTATTAATGTGTGTGTGAAAGTATGTGAACCGCTTATAACTTTTGAACAGCTTGACTGATTTCATTGCGGTTGGTGCCATTCGAAAGATTTTGACCAAACTTAGATTTTTTAAATGCAATTTGGATCGATTTGATCTGGTAGATTTTAAGAAATCTCAAAAAAAAGCCAAGAAAAAAAATTATTTTAATGTGGTTTTTTTGGAATAATTTTTAAACGGCTCTATCTATCAACTCCAAAAATTAATCTGATCTTAACCTTAATAAACCACGTCGATCGCCGCTAAAATCGGAAGATTCGTACGAGAGATATCGTAAACGAAAAATTTCAAAAAAAAAGTGTTTTTTTTTTTTTTACATAACTTCGACCTTTTTTCGAATCGTTTTTGACGAAAGAAAATAATTATTAAAGATTAAAAAAACAGGTCGATCGTCGCCAAGAACGTGAAAATCGGTTGATTAGTTCGAGAGATATTGTAAACGTTAAATTCCTAAAATATAGTGTTTTTTTACATTACTTCGATATTTCTTTTCGGATCGTTTTTGATGAAAGCGAATAATTATTAAAGCTTAAAAAACCACGTCGATCGTTGCCAAGAACATGAAAATCAGTTGATAGGTTCGAAAGATATCGTTGACGAAATATTTGGGAACGAGTGTTTTTTAACATAACTCCGACATTTCTTTTCGGATCGTTTTATATGAAATAGAATAATTATTAAAGCTCTAAAAACCGCGTCTATCGCCGCCAAGAACGTGAAAATCCGTTGATTTGTTCGAGAAATTTCGAGATATCGGTAACAAGTGTTTTTTTTACATAAAAGCTCAAAAACAAAATTTTAAGCTAAAAAACATTGTACTATGATAAATCTTAAGTATTATGTTCAGAATTTTTGAAAATATTTTTAAGTTCTCAGTTAATGTAACTGAGTTAAACCACTGTACATAAATACAATTTTTTACGCTATATTATTAATTTATAACTTTATATGCGGAAATTGCTCAGAGTTGTGTGTTATATGTACAACAGTGTGGTTGTATCTACATAGATATGTAAGTTTGTGAATTTTTATAATTTATACGTGATGATAATAAGTTTCATATTCTCTAGGG
The DNA here is from genome assembly GCA_020423425.1 of Chrysopa pallens. Taxonomy (NCBI): domain Eukaryota; kingdom Metazoa; phylum Arthropoda; class Insecta; order Neuroptera; family Chrysopidae; genus Chrysopa; species Chrysopa pallens. The sequence continues at coordinate 99,440,436 of CM035592.1, read as the reverse complement.
GACGTTGAGATCATCTGTTGCCATTTTGGTTTGTCGTGTATATTTTGGATGATGTTAAATTTTCGTCCAGTCCATTGCATGATGTTATCGATCGAAGACGTTCTATTCCTCCCCCTGGAACTTTTCTGATTCGAGTTTTCCCATTAGTATCATTACTATTTTGCGCATATCATAGAAAACAGAATTTTCTTTCTAATGGGATTTCTAATGCACACTTAAAAATTTTTTTGATGATTTAATAACCTGTGGTTTCATTTTTATAGAATTCATAGTCAATAGTAAATCATCGATAATCGTCGCGATGATATTCCAATTAATCACGCGATTGAAACCATAAAGAAGGATTTCATAAATACTAATACAATTATTTTATTTATGCTAATAATAGTTTGAAGTTTTTTTTCATATTAATTTAAAATTTTATAAAATGTCATTAGATGATTTATCATTCAAAAAATTACATCGCAAATTGTTTGTTGCCCCACGCTATGATAAATAGCGTTAGAAAAATCTGCCGCTGATCGCTTGTCGTTTTAGTATGCATGATCCATTACTTGGGTGAAGAAACCTTATACGATGATCACTTGTTTTATCTATTTCAAAATGGATTGAAAAGGTTAATAAGACTTATCTTGTGGGAATTTATATATTTATAACATACCTACCGAATAATTCAAAAATAAAACATTTTTTCTTTTCTTTGATTGATCGGAGATAATACAATATTATCATTATCCAATAACATTAACAAACGTGGCACATAAAATGTATTCAGAGCCCGACGTTTTTGACGTTCCCTGTTACTTTTATGGAGAAATCTGAGATGAGCCCCACTCCAAAATAAAATCTTTTAAATCGAATTTATGTGCTTCAATATCTATACTTACATCATTAAATGTTAAAGCCTTCCACTGCACTCGTACTTCATTTGTATAGGGATCATATAGATATGAACGTGATAAAAGTATGGATACTTCATGGTATCGAGTAGTTGGACAATTATCGGGTATCGAGTGGAAAATTTAATCCGTCAACGTATAGATAGTTTTTGAAATGTCAAAGAAGCGATAATTTTTCATGCTTCAACGTAATTATGATCAATTTTGATCAGATACCAAAACTATCGGTGTTTTATTTTGTGTTAAAAAAAAAAAATCAGTAGGAAATAGTGTCAACATCTTAAGGTATTGAAAAGTACTCGATACAGTTAAAAAGTAATTATTTTTTCGTAACGGCATTGTGAATCTGTTTCTTAAACTAACAGCCCAGCCCGGCTTCGCCAGACCCCTTTTTCCATTCACAGTGCTATGCGCCCAATGTCATTTCTTCATCGAGATGTTTTAAATCTTATCGTAAAATAAAAATCGAATCGTAAACAATTAAAAACAAATGAAAAGTTTTCCAATGTATAAAAAAAAAATCAATTAAATACCTACTAATTAATAATTTGCCAATCGAGAGTATTATAAATTCTTTAAATTGTACACTGTAATTTTTTAAAAAATATTTTACATATCTGGTGCACATCGAATTGTAAATATTAAATATATGTATACTTTATAGCGAATCGAATTAATTTTTTTAAATAGCTTTGCTGGTCACGAAAAAAGTAGTAAAAACTACTTTTTTTTCTAACCGAAAATTAATTAAGTTTCAGTCTTATAACGTTATTTATTATAATAAATTATTCAACAGAAATTGTATTTAGGTTGAAAATTATTGAGTCAATTTAAGTAAATTTAAATTTAAGTGAAGCGACGTACAAGATCTCAGGTTTAGGGACTAAAAACTGAACCTGTCTTAATTGAAAGTTGGATAAAATTGAAAACATTACTCATCTGAAACTCAGAAACTTCCGATTGCTAATCGGTCGTGCTAACTAGTACACGCATGAGTATGGTCGTGTAGCTGGTAGCAAGTCCGACTAACAATTGAGAAGTCCCGGTATCAATTCTCGGTAGATATGTGTTTTCAATTCTGTATATTTTTCAATTAAAGAGCTTAATAGACGTTTTTATTGAGGTGAAAATGTTATTCCTACTTCTGTGATAATATAACAAAAGTTGTTAAAAATATCTAAGTTGTAAAATTTGACAATCGCTCACAAAATGAAACATGTGTTCATAATGATAATAAATAAACCTGTCCTAATTTTGTGTTTTCTTTATGCTTTCTTTTCAAAACTCCATGTTATTATGCCGGTCAATACGTTGACGTCGTCGTTATAATGACGAAATGTCAAGCTCGTGATAGCCAGCATGACAATATGAGTTTTGAAACGCATTTTATGTTATATGTAATATAATTCAAAAAGCTTGATTTGTGAGGGAATTTACAATTAAAACGATCATATGCTTATTTTATATTATTTTGCATCAAGTAATTTAAGTTAATTGCTATTATTTAAAATTAATAAAGTTGATTTTTCTGTAGAATTTTAATACCAATTTGTTTGGCTGCCTTATTACGATACTTTAACGCCAGTAATAGAGAGAAGGATGAAGCATATTTGACTGCAACACAATTACTTTTAGCTCAATTTGTAAATGCTTTATTTTATGCTTATTTCAATCAAGAAATGACGTTAATGGGTATGCAAGTACGAGTAGCATGTTGCTCACTTATGTACCGTAAGGTATTTAAATTTTCTAATTTTTGTTTTTAATTAAATAATGCTGTAAATGGTGCCAGCGTGGTATAGTATACTAAGTGCATTTACGCACACAAGCCAGCACACAGACGCATAAAATTACTTATTATAGACAAAAACATAAGTTTCATGTCAAATATTTTGACTATATTATGATATATTTTCCTATAAAGTTATAAAATTAATATTTTTAATTTTAATATCTCTAGAACAAAACGGTGATATGCTATTTTTTTCTACTTATTAACATTTGTTCTTACTCTACTGTTTTTTTTTTCTACCGAGAGTTTTTTTTGTGATATAATAGACTATTTTGGTAATAAAAAATAGTTAGGAAAGTAGTAAGTTTTACTTGCTTTTAATGGTTATTGAATCTTGAAATGTCGAACGTTTAGTTTGATTTTGTGATTTTAACGATACAAAATTCTTCGGAACTATAATAGATAACGTTATTCTGAGACCGGCCACATACAAAAAGACAAAATCTGTAAAAAAGTAGTTTTACGCTGGAACAAACTAAAGTAATTGCGCAAGGGAAAACCAAGAAAAATGTTTGTTTTTAATAATTTGAAAAGAGAGTATTCAATTATTGTGTAATAAATTATACACTCTGATTGATTTCTTCCGAAAGGGTACTAAATGAAGTCTGTTACATTGATATTAATTTTGATAAATATTAGGCTGTGTTTGGTAAAAAAAGCGTTTGTCTTTAGTAATAAACTAATCTTGAAATATTTAGACATTATAAATATGTTGGTATTGTTAATGATTTCAGATATAAAATTAACATAAAATAATATTTTTAAGTAAAGTTTTAATCACGATCTAATTGTTTGCCAAAAAGTAATTAAAGATAAATCTAGATTAAAAATGCTTCGCGTCAGTTTACATACGCTGTCATCGTATGTAAAATTAATAGAATTTCCAAAATTATGTAAATTTTTTAGCACTATATAACAGACACTAATTACTAAATTAATTATACAAATGATAGTGGTAAGGCCTGTTCTACAATAAGACTGAACGCACACGAACGATTTGTCTGATTTGTCGCATAAAAAAATGATCTCACTTCAGACAGTGTCTTAAATACATCGCACAGTATAAGACATTCGTATAAGAAATTCTGATCATACATCAGATAAAAATCTTAAGAAAGCGCATATCATCGGATACGTACAAAGAACCAGCACGCACCAATGAACTTTTCAAATATTTTAAATTTATTAATTCCTTTTTTGTCAAACAGGTAGCCTGCTTTAGTAGATATTCTGATGTTATCTCAGATAGTATCGTCAGAAATTCTGATGCTGCTTCAGACAACATGTGCCGTAAGTAGGACATCTGATGTCTTACGAAGAATTCTTACCGTGTGTGGAGTCTAATGTAAAACACGCTAACAGTTACATATGATTTTTTGATCAGACAAATCTTATCGTATGCGTCCAGACTGAAAGTCGTTAGTTGCATGTGGTACGCAAGCCCAATACAAGTAATTTTTAACATTCATACAATGATTTATAACCTAAATGTTACATTAATATCAACAACAGCTTGCATTGAGTTATAACAAACTCTTACAACATCATCATAAAAGGTACTTAAAAACTAAAGCGACCATTAAAGACTAAATTGCATTCATAATCTGATTGATTATCGGTGGTATAATGGTATAATCAACGTCTGTAAAAACTTGGATGGATATTTTGTAAATTAATTTTACTCACATTTCTTCATTTAATTTAGTAGATTCCCATATAATTTAGTAGCGGAATTGTATATACTTGTTTGTTCTTTTTTGTCTGCGATTTTTCTAGAGCTAAGAATGATTTTTTTAAAGTTCTTCCAAATAGGCAAAATTTGGGTTGAAAAATAGCATGTTGTTGAAATAAATTTTTAGTTTTGTGAAGGGTAGTTGATTATTTTATTTTGAAACAGGAAAAATAAGTTTCTATATTTATAGTAATTATAATATTTAATTTCCTATAGTATGAATTCACATTGCAGATACATGTAGCTGTGCGATCGATTCAGGCTTTTCCATACATTGTAGACAGTCTGGATAAAAACACTCGAACTTTGTATTATGCACTGCAATGCTATATGGTTTAACGTAATATATATTTACCCAGTATCGTATCGTTGTCTTTCACATGTGAAAAACAAGACAAGTAATTTGTCTCATAGTATTTTTTTTATAGTCCTGATAACTGAAATCACTGTTGTTTAATAGTAGTTTAAAATTATTCCATGCAATTTTTATATATACGAACAATTTAGAAATAGTCAACTATCTTATTTAATAAATTATGAAGTAAACAAAAATAATATTTTTGTGGGGATAATTTCTTATTTAAGACTAAATTAAAATAATTGTGTTAAATTCCATGTTTAATTAATAAAATTAGAAGATATTTTTAAATGCTACTTACAGGCCGGACAAACGAAGGAATTTTACTGACCATCGTTACTTTGGTTTAATAAAAAAATAGCGTTTATTAGCAGACTACAATATTGTAAGGGAAATTTTTTAAATTAAATATTTTTTTAAGTCGAATTCAGATTCAAATTTTGAATAAATTTTAATCGGAATGAGTCGGAAATAATTTCCTATTCAATTTTATTTACAATCTAAGTACATTATGATTCATTTCGATTCAGTAACCAATTTCTCTATGAATTAAAACATATTCAAAATTTGGATCCGAATTGAATAGTAAATTATTTCCGATTCAATTTCAACAAAATGTAATAGGAGTGTTTTTATTAGATTATATATTTAAAATCAGTGTTAAAAATTTATGATTGAAATTAATTGATTCTTGGACAAATTCATGAACCAATTTACAAAAGCAAAGATTTGATAGTTCGAATTTATTAAACCAAAGTAAGGAAGCAGAACCTGTCGACAAAATGCAAATTTTTCTGTAATGTACAAATTGTGTTTCATTTTTTACAATTCCGAGGCTTTCCGAAATAATCGAATTATTGTATTTCGAAGTCAGAGTGATAAGGAGAATATGATTTTAAGAAAGTAAATTTTCTTTCAGTTTTTAATATTCCTTGCTCTTCTTATTATGTAGATTTTTTTTATTTTTGAGAATTTTTCAAATAATTTGAGTGGTAGTCAAAATTAAAATTTTCTATATATATAATATAATTGACCTTATTAAAATTTGTTCCCTTAAGTTATGAATTTATTCAAATACAGTGTAAACTCTATATAACGACACTGAAGGGACTGTCCATTTTATGGCGTTATAGAGAGTTGTCGTTAAATGGAGGTAAGAAAAATCAGAATTAGAAAAAGAAAATTTATTTCAAAATAGTGTTAGTAGTTACGTATATAAAAAATAATCTTATTTGAACGCTATTGCGTATAGTCTGTTATTTTTGTCTGACGTCTTTTGCTGCACCAGTAATTATTTTGTACTTTCTTACTTATTTTATTCATATCTTGCAATATTGAGCGATTCGTTTAGTAGCCATGTTTACAGTTTAAAAGTTTGTAAGCAACTAAGAATATGATAACTTAAAGATAGCTCCTACTTATAAGTCATGGTCAATAACAATCTACACGTGCAAGCAATCCCAATTAGTAAACAAAAGAACGAATTTCTTAGAAAGTTCGGTATACATGATGCCGACATACTCAATTGTGGTCGTTATGAAGAGTGGATTTAATGCTATGTAGAGTGTATTATTGTATGGAAGACAAGCTAAACCAAACAAAGTCAATTGATTTCGACGCTTTTGGGAGTTTGTCGTTAAATCGAGGGACGTTACGTGGAGTTTACACTGTAATGTTATATTTTTTAAAACGAATTCTTTGTTACCCTGATAAATATTCAAAATTGAAGAAAAATATCTATCAAGACATTCTGAAAATTACAAACAATAAATAACAGAGCTTTACAAAGCTATGACGGTAATAGTGCATCGAATTCAAATACTGAAATCAATAATCTTTTATAACGCTCTGCTCTCTGTATTTGATAGTAATTTAACATTTTTTAATGTAATTATGATGGTAAATAAAAAAAAAATTGCAGCGGTTAATAATGTTCTATCATAAGCGTTTATTGACCTGACCTGGCCTGTAGTTTAATATTGGATAACACTTTTCTAGTAGTTCCATAGTAGTAATTTTATTTAATCTTTAAAAATCTTCCTAGATTCGAGATTTGTATCATTTTTTTAACTGGTAATATTAATTTTTCATAATAATTTATATAATTTTAGATGTTACGATTGAGTCATACTAGCCTTGGATTAACGTCTATTGGAAACATTATAAATTTAATGTCAAACGATGTGAGTCGCTTTGATCAAACACTTATGGTTTTACATTATATTTGGATAATGCCAATTCAAGCTGTTACATTATCATATTTTATGTATAATACGTGTGGCTTAGCAGCATTTGCTGGTATTGCTGTCATTACAGCACAAGCAGTTCCTGTACAAGGTAAGATTAATCGATATTTTTATTCTATATTAAAATATGGAGAAATTTTTATCTACGTTTCGCGGTAGAAGGTGGAAGCCTAAATTTTTCTAACCATGAATATTATTTTTATTTATTCAGGTTACTTATCAAAAAAAACAGCACAATTGCGTGGTCCAATTGCTCGCCGTACTGATGAAAGAGTACGGCTTATGAATGAAATTATCAGCGGAATTCAAGTGATAAAAATGTATGCTTGGGAAAAACCCTTTGAATTTTTAGTACAACAGGCTAGAAAGTAAGCGCAGTATGATAATAAATTATTTATTTGTAGCAAAATGAAATAGAAACAGTAAAATAAAAATAGGTAAACCGTTGTTTTGCACTGTTTATAATAGTGTTGTTGGCGACTTTTATCCTTTCAAAGATTTTCATCAAAACGATGAAAGTCACGAGAAATTTTTTTATTATTACTTCAGGTAAAATATATCAATTGGCCTCCGAATCACTTTCAATAGGATAAAATGGATAAATATATTATTTGTTTATTTTTAAAAGATTTAAGAGCGGGGATCACAATATATTTACGTATCTAAGTTTTTTGAATGCTCTCTGATATATGTGTATGTTAATATTTTGTACGAGGGTCGTTCTATAAGTTTTGCAGTTCGATAAGAGCGGGCGTTGCTACTAGTCTAATTTTTTTTTATGTTGATACGAACTCTTCATACGAACGTATGTGAAGTTTTATTTAAATTTGCCAATTCATTCTTTGTTTACAAGCCATTTAGTATCGACCTGTCACAGTATTTTTTTACGATGTAAAAAATCGAGTATTTTGCAGTGATTGAATTTTTATTTTTGAAAGGTTTGAAAGTAAAGGAAATTTATGAACGAATATTGAAAGTATAAAAGGACTCTTCGCCTTCAATTTGTACAATAGTAAGATGAGTTGATGAATTTAAACTTGGTTGTACAAGCGTTGAATATGATATATATCAAGGCCGTCAAAAAACAGCAACAACACCAGAAATCGCAGAAAATATACAGGATATCGTACTGGAAATCCGTCGAGTGAATGAGATATATTAGAAGTCCTAGGCATGCCATTGAACAATATAAGCAATATTTTGACTGAAGTATTGGGTTTCAGAAATTATTTTTCATAAAGACAATGTACCGTGTTACAAGGGCTAAAATCAATGAAGGTACAATTTCATGCTGACACTCGATGCTGGCTTACAGCGTCAAATGAGGTCACGTGTTATAATTTTGACTGGAACTCCATCTTAAATTAATGCGGGGTCAAGGCTAAACATTGTTTAGCTTTCTAAAATTTTAAAATTGTATTGATTTTTTTCTCAGTGTTTTGAAGCTTGACGCTCCAATATTTGACGCTGCATTAATTTAAGATGGTGTTTTATTCGAAATTATATCACGTGAGCTCATTTTGCGCTCTAAGCCAGCGTTGAGCGTCATCATGAAATTGCACCTTGAATTAAAGTTTGAATTGGTAAAACTTCCACCGTATTCACCAGATTTGGCACCTAGCGACTTCCATTTGTTTCCAAACCTAAAAAAATTCATGCGTGGAAACCGTTTTTTATCAAGTAAATTTTGAAACTCTTCCAAATTCTCACAATAGAATCCTTACATTGAAATCTCGTTGGAACAAGTATATGGATGTTCAGGGAGACATACTGAATAATAAAGTGTATTTCAAACAATAAAATTGTGTTTTGCTTATCGAACCGCAAAACTTATTGAACAACCTTGTATGTTATATGTATGTAATTTAAAGGTGCATATTTCACAATTTATCATAATTAACTAGTTTATTGGTGGTTTGAGTAAATTTGGGGTTTCGTACTTCAATTAAAACCAAATTTATGATATATTCGAATATAATTTTAAAAAAAAGAAAATTCTTTAAAGCTCTTAAAAATAACCTCTAAAATACTCAGAAATGAAAACATCTTGAATTATAGATCAAAATCACATTTTTTTAATAAATTATAAAAGTTGAAATATTAATAAATCATTTTATTAAAAAATTACATTTTTAACTCTCGTTAACTCGTAAAATCGTGAAATACCCGCCATAGTAGAATATCGAAGATAAAAAAAAATTCTGTAAATTACATTTTTAACGCTAAGTTGAAATTTGGTATTGCTCTCACACCTAAAGATTCAATACCCAATGTTACACAAAGGATAATCATACGTCAGTTGGTCGTACACCGTGTAAATATCCACGTACCTATTGTACTTACCTTGGTCACTACTATCTCATGTAAGGTCGATCCAGCTAACAGAGAATACTGAGACAGACTTGTGTTTTACTTACGTCTTAAAAACATGGATTATTTTTCTTGGGTTCAATAAATAGTGATATTCGTCGTGACTAGCATAAAAATTGCATTAACATATGGATAAAAACTAACACCTTGAGTGATTTTATTCTATTTTACTTTTTTCGTTTTTACAGAGCCGAAATAGATTTATTATTAATTACTTCGTATATTCGAGGATTTTCTGTTGCATTAATGGTGTATACAGAACGTTTGTCTTTATATGTTACCGTTGTTGCCTATGTTTTATTGGGAAATGATTTAACTGGAGATGTTGTATTCTCTTTAGCGCAATTCTTTAATATACTACAATTATACATGGCCATATTTTTCCCCATGGCATTATCTATGGGTGGTGAAGCTTTAATTTCTGTAAAACGTGTAGAGGTATGTAGTCTGCCTTTTAAAAATTCTGTGGCTTATGTAAAATTTTGTATTTTTATTTATTGCAGGAATTTTTACTCCAAGAAGAAAATACAAATATAAAATATATTCAATCATCAAACAATTACACTGAAAATGAGACAATTGATGGAGTGAATATGAAAAATGTTCACTCCACTGACGAAAAAATTGGCACTGTAAATTTGAAAAATGTTAGTGCTTCATGGGTCGATACACAAATTGTACCATCATTAAGTGATATTACATTTCAATTGAAACCAGGACAATTATGCGCCATTATTGGTCCTGTTGGTTCCGGCAAAAGTTCCATTCTTCAGTTACTTTTAAAAGAATTATCTATTAATCGTGGAACTCTAGACATTCACGGAAATGTTTCATTTTGTTCACAAGAACCATGGCTGTTCCAGGGTAGTGTTCGTAATAATATTTTATTTGGATTACCATTCGATAAGATTCGATATCGTAGTGTAGTTGATGTTTGTGCATTGCTTCGAGATTTTGAACAGGTAGAAACATCTAAATGAATTTCTCACAAACTTCGAAATTGAATAATTTTTTTAAATTTTTAGTTTCCACACGATGATAAAACATTGGTTGGAGATCATGGTACATCTTTAAGTGGGGGGCAAAGAGCTCGAGTGAATTTAGCACGAGCAGTTTATCGTAAAGCGGACATTTATTTATTTGACGACCCATTAAGTGCTGTCGATACGCACGTTGGCAAGCATTTATTCGAGAACTGTATAAAGAAATATTTAAAAAATAAAACTCGATTTTTAGTAACACACCAACTTCAATATATTGAAACTGCTGATTTGATAATTGTTTTAAATAATGTAAGAAAAAAATTTTGTTTTTTAAGTTTGTGTTGTTTTTTTCTTATAATGATCTTAAATTATAGGGTCGAATTGAGAAAATAGGAACTTGGAGCGAAATATCTAAAGATTCATCAATTTTAGAAGAAATTAAAATGTCAAATTTAGAAAATGAGAAACAGGTTGAAGAACTTAAACAGGAAGAACGTAAACGGTTGTGTTCAATAGCTTCAGTTCAGGTTAGAATAAAAAATATTTTTATTATGGCCTATTAAAGCTGATATCTAAAAATTGGGAAGTCCACGTTTACCAAAATTATTAGGATTACTAAGCTAAAAAAATATTCGCATTTTCGTGAATTCTTAGAACATTGCTTCTACCACATTTGCAGTTTTAAGTCATATCGTGATCTTTGACTCTATTTCTAGATCTTACACGCATTGATGTTAAATTTGCACTGATTTCCATATAAATTTGTAACTACGGCTAATAAATCATTATTGAAAAATATAAAAATATTATACTTAAATTCTTATTGAACTTATAAAAAAATGTTTTGAATTTTTTTGAGTTTATTTTTAATTATATTAATAAATATAATAAATAAATGTAATTAAATTTTTTTAAATAATGTATTAAGCCATGATTTCGTCATCTATGTAAAGCATTCAATTGTTTTATATACTTAAACTTACGCTCAATTAAACATAGAGATCAAATTTTTATGTTCATTTATCTTCAAACTGGTCTCAAATTTATGTAAAATAGATTCTCAATACATAAATTCATGTGCAATTAACTTCATTTTAAATAGCTTGAAAGACGCTTTATTTAAAATCCTCCTAGGAATTTTTGTTATAACTATCTGAAATTATGCTCACTAAAGATTATTTTTTATAAAAATTCCTAATTAAACAAGGAGTGAAATATATGATTTATAACGTCATTTCGCAGATCTCCACATAAATAACATGTTAAACATCGTTTTCAAGAATGAGATGGATATATAATTTTTGGTAGCTTATAATTTCTTTGTTTTTTAATCAATTTTAATTTAATTTTCAAGTTTTGATATGGTATTGAGTCTAGTTTCATATTTTGATGTGAATGAAATATGCCAAATTCAGTATCAGTTAACCATCCTATTATGATTTTGTACCAATTTCAAATACTAATGTCTTTATTATTAAAGCTTCAAAAATATTTTTAAAAAATTTTTATTGTCCATAACTAGTTTTTCAAAATTTGTTATTAAAAAAATTTGGTTGAAAAAAGCCAATCCTGAGAAAATAATAATTTATATGGTTAATAAAAAGCTTCAGAAAAATCAAGATGAACAAGTCCAAATATACAAGTACAAATATATTTTTATTTTTTTTTGTGAGAAAAGTTATAGTTTTAATGAAAAAATATTCAATAAGAAAGTTGTATCAAAACATACTAGCTAAAAAAGTGAAAAACTACACAGATGCAAGAGCTCGAATTCTGGTCGTTCCGCTTGCTGGGAGAATGTCTTTCTTCTCAGCAAACATACCAGAAAATTCGATAGCATTTAAAAGCGATAAATCTTATTTATGACTTCTAAATTTTAATTGAAAATATAGGAAGAAAATTAACTTGAATTAATATTTTAGAGTACAATTCATGAAGAGGAAGATGAACCACAAGAAACTCAAGAATTAATGGAAAAAGGTTCAATAGGTGGAAGTATATTTTGGAAATATTTGAGAGCACGAGGCAGCCTATGTTTTTTAATATATTTAATTGCTTTGTTAATACTCTCGCAAATTGCCAGTAGTTGTTCTGATTATTGGGTAACAACATGGTTAGTATGATATGTTTATTAAAGAATACTGACTTGCAAAGAAGCTGTATCCGCTAATTTCTCCATTATGAATAGAAGATAAGTTGCCTAAACATATTACTAACAGCAAAGAATGGTTAACTAGACGTAATATTGATTGATTTGAAAAAGCGGTTATTGGAATTCTATGGAAGTCAATATTTTTGTCAGAATCTTAAATATTTGTTTCAAAAACAATCGATTTGTGTTTGTAGGACAAATAATGAAAATATTCGACGTAGCTATTTTGAATTAAGTGGTGTGAATACATCAATTGCAACGCCCTTAAATGTTACTACTGTGATAAATGCTACAATTGTAGCAAATGATACATTTTTAAGTAAATATTCAGATTATGTTATAATTCAACAAGAATATAGTATCTATATTTATAGCATTTTAATAGGATTAAGTGTTTTCTTTTTAACATACAGTCGTTTAGCTTTCTTTAAGTTATGTATGAATAATTCTATTGGTTTACATGATACTATGTTTAACAATATTTTACAATCAACAATGCGATTCTTTGATACAAATCCCGCTGGTAAGTTAAATATTAGTTAGAAGAGGAAGGTGTAATTATGAGTTCCCTTTATTACTATCCTACATCTTATCTACTTGAAATTGATTGAAATTATTATTATTGTGAATTTTGGGAATATTTATGCATAAATGTGATTCACCCAATCTTTCTCTTTTAGCTGCTGCTCTTCCTATGAAAGATTTGTCATGTATAATTCAGTGTTAAACAATCGATTTTAAGTTACAGAACTGATGAGCTCCATTCGATATCCACTTTAGACATATTGCCTTTGTTGCTAAAATGAATGCTCTAACATTTTACACTATATTATAGCATTTGCCGGACTCATTCGAACTATGAAACTTTATACTAAAAAATTGTCTGCTAAACCTGGAAAGGCTTAGTACCTATCCACTGTTTAAAATTATTTAACATAATATTTTGAATAATTTTGACATCTCGTAAAGTTTTTTGATAAAAGTGACACTATAAATACAGTTATTGAATTCCAATCATAATTTATTTTATTTTTTTTTTAAATTATTACCTTCATTTGATTTTAAAATTACGAATTTCGATAGTTTTTGGACAGAATGAGTTTACACCAAGAGTGAATTTTAATATTTTTGAAACAAATTAATCTAGTCTAAAAAAAAATGAGGAATATCTCATAATAATACCTTTACCTCACATAGACATAGAAACATTGAAAACTTTTGTTTTTCCACAGATATAATTTTCTGAAATATATAAACAGTTTTTAGTATTCAAAATTTATTATTTTTAGGTCGTATTTTAAACCGTTTTTCAAAGGATATGGGATCCGTTGATGAACTTTTACCAAGAGTATTGCTCGATGCAATCCAAATATTTTTAGTAATGGCTGGAATTTTGTTTATGGTAGGCATTGTTAATCCAATTATGATTTTAGCGATGCTTATCATGGGTGTCTTATTTTATGCTGTACGCTATGTTTACATTAACACTGCGCAAGATTTGAAACGGATTGAAGGAATAAGTACTAATCACAATTTTGACTTCGCGTGTATTACGACTTTAATTATAATTATCTTATGTTTTTAGCTCGTAGTCCAGTATTTTCACACGTAAGTGCGTCTTTAGATGGTATTCCAACAATACGATCATGTGGCGCACAAGCTCTTTTAGCCAAAGAATTTGATATGCAGCAAGACACGCATACTGGTGCTTGGTATTTAACAATTGCAACAGGCACAGCCTTTGGATTTTGGTTAGATTGTATCAGTATTTCATTTTTAGCTGCGGTTATATTTAGTTTCATTTTTATGGATGATGGTAAGTATGCTTAAAATATATTGTATCATAGACAATTTTTTTTTCGAACGCTAAAAAGTAGTTAAATTTTCTATCCAAAATAAACAATAAAATTATAAGAAACAATTTGAAGCAAACTTTAATCTAAAAACAGAATGAGTAACTTAAATTTGTAACCAGCTATAGTGTCCTCATTTTATGGCTTATTATTTTTGAATGATGTGGTTTTGACATTTTAGTGGGCTAAGCCAGGCAAAATAAATTTGGTTTGTGAAAATTTTTAAAGATTGAATCTAATATGTATAAAACTGTTTGTTTAGGGGCAGAGTCTAAGTTTTCAAACTTCAGATACTTTATATCCCCCTCACATGCGTTTTTCAGGCATTTTTCTTATTTTAAGGACCAAATTTTCAATTTTAATTTATTTTTAACATCTTTCAGTACTTATTACATTACGAAATTGGTACTCTTTTGTTGTCGATATTCAGCGAGCCACCAAATTATAGATTTACACATACTTTCATGTAATGTAACTCAAATTTTATAAAGCTTCAAAAACGTTAATAACTATTAGTTTCTTATGTAAATATACATAAGTACACATACTTATATTTAGAAAATGTCTGAGTAAAATGAACGATTTTATGAATATGAAAAGTTGAATTTCAAATGTGTTTTAGGTACAACGTTTAGTGGTAATGCTGGTTTGGCCATTTCACAATCATTAATTTTAACCGGTATGCTTCAGTATGGAATGCGACAAACCGCTGAAGTTATGAATAATTTAACAAGTGTTGAACGAATTTTGCAATATACAAAATTAGAGAAAGAAGGTCCATTTGAATCAGAGCCTGGAAAAAAACCAGTTGCATCTTGGCCAGAGGATGGAAAAATTGAATTTAGACATACATATTTAAGTTATAATCCAACGGATGAACCAGTTTTAAAAGATTTAAACTTTGAAATTAAAGCTGGTGATAAAGTATGTTGATATATTTTTCTATACTCATCGTAAATTTTATTATCTGAGCCTTATACGCCAGATTAAATTGAAGGATTAGATCTGCAATTGCGATCCTCCCCAGATCCAATATACGCTACAAATGATTCAAAACCGAAATTTTATTATCTTGATCTTTATCTGTTGAGTATGTGAGCGTTGAAACATTAAGAGTTGGGCATTGATCTATCGTTTTCTCCATAATTACATTTTATATCGAAAGGGTCTTTTGCAATTTTCCTTTTTTGAAACTCATGCGATCACCTCAGTTTGTTTTGATTCAATATTGGATTCGGTTTACAAACCTAGATCAGAATTTTCCATTCAGCTCTAATTTATACTGTATTCTTATTTTTCTAAATTACTTTCTCAGTGATATTTTATCATTTGATTTATTTCTTGTCATCTTCATAAGAACCTTCATTATCTCTGGTCTTGTGATTCTGCCTACATTAAATAGAATTCTCAATAATTCGAAAATAATAATTTAAACCGATATTTTGCTGTTTGAAAATTTGTTGATTAATAATTTATATATTACTAGGTTGGAATCGTGGGCCGAACGGGAGCAGGAAAATCCTCTTTAGTACAGGCTATCTTCCGTTTAGCACCTTTAGAAGGTGAAATTGCTATTGATAATATTGCAACTAAAACAGTGGGATTAACTGACCTGCGTTCCCGAATATCAATTATTCCACAAACACCAGTATTATTTTCGGCAACATTACGGAATAATTTGGATCCATTTAATAAGAGTAATGATGCAAGTTTATGGCAAGCATTAGAAGAGGTAAAATTTGAAATATTTTAAAAAGTTAATTTATATTATGAATTTTATTAATTTTTTTGTTTAGGTTGAACTTAAAGATTTAGGAGAAAGTTTGGATTATAAAGTAAACGAAGGTGGTTCCAATTTCAGTGCTGGTCAACGACAACTTTTATGTTTGGCTCGAGCTATTGTTCGAAATAATAAAATTCTTGTATTGGATGAAGCAACAGCAAATGTTGATCCTAAGTAAGTATTTTCGATAGGCGTTTATTTTGTGATACCGCAAATACTTATTGTTTTGACATTTTTTATGAGTGAATCATCTTTCATGCGAAAATGTCTGTTAATTGGTAAAAATACCAATACGATTATAGTTAAGATACCAATAATGTTGTAACATTTTTTTCTAGAAAATATGCATGTCATAAACGACCTACGTTTTGATTTTAATATTGTTGATGCCATATTAAAATGTAATGTAATGTTAAAAAATTTCATTCAGTTTTCAAGATTGTGTCCATGTCAAATTTCATTATGTTTTGATAAATATTTTTGTGTTATTTCTTATGGTACACTTTCATTTGTTATGGCTGTGTTCCCTGACGTTTTTATCTTTCATAATATTATTCTATCAAAATTACTGTTTATAATTTTTTTTAGTAAATATTCACGAAAATAGTTACCATAGATCATAGTTTTTATTTTTATATTGACATATTGATAAAACTGTTCGTTATTCTTCATATGAGACAAGTTTTTTTTTAAAATACGAGGGATTTTATCTCATATAAAGATTAGACTCTACTCTCAAATAAATATCATTTTTAAATAATCTCTTAATTGTACATAATTTCTAAGTAATTGTATAATTAGAGCACTGTATATAAAAGTATTCCTACTCTCCGCCATTATGGACTCCCCTTTAAAAATTATCAGCTTGACATTAATGAAAACAGAAAAATTTCTTAGTTTTATTAACACGATTTAAAATTTTAGTTTAAAAAATTTATTAATTTAAAAATTCTATTAGCTTCCACTTTTCGATAAAACTTACATTTTGGATGTAATTACTTACGTCCTTGTGACTCAGTGGTATATATGAACGAACACTCACATATGCAGCGCCTTAATATAATTCGTTAAAACTATTTATTAACACTGTTTGTTTTTTGTTTACAGTACTGATTCTCTAATTCAAACTACAATTCGAAAGAAATTTGTGAATTGTACGGTGTTAACAATTGCCCATCGACTAAATACAATTATGGACTCCGACAAAGTGATTGTTATGGATGCAGGGCGTATGGTTGAATACGATCATCCACATATATTGTTACAACAGAATAATGGATATTTTACTAAAATGGTTGCCGAAACTGGTCGAAGTATGGAAATGCATTTACGTCAAGCGGCTAAAGAAGCCTATGAGAGAAAATTTAAAAGCGAATAAGATTATAGAACAAACTTAACATTATAGAACAAACTTAACAAATGTTACTTAAATCTCATTATAGAATAAATATTTTTTTAAGAAATTATAAGTTTTTTATTTGATGAAAATGTTTTATGGAAATTCGCCACTGGAATTAATGAAATTTGTTTTATTTAAAAGATTAATTATTTATGAATCAAATTCAAATTATAAGTCTGTATATCATAAAAGGGAAGATTGGGAAAAGGATTTTGAGGTTGTAAGGGTAAAGTTGTGGATGGTCGAGCGTCCAGTGGAGATCTTCGGATGGAAATCTGAAGGGTTTTTTCGAGATCACTCGAAGGTATCGGTTTTGGAATTGTTGAAATTGTTTGCAATTTTTTTGATAAGTGAAGTTACAGCATTATTTTTTTATATATATCCTCCGTAACCGACGCCAGATAACTTTTGGTTTTTTAACCTTTAATATTTGAATAGCTTTTATAATATTTGATGAATAAACCTCAAAAAATAAGAATCAGATTTAGAATTTAATTCCTCCTTGGAAATTTGAAATAGGCGAAATATTCAACAACAATGAAAAGAAAAATGCTTTCCAAGATTATTGTATAATAGATAACAGAAATTTGGAAAATCAAAAAAAGGAATCCATTTACAGTAATATAACGTAAATGCAATTTTAATTTATTCGGATAAGGAAAATTTAAAGAAACAGATATTTATCCATCTCTGGTTAAATATTTTTTTAACTCTGAAGAAAAAACCCAAAATTGTGATTTTTAAATTATATATATTTTTGTAATAAATAAAATGAATAAAATATAATGATGGAGATCTCACCATTAAGCACATATTAACTTTCAAGAAATACGAATAGCAAAGGAAAACACATAAGCTATAGGGAAATATAGCGGAAATCTTAAACGACTCGACAGAAAACTTAGATACAGTGATAAAATTCATTCAAAACTCTAATGATGGCTAAACAGACCATACACAGTAACCTGATTTGTTATTTGGCTCAATTTTTTTTATTAAAGGATTGTATCTTGGACAATCTAGCAAATTATGTGGCTAGATTCTCTTGTGAGAACAAATTACAGTGGATACATTTATTTTCGAAAACAATGCTAATAGTTTTGCTGTTTAATGAGGGTATTTTTCTGGGTTCATGCGAAGGATTTTGGTTAATCACCTAGTGCCTTTTCAAATATGTTTATTTTTAGTTGGCCAAATGTCAAGTCTTAGGATGTAATTCTCAGTATATTTTGGAAGATAAAGCAGTGTTTTCAATAATGTACTTTGGACAATTTCAATTTCGTGTAAGTTGTTAAGCGCCCAAATCTCAGCACCATTTATTGGATTTACTGTGCTACTATATAGTTTCAAATCGAGATCCAAATTTGGGGCTTAGATTTAACTATTCTATTATTTAACTTACTCAAGCTATTTTTTTCCTATCTTATTGCTGTGTCGGTTTGCGTAGTGTTTGCTCCGCTATGATTGAAAATATTTCCTAGATAATTATTGTAATTTATATTCTCTCTTATTTTATTATTTATGCTAATATTATTATTGAACTTTCGTAACTTTCCCTTACTGAAAAAAAAACTTTTAATTTAAAAAAAATTCACTTCAAGGTCTAAGTTATTAAAATAACGATTCATTTCAATCAATTGTTTTCTCTGCTCAAGGGGATTCTTACTAAACATATCAATATCGTCTGTGTACGCAAGAATCAGTAGGTATATTGTTATTACCATCTATATTACAGCCGTCAAAACCCATTCCACAGAGAAAATCGTCTATGTCTGAGATATATAGAGAAAATAACATGGGGCTTAGGCAATTTTTTGCTACACACCTATTTGATTTATAAGTTTTTTCGCATTATGATAATTTTTCCACTTATGTCTAAGGAAAATAAGTCCATAGTTTTTGTAGATTTACAGAATCAAAAGTACCCTTCAGGTCATTAAATGCAACCAGTAGTACACTACCCAAATGAAAAAAAATTTCATATCCTTGACTATAATTTTTTCTATAAGCCTAGTGTATGCTCGGTTTCCTTCTCAATTCTACCAAACAGCATCGATTAACACCAAAATTTCGCTGTAGTTTCTACTTACCCTCTACTAAGTTGTCAATGCGTCGAGAGTCGCTTTTACCTTGGGGGTGGACGCTAACCTTTCTCGGGGATAATTATTGGAATGGATAGATTGACTAATTCTAATTAACTTTTGTTTCATAAAGTTTTTAATGAAAGTGAATACTTTTCGAATAATTTAAAACTGGAAACGTCAATTTTTCATCTAAAACAAGTCTGAAAATAATATATTATGAAATACATCTTTTGCAATAAAACTAACGGAGTAATAGCTTGTTTAAGGTTATCTCTTCTTCGTTAAACCCCAAAATCGTAAGTTTAAAGGTGAAATATCCAAAAAAAAAAATGCAATTTTTAAACTTGATGTGAATAGAGCTTTTTGCAAACAATTGCCTTTCTTTAAAAAATTTAAAAACTATGAAAGGTACGAAAAATTATGAAGAGTTAAAAACTGCAGGTGTATAAAGATTTTAATTGTTTTCCTTTTTCTGTTTATTACAAATTGAGTAAGATACGGCCGTTTCAAGTTTACCTATGTTTGCAAACAGTAACGTTTTCAAGATCTTTCATTTCAAATTAAACTATGGTAAAAATACCCAATCACAAATTAATTATCAAAACACGTATATTACGACCACCGGTGAAGACGACTTCTTCATCTTTCCACTCTCGAATTAGTTGAAAAGTATTGACTTTCAGCAAAATCTTTACAGAACAAAAATTATATAATTAGCCATTCCAATACTTATTTTTAATAAAAAAATTTATATTCCCGGGCATTCACCTCCAGGTTAAAAGTAACCCTCGGTATATTGGCAACTTTATCAAAAAATTTAAATTTATTGTTATTTGTGTGCTAATTAGTTGCTCTATTTTGGATTTTTGCCCTCAAATCGTTTAGGAGAAAACGGCATTTGAAACGGGAAGATGGCAGATTGACTTTGGCCCCCTATGATAAATTTATTCGAAACCTATCAAAAAATTTGGTGCTATTTATGTGCTCATTAGCTGCTCTAATTTGGATTTTTGAGCTAAAATTGTTTAGGTGACACTTGGAATTTATAGTTGGAGTTATAGGATCGAAAAAATAAATAAACCAAAATTTATTGCCATTTTCCGTAAAGCATCCAGCCTAACATGTTGAAAAAACACTATTTACAGTAAAACCCGTTAAAAACCCCCAGAGAAAATCCATGGATACGGTGATAGGATATCTAAAAAACAATTACATCAGAATTTTTTGGTCTAAGAATTCGGTATAACATTTGGCTAGCTTTCGAATAAATTTCGCATTGGGGGAGCTAAGTCAATGTTAGCCAAAATAGAGAAACTAATGAACACATAAGTAGCACTGTTCGTATACTTAAACAAACTCTTTTATTTTAAAAGATTCAATCTCTTAAAATTTTCGATCAAGATTCAGGCGGATTCCACTAAAAATATATGCACATTAAATAGCTCATTTTTGGGAAAACCCAGAATTTGTATAAAATTTGTATTAGATTACATGACAGAACATGTGAAATCTACAATTACCTGATTTTGTTTAATCGGCGCAATTACGGCAATATATTCTGAATTTACAAGCGCAATTACGGCAGCCATTTGAAAATATTCTAAAATTTGACTAAAAATAAGATGATGGCGATATGACTTAATACTTTTGGATGAAACTTTCCTCGTAAATTCAGATCAACATGAACTACTTTAACCTTAAATCTCAGCTCTATCCATCAAAATCTACTCGAGATATTTATATGTTAATTTTCTACATATTTATGTTCATTCATATATACTGCGGGAGAGAGGATGAGACAATACTGGTGAAGTTTTTAATGGTACAAAATTTCGTACTTCAAGTAGTAATGGAAGTGGTCTGGTAAAATCTTCTCATGTTCACATTATACAATCTTTTACACAGTTCACAATTCAATCTTGAGTCGTCAATAATCAAAGTAGGGTGTATTTGGCTCATAAATAATTAATAACATTAGAAATTTATTGTAATATTTGCGGTGAAAAAATTGAAATTTTCGATTGAAGAATTAGCAAAGATAGTTTTTGTTCTTGATGAAGAAGATAATATCAAGATAAAAAAGAAACATACAGCAATGAGAAGAATGTGGTTGCATACAAGTTTATTGCAATGATAATGGAAGGAGAATATTACACTATCTATCCCTATTTAATTAATGATGAAGAAAAATTCTGACAGAACTATCGAATGGATCGGAGTACGTTTGAAATTATTTTGAAGAAAAAATTTGTTTAGTAATTTCTAATCACTAAAATATAATTAAAAAACATTTAAAACGACAATCAAAAATTAAATTATTGTAAATTTGAAGTATTGAACTTAATATTTATAATTTAATGCACTTATCGCTTCAGTGTGTAATAGCTGACTGAACCTGAAACAACAAAGCATTCATACTATCGTTACATGCCGTTCACAGTTCGATCTCGCTTATCAAAATATTCTTTAAAAATGATCATGACTGAAATGAGATTCGAGCAAAACTGGACTGTTACGGATAGTATTAATTCACACGCATATTTCTTACTTGATAATATTTCATCAGACCGAGAACGAAAGTAATTTTGGATTGCTATATGGAATTTATTATTAAAAACTCAGATAAATTATCTAAAAAAAAAAATTCATTTTCAATATAATATTATGGGGTCAAAGGACTTAAGTTCTTTATTTTCATTGATAAGCTTAAAATTTTAAATTTTAGGCTTACATTCACAGTGTAGCGTTGTTTTTTTAACCTAAATTCTTATATAAATTTTTAGAAAATATAATCTGCGATAATGACATATATACCTATATTGTAAAATTTAGTTGAAAATTATTTGTACGATGTTGATTAGAATATTAATGTGTTTATAATCGAAAATGTTTATTACAATTATATTCTCAGTCTCCAACCACGTAAATACAAATGATATATTTCCTTTAGAATCATTGCACTTAATCCACTCCCCACTTTCCCTGCCTGTCAATCTATTTTGCATGATGTCATGTATAAGAAAATATATCGTAAGCAACAAGATCACCGAGGACGGTGAATCTTTCATTATTCTCACTTCTCGATGTCATTAGTGTTTCATAAATAATGACAATTAACTATCAATCTATTATTATTTGGAATTAAATTAATTATTTTAAAATATAAATATGATTTTATGAATTTCTAAGACTTCATTCGTAAAAATACAAATATTTCAAAATTATTCATTCAATAAAAAATAGAGGAATCCATTAAAAAAATAAGTAAAGTTGACCTTTATTTAACCTGGAAAACATTCTCCTTAAATTAATTGGGCTTTGTGATTAAACTTAAATTTTAAATAATTTTCAGCTTCATGCATGTTATGTCAACTTTCTTCTATAATAAATTATCATGTTTAAATATTTCATTTATCAATAAAAGAAAGCTAATTGAAAGTTATAATATTAAAAATTAAAATAATTACAGTTAGTGAAAGTAATAATAATAATATTAAGAAGTCGAAAGAGTCATTATTAAGATTTTAATTACTGAATATTTCCTTGGTTTTTCGAAATCTATGAAAAATTATACCTCATAAATGATGAAAAACAATAATACTTATATACGTATGAACAATAAATTAAACAAAAATTGATTTGAACTCGAAATTTATGTACACTGTAAAATCACGATTTTTATTTATTTATTTTTTTTTTACAGCAATAAAAACAATTTGTTTTTCTTAACTGGTTTTATGTTTTCAATAAAAACAGCTTATAAATATTTTCAGATTTTTTGTTCTTATTTTTACATGTAATAATCAAATTTAAAATATTGTTTGAATAATAATGAAAACATTTACAAATTTTGTAGGTTCAATACAAAGTTTTGAAAAATTCCTTTATAACAATTTTTTATTTATTAATTTTTAATTTTATTATATATATTGTTTTCTATTAAATTAAAATCCGCAAGAAAACAATAAAAAATTTTATTAAAGAAGAATTTCTGTATATTGTAGAAAAGTACGTATTTCGCTAGTAAAATATATATTTTAAAATGATTTTTGTGTAGAAAATGTTATCATCAAAATTTTTTAATGACATTTCTTTGTTAAAATTTTCAAATTTCGATAAGTTTTTTTTAAATTTCAATTAATTTAATAAACTTCTTTGTCTTTAAATATATTTTCAAACATATTTTGTTTATAAATACCGATACAGATGTTTATAAACACAGGTAGAATTTCTACATCCATATAGGTATTATTAATAATTTTTATATATTGTATATATATTAATTTTTTTTTTTATATTAATAATTTTTATAATATTTTTTTAAATCATTTTTGGAAAAAACGATGTTAAACTTTAGATTTTTTTGTCGAAAAATAATCCAAATAAATTTTTGAAGTCTTTATCATCACCTTTGTAATACTATGCATACTACCTTTCAAAAAATTTCTCTACCTTCTTTCCTCTTTTATCGCAGTTTTTTTTCCAAATATCTAAAAAAATTACTTTATCTGAGCTAATGGCAAATGACGTTGCGTAGAAAATTTGCTTATCATACATTATTTTTTATTTTCAACTAAGCAATGTATTGTTGACTCTAACCATTCAATCTTTACTAATTTTCTTCAAACACATTTGAATCAATTTTATTTGTTTACCGATTCTGTATAATTTTTATTTTAAATTTTCTAAATCGCCTGTAAATAAATTAAAAATATTGAAATACATTATCTTTTTTTTAGATTAAGAGACTTGTTAGCGAGTTTTTGGACCTAGAGTATTAAAAATAAATACTTTTGGACTCTTGTGGTTTTTTAGAAAAATCGTTCGTTTTCGTACTATAAACGATCTTAGTTCATCATTATTATTTAGGATAATTATTTTTTAAGTTGTTTATGCATGAAAATATTATAGATTTCTCATTCCAGCAATAAAAACAATCTGTAATGTAATTAAATACATTGTATTTTTTCAAATTTTCGCACATAAATAACTTAAAAAATAATTATCCAAAGGATATGAAATTTGTGAATGCATAATCTTGGTACAATCTTAACATTTAAACGAAAATTTTATAACATTTGGATAATTATTTTTTGAGCTTTTATTCGTCAAAATTCAGAAAATACAATGTACCTATAATACATTACAGATTGTATTTATTAACGAAGCCTGTAGAGATCCCTATCAAAAACGCATACTCCCTCAACAGGATTATACGATATACAGATTCTATTAAGAGCAATGAAACAAATTTTTTGCTATTTCTCGTTTGATATAAGAAAAATTAATAATCTTGTTATTTTTATTTTTAAAGCCAGTGCAAATATTTGAAAACACATTTATAATTGAGTTTGAAAATATTCTATGAGAAAGATGTTTTGATGTTAACCTAACAAATATTACTTTCTTAAACATACGAGTAGGTATCCTGTTCTTTATACTTTTTTTTAAATATCTGATCGAGAATAATTTTAAATATTCAACTAATAAATGGAAGTTACGTATTTAAATCACGTTAAATATAAATATTTATATAATATATACTGATGATGACATAGGTAAAAAGTAAATTAATTTACAACTGATAACTTGATATAATATTACAAATGAATGACATAAATCATATTATAAAATGTTTATTCAAATAAAATGCATGTCGAAATATTTTAATTTAAACAAGAAAAGATAACAAACAACTATCAATTATTTAAATATCCGATTTAATTAATTAAATATCCGACAAATGGTTAAGTATCAATTTTAAAAATATTTGTATAGTCAAATTCGCCTGTCCGTCAGTCTGTCTATCATAAAGATAACTTAAAAATGGAAAGAGCTACCGAACCAGTGTTGGCAGTGGACTAATACAAAATTATTGTATCAGGTTCCGTAAATTAATGTAATTATAAAGAGGTAGCAAAATAAAAAAAATCGGTTTTGACCATCATTAGCCACACACGGGGTTAATGGCGATCACGTTGATGGAAATGGTGGCCTAAGATGCTAAGCAATATTCACATAAATAACCCTCGACTGACTCCCACCTACTACACAAAGAGTGTATTCAGAAAGCCACACAGAGTGCATCGGTATACATTTGTTTTTTCTTCAGTCTATTTTGAAGGATTGAAAATGGTATTTCCATGAGTTTCGCAACGTTTCTTATAGATTCATATGCATTGCTAATTTCAAAAGGTTCTATGTCCTATTTCGCCTTTTCGGTAGACCTGCGTCTTATTATTGGCATTTTTATAATAATCAAAAATAATAAATTCAAAGAGATTAAAGTGAGGGCAATGAGATGACCGTCATTAGCCGATTTTGTGTCAACAAAATAATGCAATTAAAAAAATGCAAATTTCTCTTCTAATATTGTATGTAAATGTTTTTCTGATGTACAAATATTAAATAAACAATCAAAGATTATAATATTTTGGGTTTATTATTATATATGTGAACAATTTGAATGGATTGAATGATCTAACATATTAGTATATATTATCTTCATATAAAATCTTAACTGACTGAAGCTTGCAATTTTACATGAGGGTGTGTTATATAACGTAAGTTAGCACTAATGGATTTTTGGAAAATCGTCTCCAAAGAGGGAGTAACGGGGCTAAAATTTTGATATATTTTACAATGTACTGTCAAAATCATTTAGATAAAAATTTAATATTAAGACCATCCTTTTATAATTATTACCCTTTAGTTGTGTTAAAAAAAAGTTTAATGCGTCTGCTCTTGGACCATAAAGAGGGAGTTCAAATTTTGAAATTTTTTGTATCAAGGTACAGCGTTTTGTCCAAAGCGTTGAGTCAGAAAGTTTGATATTTTTACCAAATGATCTTAAATTATAATGTAACTGAAACCTAAAAAAATAATTTTTAAAATTCAACCTCCTAATGGTTGACCAGTGATTCAAATTTAGATTTATCGATCAAGTTACAGCCCAAACTACAAACTAACCAAAGTAACCTAAACAAAAAACAACTATCCATAAACGGATGAAAACAACGTTTAAAGTTTGTTATATCGTATTTTTTGTATGTTTGTAGCTGGGCAATCCTTAGAGCTACTAAACTGATTCTATAAAGTAT
Source organism: Chrysopa pallens (assembly GCA_020423425.1). Taxonomy (NCBI): domain Eukaryota; kingdom Metazoa; phylum Arthropoda; class Insecta; order Neuroptera; family Chrysopidae; genus Chrysopa; species Chrysopa pallens. Next base: position 99,413,685 of record CM035592.1, on the reverse strand, counting down.
ACGTTTTCACTTTAAAATTTTAATATCTCTAAACTAATTGTAATTTAAAAAAAAAAAAAAAATACTGCTGAAACTCTTTATCAGTGTACGCTGCCTGAACGCTTCGAGATACGTAAACAAATTATACGCCTTACATATAATGCAAAGTCTGCGAAAAGATATACGCATCTTCCATATTTTAGCCAAGTTTGAGTATTTCATCTTAATTCGTTAAAAATTATAAGGTTATCATTAAGGTTACATACTTATTTAGGCAAAATACATTATGCAATATACAATTAAAATAAGTCATTTTATCATCTATATAATTTACAAGTGTTTTTGGGACGCGTATTGTTAGTAATAATAATAACCAAATTACTGTTTTTTAATTCCGAAGTTCATCGCGTGGACCTTGCGGGTCCAAAAAACCCGATTTTATTACTAATAAATACATGTGGCGGAATTATTTGTCTAATAAATACATGTGGCGCAATTTTAGTAATTGTTTTATGTAAATCGGGCAAAACATTTTTGACTATTCAAATGATTGTTTTTAAAAAAACACTTTATAATCTTTACGTTTTGGCGGGTTTAAATCAGGGTTTTAAAATTAAATTTTAATAAAATATTTTGTTTTTTTGTTCTTCACAGTAAATTCACACTAAAAATGTGCCCAACCGTGCATTTCATATAGGCAGCAATTTTATGTTAACTTAAACAGACACATCAACGTAAACTTAATTTTGATTTTTTGGAATCAATTATGTTTATCGCGTAAACTATTAGCATTATGAAAATTTTGCCTGCAACTTCTTGTAGATAATAACATTATCGAAAACTTTATCATTCGCTTTTTTTTTTTTACATATAAACTTCAAAAGTTGTAAATCAAAATAAACAAAAAAATTCATAAAATAGATTTGAAATTAAGCTATGTAATCTTTCAAACCCAATAACTTTTTTTAAAAATTGATTTTATTAAAAATTTTTATTCGTAGAAAATTTTGCTTTTTGTAGAAAATTTTATAACGAATTACTTGATTAATATATGTCCATGGTTATTCGAGGTGTTTTAAAACTTCGAGGCGAAGTAACCAATTGATACATAAGGAACATAATTATTTACAAATAAGATTTATATTGATTTTATGTACTGTTTTCTGTTATCAAAACAAGCAGATTAGTGATTAAACTCGAGTGAATGTATTATTGTTGGAATTATACAATATTCGTACATATTAGTCTATATGGACTTCTAAACACGAGTTCCAATTTTTAAAAGTGACTGTATGCTTGTGTTCGTATTTCTCACAAATTAAGAATATGGCTTAATTTTTGTTGGATTTACTTCATTTAATAATATTTTTGCGAAAAAAATATCTTTTGAACAATTAATTTTCGAAGTCGCCACCAATCTGTTTCAAAGCTAAAAATTGAGTCATTGATATTGACATTGAGAAGTAATTGGTCACAAAGAAATTATTTACAGAAGAAAGTAAATCATCATTGCCTTTTACTTTTTATTACATATCTTGAAAACCACTGAACCGATTTTGATAAAAATTACACTGTTATTTAAGTTTAAAGTAATTGAATCCAATAAAGTTCTTACATTCTTTGATATAATTTTTTTACTCTAAGTTCTAATATAACAAGTATATAATAAAACTTATGCATAAAGCATATCATCTAGTAATTGATACATACCTATCCTTAACACAGTCCATATCTTGAAAACTACTACACCGACTTTGATGAGAATTACACGAAGGTAATTCTCTAGGTTTAAAGTTATTTAATCCAATAAAAATAACTGATTTGAAACTCGAATGGTTTTCACATGGAGTAATACGAATATTGTATAATTCCAAACATAAAAAATACACTCGTGTTGGAATTCCGATCTTAAATCGCTTATAGCACGAAAATAGCTAATTTTTTTCCAATTTATATAAAATAATCAGTAAAATAGGCACAAACCTTTAATTATTCCAAAAAAGGGTGTTAATAAAACAGATTGGACAGGCAACATCCAGATCCTTAATATTTAAGCTATTCTTAACACAGTACCATTGACAGAATATGACGGTGTATTTTGCACACTCTAGATCCAACTCTATCAGTGTTTTCAATACTTCTAAGCGTAAGAAACTTTAGGCTAAATTTAATATACTGTTAGGTATATATTTTATATATGTCAATTAAGTCAATTATTTAGCTAAAATTTAATGCAAATCTTTTTAATTGATGTACTACTCATATTACTCATGTACAAAATAAATGAATCTTTTATACTCGGCGATTCAGGTCGCCGCGTTTTTTTATGATGCCGAGTGTACTTATTCATATTTTTAAATTAATTGTACAAAACAATACTATTGTCTAAATTAGTATACAATGGCTTCATAAACAAGAAAAAATTTATTTAATGTTTGTGTTTGTATTGTATGCAGTTATATATATATAAAAAAAAAATACACATCACTTATAAATATTTACAATTAATTAGCCCACTTAATAAGTCGGAGAATTTAGAAAAGTGATGGATTAGATTAACTATAAATTGTTCCTAAAATCTTCAATAACATTCATCACCACTAACCTTTTCCTCACTATGAAAATTGAGATAATTCCATCTCAAATAGTAACAGTGTCAAAAAAATTTGAAAAATTCAATATTTTACCACAAAAACCATATCTTGGGGGTTTTTGAGGTATTTGATCACGAATCCGTGGTAGAGCAACTGGGGGTAGTTGAAGCTCCATTAAAACGAGTCCTAGAAGTGAGAGGGAAAAAAAAGATGTATATTTCCAAATCTCACCTCGAAAATTGTTTTTTAAGGATTTTCAGAGTGGTTGATTAACGAATCCAAGGTCAAAACTCAAATGAAGATGGCAACCCCATAAAAATCCATCCCTAGATGACATTTTTTAAATTTCTCCTCGTAAATCGTTTTCAGTGTATTTTTAGGTCGCTGATCACGAATTGAGGTTAAAAAGCAATTGACGATAGTTTTAACCCCATTAAAAGTATCCCTAGAATTGACTGATGTTAAAGTTTTTTTTTTTTTTAAAGCAACTAAAGATGGTTTCATCATCATCATAGGGTTCCATATCCTATTACAGGATTTTGGAGACCACTCGATTCCATTGAATTCGGTCCATTGCGGCCGACTTTAAACTGTGGAACGATTTAAAGTTTGAATATTTTTTAATATTCGAGATCCACGTTATCCGCTTTCTGCCCCTTGATACAAAGCCATCCATTTTACCGCACATAATCAGTCTTTGAAGTTCGTATCTATTTCCTCTATAAATATGGCCGAAGTATCCCAATATTCTCCTTTTAATCAATGCAACCAAACACCTGTCATATTTAACCTTACGGAATACTTCAACGTTACTTAATTTCTCCGTCCACTTTATTTTTAGCATTCTTCTAATGCACCACGTTTCAAATGCATTCAGTCTGGCTTCACATTCACTTTTTAATGTCCAAGTTTCGCATGAATACAGTAACGCGGACCACACATAGCACCTTAACATTTTAAGCCGATTATTAAAACACAATTTTCTGTTAATTAAATAAGCTTTAAGTTTTATAAAATTATTTTTAGCGATGGCTATACGTTTTTTAATTTCGTTTATTTGGTCATTATTGCAGGTGAATAGTTTTCCCAAGTAGTTCATTTGGTTAACTTGCTTTAATTTTATGCCATTACATTTTATATTAAGTGTAGGTTGAACAGATTCTTTACTGAATATCATACACACCGTTTTTTTTATATTGATTTTTAATCCATATTGTTCACTTACGCTGGTTATTTTGTCCACGATAGTTTGTAAATCACTTTCACTTAATGCTAGTAGTACTGTATCGTCTGCATATTTTAAATTATTAATTATTTCACCATTAATTTTCACACCAATTTTATGTTCACTTAAAGCTTCTTCTATCACTTTTTCGGCATAAATGTTAAACAATATTGGGGACAGAACACATCCTTGTCTTACACCCTTCTCCACGGTTATATTTGAAGTATTACCGTAGTTGGTCTTAACCGTTACTTCTTGGTTCCAATACAGATTTTTTAAAAGTCTTAATATTTTCTTCTCAATGTCTAAACATTCCAGTATATCGAACAGTTTATTATGTGAGATGCTATCGAACGCCTTTTCATAGTCAATGAAACAAGAGTACACGCGTAAATTATTTTCTATTGCCCGTTCAATTAGGAGGTTAAGACTAATAATTGCTTCCCGCGTACCCATTCCTTTCCTGAAACCCATTTGAGTCGGACCTATTTCATTGTCTATAGTCGTCTGAATTCTTCTTCGAATGATTTTTAAGAACATTTTTGTAATGTGACTCATTAAACTGATCGATCTGTAATCTGTACATTCACTGGAGCTTACTTTTTTTGGAAGTAGGATAAAGGTCGACTTACTTAAAATGTTCGGGATTTTTTCCTCAGTATATATTTTATTGCATAATTTCCATAATTTATTTATCCCATAAGCATTTAGATTTTTTAAATACTCTGCGAAGATTCCATCCTCTCCACATGCTTTACCATCACCAAATTTCTTTGACCGCTGCTTCTACTTCTATCAATAATATAGGGAAAAACGTTGAGCCTTCTCTACTATCCTTATTCACTGGATTACGGGTTTCGTTACAAAATAGTTCTGTAATATATTCCTCCCATCTATTTAATATTTCGGTTTTACTAGCCAGTAATTTACCATCTTTACTTTTTAGGTTTGCAGATTTATTATTACGATATATTCCGCACATATTCTTTATTTCTTTATGCAATTTACCTGGGTCATTTAATCTTTCGTACAATTCAATATTTTTGCATTTATTTTCCATCCACAACTGCTTTGCTATTTTTATCTCTGATATAATTTGTTTATTCTTTAATTTATATTGTGTTGGGTTGTCCTTAAGAGTTTTTCTTTCTTTCATTAAACTAAGTATATTTTCTGTCATCCAGTTCTTGTTAACTTCGATTTTTTCCTCATTTTTCAATGCTACTTTAGCAGCTGTTTTGATTGCCTGAATAAAATTATCAGTTTCGCCATCTATGTCTAATTCACTGGACTCCTTTGTCGTAAGTTCATAATTTTCCTCGAATTTTTCTTGGAATATTTTTTTAATGTCTTCGTTTTTTAGTTTTTTCATGTTTATGTATTCATTTTCTTTCTTGTTTCCCTTCTCCAACACTTTTAATCTCATTTCCATATTTGCTAATAAGAGCACGTGATCGGAGTTGACATCAGCACCGGGACATGTTTTAACACTTTTAATTGCGTTCCGGTATCTCTCATTAATCAATATATAATCTATTTGATTTCTGATTATTTTCGCAGGAGTATCTCCTGGTGCTTTCCAAGTATATAACCTCCTAGCGGGTTGCTTAAACCATGTATTGGTAATGATGAGTTTATTATTGTTTGAAAATTCGGCTAAAATGTCTCCTCTCGAGTTTCTTTTTCCAAGTCCAAATGGACCAATGGCAGGTTTGTCTTCATTGCTTCCCACTTTTGCGTTAAAGTCCCCCATTATAATTGTACATTCTCGACTTTTAGTGGTAGCAAGTATATTTTCCAAACGATAATAAAACTCTTCACACTGCTGTTCGGAGCTGTCAGAAGTTGGTGCATATATTTGTATTATGTTTGTAGCTGTCGGCTTAGTGTCTACTTTAACCATAATAATTCTTTCAGACTCATATATTGTGCCTATTATTTTCTTTTTTAATTTATTATTTATTACGATAGCAACTCCGTTGTTGTGGGTTGTGCCCCCCGAATATATGAGAGTATAATTATTTTTCTGAACTATACCGGTCGATATCCATCTCACTTCACTAATCCCAGCAATGTCAACCTTGTATTCCTCTAATTCTTGGAGTAAATTATCTAATTTTCCACTTTGGTTTAAGCTTCTTACGTTCCAAGTAGCTATCCGTATATTTTTATTTTTATGAAATTGTATCCCATTTTTGTAGTATAAATCGTCGTCCTTGTTCGTTATCGTGGTCGTAAAGATGGTTTAAGCCCCATAAAACCTCCCCTAGAAAAGACAGAGATTCAAAAAAAAAAAAAAAAAAAAAAAAAAAAAAAAAAAAAAAAATTTTTTTGAATCTCTGTCTTTTCTAGGGGAGGTTTTATGGGGCTTAAACCATCTTTAGTTGCTTTTTAACGTCGGATTCGTGATCAGCGCCGCCAAACACACTTGCGACACGATTTTCTTGGTGAAATTTTGAATTTTTCTTAACTGTTCCTATTTGACGTAAGAAAATTATACTAATTTGCTTAATTTTAATAGTGAGGCAGTGAGAAGTTCATCACCACTAACATAGAGGTGATGAAAGTTCCTGAAGGTCCAAGGAACACGCACAGACAATAATTTTTAAAATCAGAGATAATCCACTATATATTTCCACATTTCAATGTTTTTTTTGGCGTATTTACTGTATTAAATGACTTATTGCTTAATTCCAGACAACAAAAATAAGAAGATTCGTAATTAATTCCTGCAAAAATAAGTAATTTTTTAAATTGTTTATTTAATTTATAGTCTAGGAGCCTGAATTCATTTTAAATTTAATTAGTATATATATATGACGGTAATTAAGGCTTAGCCTAATAACTGTATCCTGTACTAAATTTCATGAAGTCGGGAAAGTTATATAATTTTCGATTGCTAGAAGAAACTTAAAATTGACGGATATTCGTTTTTATTTTTTGATAATCATAATAACTTTTATTTTTCAATTTACTATTTTTTCCATAGGATGCGTTGTTTTCAAGTTATAGTAGAATATTGAAGTTTGTTAACTTTTTAGCGTTTTTGGAAAACGGCTAGATATATTTTAACTATTATATTTCGAAGAAAAACTTTGTGTACTTTCGTTTTTATAATATTCAGTTTTTCTGTAGGATGTGTTTATTTGAAGTTATTATATATAAGCTATACAAACCTAGGGGGCCCTTCGCTTAAAATATAAGTTATAGGAGTTGAAAATGACGTTGGTCAATTTTTAAGAAGATTTGAAAAAATCCCGCTCTACTTTGAAAATCTATTTCACATTTGAATTTTAGATTTTAAGACCTGGTTTAACAAAACATTTTATTTACTTCTATTTTTATAAATATCAAATTTTTCCGTACAATGTGTCGTTTTCAAGAGTTAGGAATTGAAAATTGATGTTTTCAACTTTTTATCGAAATTGGAAAAAACTTCTTAAATGTGAAAATCGATTGCGTCCAAACGGCTCTACCGATTATAACTTTTAAGTGCTTCTTATTAATTTTCCGTAGGATGCGTAGTTTTCAAGTTATATGATTTGAAAATTGAGGATTTTCTACTTTTAGCAAAGTTGGAAAAAATTGCTCAATTATGAAAATTTATCATGACAAAGTGGCTAGACTGATTTTCGCTTTTAATGACTCATTTGAAGCATTCTTTAATGTACCTTCACTTTTATGTTGGTCAATTTTCCCGTAGAATGCATCGTTTTTTAGTTTTAGGCGCTAAACCAAGAAAACTGCTACGGTTTTAAAGAGATTTAAACCATTTTCAGCTACTTGCTAATTAATTTCAAATAGAATCCCCGTTTTACTGGCCTAAAAAGGGTATGTCCATGTCTTTTCAGCTTTTGCGTGCAATCAAAGTTTTCGATGGTACCTTTTGCAATTTTCCCTGTAATTTATCCACTCATTGCGCAAGAGGAGGGGGTCCAGTGCTTGTATTTGTTTTCAAAATATTTAAAAAAATACATATTTTTGTTTATATTCTTTTTTTGATTATTTACATTTTCCATTAATGGCAAAATCTGCTATATTTTAAGAGCTAGAGTTTATATTCTTTTTATGATTATTTACATTTTCCATTAATGGCAAAATCTGCTATGTTTTAAGAGCATTAGAATCCACTATTCTAGATCGTACATACATTGATCTTCAATGTATGGCATGAATGACGTCATACGTAATCATATCCATACTGATTACATAAAAATTTATTTTTTTATGAGAGAGATGGTAAAAAAATCTAGAAAGAGCTAATAGCTTTATCGTGTTCGAATTGATTTTAATTCAATTTCCGAAATTCATGATCATATTGAGTTTAATTTCACATTTTGATGAGTAAAATAGAAAATTAAATTACATACAAATTGTATGACGTGTATTTAATTATAATTGACATTAAATGCTCACGTTCTATATGAATAATGAGTAGTAGATAATTTTGCAGCGTTTGATCTACAATCAGTATTTCTGATAAGAACTTCTGATATGAAACTTTAGTGGATACCCACCCATCTATGGCAGTGATTGCCTCCTAGACTATATAAGTATAATAGATAGATTAGTTAGTGATAATTGCACATCATGTTCACATAAAAAATTATAGACTGTGGCTGTTCATTTGTTATAATTTTAAAATTAAAACCGCGCGTAATCACTTTGTATTCTTAATATGCAATAATTTAAATAAAATAATATTGTTTTGTTTCTGTGTTCAGTTTTTATAATTTTAAAATGGATTCTAGTAAAAAATACAATAATCCAAATCCAGTTGTAAAAGCGAATATTATATCAAAATTATTTTTCATGTAAGTAACAATTATTTTTAACTTTCTTATTCTAGTCACAAAATGTTCTTGTTGTTTTTACTTGGTATTCCAAATAATTTTTATTTTAACTGATCAAAAATTCATTTTAAATATGGAAAAAAAAAAACTATTTAATAAGTGAAACCGTTACACATTTATCTCGGTGCTCGGAATCTTTGTAGTTTAAGGGATTTTTCGAAAATCCAATAATTTATCCTTTTTGAGTATATCCATGATTGAAAATATCCGCTTTTTATTAAAATAATGTATGTTTTGAGAATTTATCACGATATAGCTAAAAAATCTTTTGATGAAATTTTGATGAAAAAAAGTGTAGTTAACGAAAATAAAGCTTATAAAAAATCAAAAAAAATATTTGTTTATCATTCTTGTAATTATAATATCTAATAACCTAATTTTAGCTCTTTAAAGATGCGAATTCGACCAAGGAAAATTATGTTATGACTGATTAACGTTTCAATAATTTTAAAATCGAACAACATTTACGAGAAAACTCATCGAAACTTTGTTAAAGTACATAAAATAATATTCAATTCTAGATTTTATGGAAGTAGTTAGCACAAAAGCTAACTCCTAATAAAGACTCGTTTTGAATATTTTTTTACGTACTTACATAAAAAGTCTCGATAAGTTTTCTCCGAAATGCAGTTCGCTTTTATGTTATTGCACGCTAAGCAGTACTACTGTAATTATAAAGAAAATAATAACGTTTTCAGAAAATAATTTGTCAGCTATCCAATCGATTTGATAAATATTTTGCAGGAAATTTTAAGGGATGCAAGATCTTGTAAAGTTGAAATTTCTTATGTCTTTCATTAAAATAAAAATTAATATAAATATATATACAATAAAAGTGATACTCAATACTCAATGTTTGAACTCCAATGATTAATATCTTAGCTAATTCTCATGCTACAGAAATACACTAAAATAAAATATTTGTTGACAAAAACTAAATCTAATTATTTTTCTAATCTAAAGATTTTATAAAGGTTAAACTTTCCGAATACGTAGTGTTAATTAGATAAAATAAAGTGCGCATGTTATAACTAGTACAATTTTCTGTACCTTTAACAAGCTTTAATTCAGTTAAAATTATGTCTATAGAAATAATCCATAAATATTTGTCGGCATAAATTTAATTTATTTGGTTAAAAAAGAACGAATCTGCACTTTTAACGAGCTTTAGGTCGGTTAATATTATGTCTACAAGTATAATCAAATTAGTCGTTGTTTTTTATAAGCTTCATTTTTATATCCAATTTTTTTAAATGTTAGATTTTCGAGTTGATCGAAGAAATATTTATTGAAGTTATTTTGTATTTTCGAAAAAATTTTACAGAATATTTTTTGTTTGAAATTTGCTATTTTATCGATTCCTATGATTACTCCTAATGTTGGAACTTTCATACCTAGGAAGAGGTGGCACCCAACCCCTCCAATAGAGCGTCAACTTTAAACTACTAGTATAAAGGTTGAAATATTATTAATTAATAACATTTAAAACAAAAATTATCAAAATCGTAGTAGTTTTGACCAGTTCCTAGATAACGTACTTTCTTTGTTTAAATGTGTGCTACTAATGCCACAACTTTTAAGAGAATACAGGTTTTTCAATAATGATCATCATGCTATTCGCTAGAAGAAGAAAATATGACCTTGGAATAATTGCAAATTGGATGTAAATCCAAAGTGTTTAAAGGTTCAAATGATTGATTTGATTTGATTGACATACGTTTTGAAAAATAAGATTTTAATTAAATGTTCTAAAATGAAGAAAATAAACCATCAATTAAATCAAAATAAAAGTGTGCCACCAGTTTTACTTATTTTATACAATATAAATTATAATTTTTCTAAGAATATGTCATGATAAAGTAAAATAAATATTGTATTTTCTTGTTACCAACACGTGCATGTAAGCATCGTTTCATATCATTTAAATTGTGTGATGTAATAAATCGATAGGTTTGACTCAAAGAGTTTTGAGTTGAGTCTAAGGTTTTACTTAATTTGGAGTTTATTTTCTTCTTTTTGGAGCATTTAAAAAATAAAATTTTTATTTTTAATTTTTTTAATGTTTTATTCATTTATTTATTTTTCTATTAGTTTATTTTTTACTGCTTAGTTATTTTTTATTGGTATTTTTTTTAGAAAATCTTTATATTTTATATCCATAGTACATAAAAAATTACTAGCCCGCCATATTGGATTTAGAACGACGTCACTTACTTAATCATTATATAGATATACACATCTGCCGGGATGTATATATAACGTGATTTATACACAAACATGTATCTTGATCGTATATTAATTATTATTATTATTATTATGAACACAAGCGAATTGTTGCATATTTGTATTATTGCTGCGATTGGCATAACACATAATAAGATCTGTAGCTAACTATCAAGCATCTGTGGTATTGTTGGTAGTATTTCCGGCTAGCAATTGAAAGATACCGGATTTGATTCATTTCGGATATTTGTATCATTTCTTTTCTCGGATTGTTCATACAGCACTTTCTAGTCCATAGGTGAGTGTTGGAATGTATACCGTTTTGTATGTTTTCATTTTTGTTTTCAATTTCTTGGTTGTAATAAATTTGTCTTTATAGCCCTGTTTTTTATTTCAGTGCTAATTTTACCATGTAAATAAATTTTCGTTCCCAAGTACCTGTAAGTATCAACCTATTCTAATGTTTCCGGCTTTAGTTTAATGGTTTGGTTTATTTTTTGTTTTTTTGTTTTTTTGGTTTATTAGTTCCATTTTTTATCCACATGCATGACCTTGCTCTTATATCTTATTTATTTTCATTTTCTTCTTACTCAAGTTTCCAGTTCAAACAATCAATATTTGTAGTTTTTTTTGGCGTATCTGCAATTAGTTTCAAGTCGTCTGCAAACAATACATTTGAGAGATAGATTGAGGTTATATTCCAGCAAACAATCAGTGTTTAGTTTTATTTTCGTCACATTTTCTGGATTTTTCGTTTATAAATAATAGGAGTCATAATTTTGTTTATTTCGAAATTCTTTTATAGATTCTTCTTCCTGCATTCTTCCTTTGCATTTACTCTTTTGTATACACTCTTGGTTCCTAGTATAAGGTTTTATAGATATTCCGCAGGCTTTAAAGGCTTACCATAGATATTTTGTCTTTACTATATCACGTGCAGCCTTAAGATCTATATAGCCAATGTATAAATTCTTTTGTATTTACATCATTTTTTCCATTGCTAGACGTATTGTGAAGATATCGTCTTTCTATAATTTTTCTCTACCTGATCAAAATGTGGATTGAATTTCTGCCAGTTTATTTTCTATTTCATTTTTCTAATATTCTTGTGTACATTTTTAGTGTTATTTGTGATAGGAAAATGACTGTATAGTTCTCACAGTTTTTATGTATAGGTACTATATTATCTTTTGTTATCTTACCATTATTCTGCTATTTTGTTTTTGACACATTTGATATATGTCTTTTAGTAATTTTGGAGATTTTCTACTCCAAATTTTATAAATTCGAGATATACGTGGTCAATTTTAGCTGCTTTTTCACATTTGATTTTCCGTAAGGATCAATGCACTTCTCTTTAAATTTCTATCGATGACTCTGAGAATTTTCTTGTGAAAAATTTAGCAATTTTTGTTAAAGATAGTCATTTTTTAAAAGAAAAATTCACCATATTGGAATTGTTTTGAATTTTCTTAATATAATTATGATCAACGTTCTCGACAACTATCGAGTGACATATTTGATACATATTCACATTTTATTTGCTATGATTTTAAATTAATTTGTTCTACAAAAAAATAGTCCGACTTGGTGCTGGGATTCTATGAAAAAGGAATCAAAGATATGTGGAATAAGAAAATTGAGTCATTAAAAGCAGCCAAGCAGTTTAAACTTCTTCGAACTACTTTAAGACGTTTGGCAGATAAAAAAGATCTATTAGCTGATTGTGTGTCTAACGCAAAGTTTGAAAGAAAACCTACATTGCCTGAGGAACTAAAGAAGCAATTAAATGTTTAATTTTTAGAATTTTGTTCCACAAAATATCGCAAAGATAAGGTCTTCTTTTTGGTTGTTATTTATATGGTGGGCAATATAGCTCACTTCATTTGTGGCTTAGATGGCCCTAGCCTATAATGCCATACAATGATTGTATTTCAACACTTATTAAGGATTACGAAAAATGTTCATTAAATTTATGATTTGGGAATTAATTTATTTATAATTGAGTTCTAAGACTGAATTAAAAAATTATTGATAAGAAAACTTATGGTTTGTCATATTACCCGAAGTTACTCTATTAAATACATAAGTTAATTGTCATTCATATTTTTTGATTACACATTATCTAAAATTTTTTTACCACACCACTTACTTTAAATTTGAATTTTTTACGTACCTGTGCGAGCTATATATGATTTTTATCTTCAATGCCACATAAAAAAATCACATAGAGAAATGTTTATCACTAGATGTGATTGGAGTACCTAACAGGTGGGCTCTTTTGAAGGTAAGTGCTAACTAAAATTCACATGGAGTTTATACTAGTAACGTCGTCTATATGTCAGCCTTACAAAATTTTCAGCCCACCTAATACTAAGATTAATTTACAGCGGCTATATGACTTTTGAAACCTTTGAACAAGGAGACATTTTTTTTTGTAGAATTTGATTTTATTATTGAATATAGTTTTCTTCGAAGGCGATACAACGATTATAGTGGTAATACAATTTTTCGATACCATTTTTGTAATACGATTTTGCCTCAAAATAGGCTTCAGTTTCGGCTATTACCTTTTCATCGGAGCAAAATTTCCAGCAAGCATCCTCTTGAGGCCTAAGAACAGAAAAAAGTTACTGAGGACCCGAACTGGAGAGCACGGTGGATGCGGAAACAATTCAAAGCCCAATTCTTGCAATCTCACCATCGACTTCATTGATTTGTGACACGGTGCATTGTCTTGATGAAACACCACTTTCTTCTTCTTCAAATGAGGCTGCTTTTTCGCGATTTCGCCTGTAGGTAAAATGGACCACGCAGTAAACTTAGAAAATATTAAGGATAATAATATAACAGAATCTGCTACCCACCAGCAAATGGACACTTATAAATTTACAAAAGTTGATAGCTTCGTACATCTGGACTCACAACAATGCCACATCTGAAAAACAAAAGAAAATCAATGATGCCAATAGATGCTAAAGAAACTGGCGACATGAAATATATAAAAATTAAAAGAATTAAATAGGTATCAAGAGTTAGAGGTCAACCATATACAACATAAATTTAATGTCTAAGAATTTCGTCGCTTTAGGTGCGATAATTTGAAAACAAAGAGAGGCCTGGAATAAAATTGTTGAATGAACCAGGGGTTTTTGGACCTTGTAATACTAAAGAAGAAAAATAAAGTTTTGAGAGAACATCTAAAAGTGGCTTATTAAAGTCTATGAGTCTTATCGTTTTCTCAATGCTTGCCTCCCAGCCACAGTACTGTGACAACCACCAAAATATTTCTTATTAATCCGATTATACGTTGATAACAATTGTCTTGCAGCACCATACATATTTTCCTTTTCAAACTTACTATTTGCCTTAAAGATTTATTGAGGAGTAACTTCAGTTCGAAAATAGTACATGTTGATGTTTATTGATGATAATAGCCTACGGCTTATGGCCAGAAACCTGTACCAGGTGTATACGGATCCTCGCAGAGAGCTCATTTAAAGAGGGCCATTAGTTTCTACTATGTTGATTGGCGTTTCACTATCAGACACGAGATACTAATCCACCTTGCAGGGTAAAATCTTATATATTCAAATACCTCGTTGAGTTCAATGGTCATCACTTTCACAGTACACAGATCTTGCTGTCTCAAAAATCCTAACAAATGATATATAATGTTTATATTAAGTACCATTAGTCCAAAATCTTTAGTAGGGCTTAAAACGTAGTTTATTAATAAAATATATTCTATCGTTTGATTTATAATAAAATGTCTAGGTTCTTTCCAAATAGCTGCATTAAAAGCTAATTTATTAATAAAACTCCTTGAAATCGCATTTTTATACAAAAGATACAAACGAATGGTATCCAAGTGCGAGGTGTGAAATTTATTTTAAGTATTATTTTAAGTGTAATGATATTTAATTTTTCAAGTGTTTTTAAATTTTGGTAAGACTCTTGATGTAAATACCGACTGATATCCATTACTCAATACAAACAATGAGCAAATAATTTTATGAAAGTCTGCTATCAAATGTACACAAAATATTGCTAAATTATTTCTATACAAAAAAGGTTATCATTAATTATTATTATGCTTACACCCATTATTCATAAGTTTTGTTTCATCACATTAATATTTTTATTGGTTTCAAATTATCTCCAAGCCGGTTAATACATTATAGATCCATTTCCGTTGATTATAATCTCGAAAATACTGCTTTTGAGTGCCGAGAACGAAATATAATATTTAAAGTGTTTATCGATTTATCTATGTAACCTTTGCGATAAAAAAAATTTTTTTGAAAAAAATACTTCTTCATAAATTCTACACAAAAAAATACCAATATTCTCAAAAACTTAACTTCTTCAGTACTCTATAAAAAGAACCTATGTGATATCGGTGGGCTTAACCATAGCGAACGTCATGTGTTTTCGACAATTTAAAATCGTGGGTACATATAGGTAGAATTAACTGTTTAAGAATTTGATCAGGTTTAGTAAATATGATTTTATTCATTTTTATATTACACTATAGATTATTAGACTTTATTTTCACCGCGAGTTTGCTGTAATAATTTTTTATTTATTTTTTATTACTTTTTTATTAGTAATTTTTTTATTTTAAATAGGTAATTCATATTGTAACTTTCCGAATTTATTCCTAAATAAATAAATCTATCTATTTATCCATTAACAGTTTGAATCACTATAGACTTTGAACCGATCCTGATTCGCACAGATATGTCTACATATTAAGTAATATGTAGCCGAAAGACATGTGCAGCCTAAAGTTATATAGTCTAGCCGATTTGCTATATAGTCCAGCCGATATCTGCGAAATAATAGCGTTAGAAAAGTCAAAAAATAATATTGAATAGCTCATTCAACGCGGTAATAAAATTTTGAACATAGGTTTTTTATTTTCTAATAGTACTAATCAACTCTTGAAAATGGAGTTCCACGTGATCTTTTTGACTCGAGATCGTTTTCTCTAGGAAGAGTAGGGGAAAATCAGGTAATCCCGATCAGGTGACTATACCGGTCACCATTGTGTGTGGGCTAACCTTACCACAAACCGTAAAAGCCAACTTATTTCAGTTCTAAACAAATGTTGTTAAGAGACGTAACATATGTTAATTGTTTATTGCCAAGTTTTTATATTATTTTAATCTTCGACAATAGCAAATAAGTGCATGTGTATTCATAGTTTTAAGTTTGTGGTAGTTAATTTTAGTGCAGCGTTCTTCGCAATTGTGTTTCATTTTAAAATAATTGTAGTACGGTCAGGCAATGACCGGTAATACTTCCAAATAACATAAATATACACTTTATATAAATAACTTTATGAAAATAGTTGTGTCTTATCCCAAGAATGACCAATTGATAATCTTTAAGGATGTCGGGAAGGTATAATATAGAAAAAAGAAAGGTGAAATGGTGTTTCAGCTAGTAGAAAAAGAAACTCCAATCAGGGAAGCTGTAGGATTAACTAAGATATAATTTTCAACGCTCCATAAGAGACTGATAACTTAAAACAGGAATTTTCCACAAATATTTTATGGTTGTATTTCACAACAAATTTTGAAGATGGCCTTTCATTACGCTGAAAAAATAACAACAACCATATTTTGAATCAAACACTTAGAACAGATGGTAAAGATTGGCTCAACGGATTTATGAACAAAAATAATTTCTTTCTACTTCCTGCGTTGTTTTTGAAAAAACCGGTCACCACTAAAGTACCTATCCCTTTTTCTATAAAAACTAAAACTAGCAA
The DNA here is from genome assembly GCA_020423425.1 of Chrysopa pallens. NCBI lineage: Eukaryota > Metazoa > Arthropoda > Insecta > Neuroptera > Chrysopidae > Chrysopa > Chrysopa pallens. The sequence continues at coordinate 99,397,032 of CM035592.1, read as the reverse complement.
AAAAACAAGATTTCTCGAAAATAGTATGTTATTTCTATGACAGGAGCACATAGCAAAGAAACTAATTCAGAAAAACAATTAAAAAATATTGAAAGTAAATTAAAAAAAGTCTTAAACAAAAACAGGAAAAAAAGACAATATAGGAAAAGTCAATCTTTAGCTACTGAAGTGAAGAAAGTTGAAAAGAAAGTTCTTCAAGACACCGATTCGTCAGATATGGACTAGATAAACCTGATTTACGTCAAGATAATGGCACAGACATTGATGATGCTCAGAAAAACAAATATCTTGTTTGTAATGATTACAGGCATCATAATGAGTTCTGGTTTAAGTGTGTGTTATGTGGATTATTGGCCCATCATGAATGCTCGGGATTCTACTCTGCTCAAGGCTACATTTGGTCGAATTCACGTGAAATTTCCGGTCAAAGCCACTTTTTTTTATTGTACCATAGCTATAACTATTTTTGATCTCAAAAGTCTGAGCTTATTAGAATATGGTAATGTATATAATTCAAAAAATTTGAGGCACTATTTTTTTAGTTTTTTATTTATATAGCAATTTTCCTTCAGAAATAAAAATATATTTTTAAAATTGTATTCCGCGTCGAAGAAGCTATCTCTCAAAATTTTCTTAACGATTTTTTGCAGATTTGTTATTTCTCGATCAGGTTTATACTTACAGATGATCATTTATTTATAATAATAATACTTTTATTCTGCCAAAATATATTATACACTCAAACATAAGTTTTTCTAGATTAGTTTTGTCGTGAGAAAATGTTTGAGGTTATTATTTTGAAATATCATATTTTAAGACATTTTCGACCATGTATATAAATAAAATAATGTATTACATTTTCTGGGTGTCCTTTTTAGGGGGATTAGACATAACAAACATAAAGATGAAAATTAATAATGATAAACTGATATTCATAAATATACTTCAAATATGTAAAAAATTAAAAATATCACCTTCCTTTCGAGGCGCCAAAAATTCTAGATAATTCGCCATCCGTATGTCCTGTTGATTAAGAAATATTATTTTTCCGTGACTGTAAAGAATACGTGCTCCTAAGCCATCTCAATCTTTAATTAATATATAATCGTACATTAATTTAATTTCAAATTTATCTAATATTTGTATCTACATTTACATAGACATTTGTGTGACGATTATTTGCAAAGCTATTTAAGACTCTAGTTTTATAAAATACTAAATTTAGAATATTTTGATTAATATAAGTATCAAATGAAAATATTTACCATCTGCAAATTTAAAAAAATAAATTATTCGTTTGGCACCCATAAGCCTTAATTTCCAATGTTTATTTATAATTTTTTAAATAATATATTGAGAAAATAGATCAAAGACAGGGTCGGATTTTATATAAATAATATATAATATGCTGCCATTGAATTAATAAAAATTATTATTAGATATAATTTTGAGAACGCAATTATAGATTTTCTGTAATTTTGATTTGGAAAATTTACAAGAATGAAAAATTATTGGTCTTTTAACTAATAATAATTTTTTTTAATTCAATGGTAGCATATAATTTATTTAATACATGCATATGCATTACTAATCATGTGTTTGTAGGATTATGACTTCTAGCTGAAAAAAAAGCGCATATCTACACCTGTTATTGACAAAAAGGAGTGTGCTTTTAACAAAGCCATTGACTTAAATTACTTGCAATATGCAGTGTATTTTTTTCAATTTTCGCGTCGAAATAATAGTATTTTTTTAGTATTATAGTCAATTTAAACCGAAATATAAGTAAAAAATAGTTATCCAAATGTTTAGAATTTTCGTATGTAAAATTTGACATAAAAATAAAAGGCTTATCGAAAAAGTTTTATTGAAAAAAATTTTAAGGTAAAAAACATTCGATTTTATAGTTAAAAATATGTTTTCGAGAAAAACTCGACAAGCTGTCCGTTTTCATATCAATATTGTGTATACAAAATTTCAAAGTATTTGGCCAAGTATTTTTTTAGTTATTTGGAAAATTTACAAGAATGAAAAATTATCGGTCTTTTAACTAATAATAACTTTAGATAATTGTGCACTTTATTTTAACTTATTATTTAGTCGAGAGTGTATCGTCTAGTATTCTAGTAATTCAACGTTAAATATAAACAAATGAAAATAACAATTTTATGACTGCTAATTATTAAAATAGTTCAAACATTGATACTAAAGTCATATATCAAGTATCTTAACAATTTACTTGTTAGTTGTTAGATTATGCAAAGTTGGAGAACAGTATTGTCATTGGATTTTTATTAAGATATCAAATATTAAGTATCCGGGGGTGGCCGGATCAATTTTTGGTCCTGTTTTTAACCCTCGCCTTCCTTTCAATAAAGTATAATTTATGAAGTTCTTTACATTATTTGTTCATGAATAATAGACATAAATATTCTTACAGTTTTGATCACTTGTATTTTTGATGTTAGAAAATTGAAATTTACTTTAGTGCCTGAGGGCCCGTTATCAAGGTCACTGGGCTAGTCAGTGAAGTCCTTTGGCAACAATTTATTCATTTGGAGTACCGCGTGAATGAAACACATAATATGACTCTTTTTTTACTATTATAGTCAATTTAAACCGAAATACAACAGATTTATTTTTTTAAATTTTAAATTAAGCTCTGTTGTGTATAGTGATGTTTTTTCGTGTTTATTATTTGCTAACCTTGAAATTATTGACACACTTAAAATTCAATTTACTGCGTATCTTAATAATAATCAATTAAAAAAATCATTGCTCTTGAATCGTTAGACTTTATACCAAACAATAATCTGAAAATGCAATTGAAAATTGCACCAATGCGGATGCTCTGGCTATTATGTATCAATCATCAAAAAGGTATTGTTAAGAAGAGTTATGTTTTTGATACAGACCTCCATCATATGGACAATGTCTAATGTAACACACATTGTATTTTATTTTTGCGCACAATGTTATACAATTTTTCATGCACAATCTTGACATAAAAACGAAGATAATTTCGAAGAATCATTTCTTAAAGATTCTAAAGTAAAAATAAAAGTTTTATTTATTTATTTATTTTTTTTCAAAATTTCATAACCTTAGGGTAATTTTTTTTTGAGTTTTTTTGTAGATAAAAATTGAAAAAATACACTGTAAAAAAAAAAATTTCTATTATTGTCTTTATTATAATTTGAAAAATGGATCATATTTTTAATTCCAAACAGTTTACATAACTTTGGTATTCTATTGTTTTTATTAATATTATTTATAAACAATTATAAATTGATATAAAAATTTATATTAGTATTTGTATTAAAATTATCATTAAATTAGAGTAGTCAACGAAAATTTTTGAGAGGCTTAATATTTTTTTATGGTCGTATTGTTTATTTTCTAGGTGCTTTTTATATGGAGTATCTGTAATAATTTGAGATTTCATTGAACGTTTTTCGTAACGCCTTTTCTCTGTCATTCGTGGTAAAGTACGTTAATTTTCAGTGTCTTCATTGTTATGTTGATTCACATCTACTAATTCATTTAATCTTGCAATTTCCTCACCTGAAAGATTTTATTCTGTGACCAACGAAAAATGCGAAATCAGTTTCATCAAAAAGGTTGTTATTGAATGAATACATTTGCGATACCTTAAACCCGGATTTTGCATTGTCCATCGTGGCTATTTCTTTATACGCGCCTTTGAATAAACTACCGACGTTGTATTGTGTGATACCTCTTCGAGGATGTAGCGACATAAATTTCTCACATTTGATCTAATACTTTACTTGTAAAAGACTGAAAATAGCTTTATCAAGACGCTGAAGTTTATGACTTCCATGTGGCGGAAGTGTTAACATTATAATATTGTTCTTACGTACACATATGTTACAGCTTCTAAGTTTATGTGTGATGAGTGTTTATCGAGAATAAGTAATATTGGATCTTCTGCTGATGGATGATCAAAATTTTAAAAATGTTGTAGCCATTTAATAAACAGTTCTGTATTCATAAAACCGCTATCGGAAACCAAGAAAGTACTTTGTGCTGGACCACCTTTTAAAAATACATTATCGCGGGGTCTCGTTCGATGATAGATAAATGCAGGTGGAATAAATGGCCATTGAGATTTATGCAACATATACCTAATGGTGACCCTTATCGTCATACCTCGTTCGGTACGCATAATTTTAGTTACAACTGTTTTTTCCCTTGTAATAACTTTTCTTCTTTTTTAATTTCTGTTTCGTCCATGTTATAAATTCTATTTGGTTTGAAATTATATTAAACATAAATTGCCATCAAATTATTATAAGAACGTTCAACTTGTATTCTATTGAAACAGATTTACCGAGCTAGACTAGCTGGCAAATTACTAACTTTGATACGTTTTAAAAAACTTACAACAAAATCAAGAACTGTTGATGGTCAATCCAAAATATCTGTCATCTATTTCTTAACAATGTGATGCAGCTTCTTGAGTTTCATTAAATGTTGGCTTAAAACGAGCACACGTTTAATCTTTTTCGATGGCACGATTCACTTATTCCAACTATTTCAGCTGCGGACCTTTTTCTTTTTTCTTGTCGTATCAAAACAATCTTGTAATTTCATAACTTCAATTATGAAATTAACTAAAAGTATATTAAATAAATAAGAATTTATCAAATGTCTTAATTTCAATCATGAAATTAATTAAAAGTGTATAAATCTGTAAAATATATAAAATTATCGATATTATTATTAATTATATGCATTCACATATTTCATTACAAAATTTAAAAAATATTGTAAAAAAATTACTAATTTTGAAAAGGCGTCCACTTATACTTGGGCGAAATTGTTTTGATCACATTAATGGAATTATATAAAAAATATCGATTAATTTTTTAATAGACAGTAAACTTTTTGTCAAATATCAGAATTTAAAAGTACGATCCATTTTTCATATTATAAAACGCTTGTCAACAAACGGTTAAATATTTAAACTGAATATTATACACAGTTACAAATCATTTTTAAAAAAATAATCTACGCATATGCGTAAATTTGATTTTTTTAAATGCTTAACCAATTTGATCCTAAATCGTAAAAACTACGAACAAAACTTGCGAACATGGGGACTCTCGCTGTGTTACAAAAAATATAGTAAATTCACACATTCTGGCATTAAAACAGTTATATATTGTTCTGAAGAGAATCGTTGACAATCCAGTTTACTTAAAAATAAATTTGAATTAATTTCAAAATTTTATTTGCAGATGGCAGATACCATTATTTTGGAAAGGATTAAAAAAGGGTTTGGATTTCGAAGATATATACAATGCCAGAAAAGAAGATTTATCGGAGGCTTTAGGGGACGAATTAGAAAAGTAAAATTTTCAGTTTATATTGTATTGGTTTTTAATTATCATTAAATTAGATGCGGGCTCAAGATAAACTTAAATCTTGGTCGCATTAATTAAGTAATTCAGTCAAGTAGCAAATAATTTGGTAACTACGTAACTGAATTAGTTGTAGCTAAGTATTTAGTCAAATTATTACTCTCAGCACTTTTTATTTCATCTTGGTATCAATTTAATTAATTCAATTATATATTAGCAATGAATTATTCACTAATAAACTAACCTTTACTTAACTGAAATTGTAAACGTTATGGTCCAGGGCATTTAGATCAATTTTACATGAAATAACGAAAGCTCGAAATATACCTCGAATTGTCATGCGTCTTTTGGGTTGTGTTCAGAAATGCATTAGAAATTTTTGGGACCTATAATTAGTCGTGGCACATTAAAAAATGCATCCGTAATACTTAATATGAATACAAAAAATGCATAAATTTTTTATAAGCATTGAAAATTAACATTTTTTCATGAAATATTAGTATCAAACGGTTTTTCAGACCGATGATTATGATAAAAACGTATTCAATATTTTAATGTTGTGTGAACTACACATAATTATGCATCGTTGTGTGCATAACGAAATATTTAACAGTGCTTGTAAACAACAAAAATAGAATATAAAGTTAAGCTTAAAAAATTATAATTTTCAACATTTTTAATCATTAATAAGTCTATGAAGGCGTGTTAAAAGATTCATTGAGTATTTAAGTTACTTGCACGCATTTACCTTACAAAAACAACAAAAAAACTTTGACAATTTGAAATCATGACGCAAGACGTGCATGTTAAAAAAGATGAATTTTTGTATTTTATACATTTCCACAATATTTGTACGCATCTATCTTACTAAAATAATAATTTTGTACATTCTTGACCATTATGATTGTGCATGCCTTTATAAAAAGAAACATTTTTCATATATATTGTATATATTTAATGATAATTGTACTTTAAACTTGAAATTCTTGTTATCTATATAAAATACATGAAATCAATAAAAAAAACATTACACACACTATGACACATACATATATAATTGGTGTGGCTTATATTACACACACTAACATACACACGCATATATACTTATTTGTTGAATATGCTGTTTTGTTTATAGGCACACATATATACTGTTTTGTTTAATGGCAGTGAGATTCACCTTTGAGTGAATATGGTAGATATTTGACGTCTGTAACGGAACTTTAATAATAATAAAAAAGTTAAAAATATATATTAATTTTCTTAGATTCTTGATTAAAATATTTATAAAATTGATTACAATTAAAAATGATTATATTCAATTTTTTAAATATTTTAAGCTTTTTATGTATTACGGATGTTTTTTAAGTGAGCCACGATAAATTTTTATCACAAATTTTTAAAAAAACATTTTTGAACATAATGCAAAAAACTGCAAGTCTATACGACAATTTTTTTTGTATCCTAACAAAAATTTTGACAAAATACATTATTATTATATCCAGGATACATTTATATAATAAACCACCATAAAAAGGTATTGATAGATCTAAATTTATAGTCGCAAATAATTTCTACTCGTTTAAATTGCTAGCCTTAGAGTAAACGAGGCTTTAAATTTTGTGATACTCAATCTAAAATAAAATAAATTACTAAAAGTGAATGCAGGCAACCTTTTTGCTGATATGTTATTGCCTGAAATATAATATTTTCACCACTTTCTATATGATATGACAATATAAATCTTTTTATGTGCTGAGCACCAATAAAAAATAATGCAAATGTATATTTTGTTTCAGAAATTGGAATAAAGAATTAAAAAAAGCAAAACTAAAAAATAGAAAACCTAAATTACTAAAAGCATTAGAAGATACATTTTGGAAGACATTTTCCCTTTGGGGTTTAGCATTACTTATTCAAACTAATATATTTAGGTATTGCAAGTTTTTTTTTCGTATATTTTTTTATGTTTAAATGAGGTGGCTTTTGTTTTATTTTCACCATTTATTTTTGCATTATAGGCTCTTGTAAGAGGAGCATTTACAATATTTATTTTCGTTGCGTTAACTATATTCTTCATCTTCACTATTTAAGAAACAGGCTTTTTAAATCTCATTTGAAAATGAAATATTACGATGTGCTAGATGGCTCTATAGCCATTTTATCTACATAAATTCATATTTAAGATTGAATTTAAAATTAAACTTAACATAAAAAAAGGTGAAACATAAAAAATTAAAGATAAATATATTTTGGAAAAAAAAGTTGTTCACAAAAAAATAGAACACACTTCAAAAAAAAAAAAAAAAGAAAAACTCATGAGTAAAAATGATTAAAAAAAAGTTTTTCTCTAAATTATTTCTCTGTTACCAATTACTTTTGGTGGCGTACAATAACTTAAAACTAAGATTATAATTGGCGCCCGTCTTTTAAAGTTAATTTTTTTTTTTTTTTTGAAGTTAGTTCTAATTTTGGTAAATAAATTTTACTTTTTACTTTTCAGTTGGAATTTTTCTTTAAATTTCATATCTAGGTTCTTTACATAACAAGCCCAAAGCTTAAATTTTCTGCATCCGTTTTTTTTTCGAATTGTTCTATGGTTAGTTTATTCCTTAACTATTCCTTTTTATTCCATTTGCAAGGAAATTTCATGGGTGCTAGCGGGAACCATATATACCGAGTTTTTGTCCAAATGAAGCCAAATTTTTTATGATTTTGTAGATATTTTTGTTTTGTCCATATAGCATGTTTGTTAAGCGGGGAAGCTTTGTTATTACTATTATAAATTTTCTTAAAAACAAATTAACCTCTTGCTTGTTAAAGCTAGTACTTGATCATTGCTTGCACATTTTTAAGGTAGTTTGTATGGTAGAAAGAAACATCTAAATAACTCAAAAGACTAAATGTAATGAAATTAGGCATGTACAACATTTCTTAATAATATTCGGAGGGCTTATTGAAGAGTTTTACCATTCGTTTTTATGTCAATATTGTGCATACCAAATTTCATAATAGGTACTTGAATAATTATTTTTTGTGATATTTGTGCGCGGTAATTGAAATGAATATAATTTATATAACATAATGATACATTGGAGATTGTCGTTATTTAATGTCAATTTCTTTCTAAGATTCAAAAGTTTGATCATTGATAAATGATAATTTATTAGATCACAATTTTATCCCTTTTAGTTCTTTATGATAAATTAATAAAATTTTACTATTTTTAGAGTATTGGTACCCATTTATTTGGCTGAATTGTTACGATATTTTAAAGATATTAATAGAGATAAAGATGAAGCGTATTTGATTGCCATAAAATTACTTTTTGCTCAATTTGTAAATGCTTTATTTTTTGCTTATTTCAATCAAGAAATGACGTTACTGGGCATGAAAGTGCGAACAGCATGTTGTTCACTAATGTACCGTAAGGTATTTATTAACATACTTTTTTATGAATTTTAAGTTAATAATATTAGTTTATTAGTTTTTTAATCGACGCGACGGATTATTGGAGAATCCCGTTTTCCATATAGAAGAAAACTCTACAAACAGAAAGCTTAAAAAGTAACCCTATTCAAACCTTATAAAATTTTGGTTTAGAAAATGTATACAAATTTTTGTCTTAGATCTTCAAAACATCGAGATGCTTAATACCTTTAAAATTTATACTTGTAAAATTCAATATATTTTTATTAAATTATTTTTTTACTTCATGTGTAAGAACCATTTTCCGGTGATAAGTTACCCTGTGATAACATTTTTCACAGGGTACTAACACCCATTTTTCGATTTCCGATTAAACCGGTTATTCTATAGACTTGGAGTTTTGCATAAGGGTGTCTTATATGATGTGGGCATTTAGAATTGATTTTTGAAAATTTGTCCTTCAGGGGGGGGTGTCAAAGGGAGCTCAACATTTTAAATAGCGATCAACTTACTGTTCAAACCATTCAATAAAATCCTTTAAATTACGACCAGAGGGTCCCGCTATAACATATGCATGGTAAAACAAAGGATTTTTTTAAATTCAACCTCTAAAGAAGTGAAAAGGCATTTTAAATTTTGATCCATATACAGTCCAAACCGCTAAGTAAGAAAGTATGGGATTCTGAACATTGCATCTTGTCATAACGTAGGTAAAGACAACCGAATGTTTTTTTTCAAATTCAACTCCAAAAAAAATAAATTTGGAAATTTTGATCAAATTGTTATAACGTAACCGAAAACTAGGAAATAATTTTTTTTTTTTAATTCAACCTCCAAAATGTTGACCAGGTGTTTCAAATTTTAATTTATCCATCTAGGTAGAGTCCAAAACCGCTGAATAAGAAAGCTTGATACACGTTATTAGTTAATAATATAACTGATTCAACATGTTCACTTTGAAGTTTTAATATTTCTTAATTGAGTCGGTTTGAAGTGAAAATCTGCTATATCTTTAGATTTACTAGAAAATCCTCAACAAGATCTACGTTCCTTTCATATTTTAGCAAAATTTGACAAAACAAAAATTTGGTTTCCTAAAATTTTGAAAGAAATTTTGAAAGATCTAATTTTCAAAGCAATTTTTTCAATTTTAATTTTTTACGTTACGAAATTAGTGACCTTTTATTGTCGGTGTTCAAGGACCTTGAATTCCACAAATTCTAAGAAAACCTTCTAAGTCAAATTCAACAGTTAAATTATTTGAATTTTTTTCTATTTTCACTTTTTTTTTTTTTAAATAATATTCATAATTTCAGATGTTACGATTGAGTCATACTAGTCTTGGATTAACGTCTATTGGAAACATCATAAACTTAATGTCAAACGATGTAAGTCGTTTCGATCAAGCATTTATGTACTTACATTATGTTTGGATAATGCCAATTCTAGCCACCACATTATCATATTTTATGTATAAAAACTGTGGCGTTGCAGCATTTGCTGGTGTTGCAGTAATTGCAGCACAAGCAGTACCTTTACAAGGTAAAATAATTGTATAGATTCGGACATAAGGTAAAATCGCATAAGGTGAACTTGCACAGCATCGTAGTGGTACGGAGTTTATGCTCAATTGGTTAATATTCACGCGGATGCAGCGCTCTACAACTTTGATACAGATTATTGTGTTATATAGCATATAACTTCATTTAGTAAGTTTTGGTAGAGTTTATCCGCGCTTATTCGTTGTAGTCCAGTTTTACCTTGTGCGGTCTTCTCCTTATACTTATCTTATTTATTTGAATTGCTAATGTTTTCGAGATGATTATAAAGTTTTATCTTTATGGTGAGACAGAAGAAGTTTCTGAAATGAAAATTGTTAAGGTTTATCAAACATGTTAATTATATCTTCATAATGAAATGGCTAACTGCATTTAACGCCAGCTATCAGCCATTTCAGTAAATAGTCTTCACAATATTTTTCGGTATTTATATTTTTTAGTTTAATAAGCAGTTATTAAGGTCTATTTGATTATTTATAATTGTAAAATTTTGGTTTTAATTTAGTTTATTAATTTCAATGACTTTATAGCAAATTTAATTTTATTTTTGGTTTATGTCACAAATATGAAACACATCTGGATTGTGGTAATATCAATTTTATTACCTGTTTCGGTAATATGGATGGAGTAATTTTAGTGGTGTTTATATGTTCTTTATACCTGGTTATAAATGGTCTGTTTGATTGACTAATACAGTCGGCATTACATTGGGGGTATGATATTTTTTATGCACCACTTTTTGTGTACAGAATTTTTTCTTTGGCATCAAAAATTGATTTAAATTAATTACGATTATTAATCAATGCTGATTTTACTGTGTTTCCGAAAAGTATTTCCAAATTTTTTGAAACGTTGCCTACAAGTGGAAGAGATACGTAAGAATTTTTAGTTTTGGGTGTAGGAATATTTGGTTTGGAATTGATTGTTTGTTTTTTGTATACATTAGATTTATGATAATTCGGTGATGGTATTTATTCTTTACTCTTCGTTTATTGTATGATTCAGAGAGCTTATTCTATGCCTTTTCCCATTGCAGGCAGACGCTTGGAACTGACTACAAAAATACAAATTGGAATAAATAATTGATACCATCACTAAACTACAAAAAATCTGATTAATTTAAAAGAGAAACAAGTCATGCAAGCAAAATATTCCAACATATTTCATCCAAAGCAAAAAATCTTACTTATCGCCTCCAATGTAAGTAATCCTCCTTATATTGATAATCAAATACGACCATAAAACTTCTCTTAACTTCTTCGTCAGAGGTGTTACATATTTGCGATAAAACCCAAAATTAAATTTGCGAAAAGCTCTTGATATCAATAAACTAAACAAAATCCAAATTTTATAGTTTTAAATTATCAAGTAGACCTTACCCTGTCCTTTGTTAAATTAAAAAATATAAGAACCAAAAAATATTTATTCCCATCATTCATTATATTCTCTATTACCTACTTTCCGTATATATTATATACTGAAGGCCGATCAAATTAAAGTCCTATAGATCCAATATATGAAGAATTTTTGGTGTGTGCGTAATATATTAATATAGATCTAAATGCCGACAGCTCTGAAATTAACCAAATTCGTCCGCATGCTTGTTACTTCTAGTTGATTCTATCGACATCTTACTTTATACAATACATGACTCAAATATGTATATTAAAAAGGTTTTAACGAGTGGAATAGCAGGGTCTAGTTCCAGTTGCCCAGTATCATGTGTCGACCTCTATTTAAGAAAATACTTTCTATGGAGGTTGACACATATTAGGGGGTAACTAGGGCTTGCCAATGATAGACAGTTTCACTAGTCGAAACCTTTCTTTTGATACAAATTTGATTAATGTAGCTTATAAAGTAACATAGCGCTCAAAACGGCCAACCACAATTAACATGACCTTTAGATCTATAGTGATACTATTCATATATCAATTATTCTTTCATGTATCTGATCCATTGGATTCATTGCATCTTTTATACCATTATTCATTAAGTACTTGATATTGACTTAATAATTCAATAGTTGTTTACGAAAAGTTAAAGCAGATTCTAAATCAATCCATCATGGTTATGCTAACTATATCCTTACATAGGAATATAATAGCATGCAGTCGACCGACTCTCAAATGACGTTGATGTACGTATTTTGAGAATATATTGTTAAGAGCAAAATTAGTATTAAATGTGCCAAGAGACCATATAAAGTACTTATTTAAAAATCGTGCGTAAATCAGTGTCCAACCAGCAGGATGTGTATGCGCTACTACTGGATTCATTCATTTACAGGTTATTTATCGAAAAAAACTTCACAATTGCGTGGTCCAATTGCTCAACGTACTGATGAAAGAGTGCGGCTTATGAATGAGATTATTAGTGGAATTCAAGTTATCAAAATGTATGCTTGGGAAAAACCATTTGAAATTTTAGTACAACAGGCTAGAAAGTAAGTGTATATCAAAAATATTTCTTAGTTGTATATGTTATAAAAAAGAAGTTCAAAATTAATATAATAAATAAATAAATATGAGATGTTGCCATAAACCTTAAGATCTAGCCTTAAAACCATAAGACCTGACAACTTCTGCTCGTATATAAAAGATGTAGATAAATCATATTTAAACATAATTCAATATCGAATATTCTTTATTGACATAAAAAGGGAAATCAATTACAAAAAATATTCATGTGCTTAACTATAAGTTTAAAATTAGTTATTATGATATAAATAATAAACTTTTGATAGCTTATAAGAAAATAAAAGGAAAAAATAAGTGTGGCGTGGCCATCAAAATAATAAACTCTTTTCAATAGTTGGTATGCACTTTATAAATACAACAACTGCTACTAGTTTTCATAATTGGCGATATTTAAAATATCCATAAAGTAAGGTTATTCAATCAGTATTTGATTTCCAAGAACACTTAAAATTATATTCGCGTTTGGATTGTGTTATAATTTTATAATTTCTTTTTCGGTTTTTTCTAGGACATTATTGTTACACTATGCACTATATTCAAGGGGCTAATGCACAAAAGAGTTAAGATATTCCTTCCCTTAAAACTAATTTTTATACATACATCATTTTCCAATTAACTTATAATTTCTTTCATATTTTTTTCTACTCTGCTCTTACAGAAAGTTGAAAGGCCTGTAGATTTCCTCCTCGATTAAGTTACCTACTTAACATTTAACAATGCCATTAAATCCTTTAGTTTCTATGTTAGTTCCTTTTTTCTGTATTCACCACGTTTCCTCGAAGCCTAAAATATAAAATGTGTTTAAAATGATCCTTAAAAACAAAGTCTTTAACTTGAAAATAGTCCTTTAAACTTCTAAAAAGTGTCCGATAGCTTATTTTATTTTTTATTCTTTTATTTGAATTAATCATTACAATTAATTATTACAGCTTTAATTATTAACATTAAGATGATCAAAGTAGTCATTTTTATTAGCAACTAACAACATCGTGAAGTGTTTTCTCTACTATGATAGAAGAAATATTTTTTAACTCTACATTTATCTTCCTTTTTTGTATTCAGGCTAAATTATGTTTTCTTGGGCATCTCCTTCTACAAAAGGTTGATGAAAAGGTGTATTTCTTATTTGTTTGCATTTAATTGTTCTTTCCTTTTAAAACTTTCTTGGCTTTTTCCGTTTTAATTTCTAATTGTAAATTATTATTTATAAATTTTTACATTTGCATTAAATTTGCAAAAATAAACATTTGAGTCTAACAACAAAACAAATGAGGTGTTTAACTTAATTAAGTCAAATTTTTTCTAAAAGGGTGATTTTTAAAACGTTCATTCAAATCTTATCTGTATATTAATCCAATGGCTTAGCTAAGAGTGGCTTAAGTATGCAAAGTATACTTGTGCAAACAAAGTGATGACGTAATACGACGTAAAAAAGATTATTTAAATTAAAAATTTGCAAAAAATTGAACCGAATTAAAACAAATGGGGTAAAATAGTTTTAAATTAAATAATAATAATATTTTATTTTGAACATTACAATTCTTTATAAAGAAGAAGTGTTTAAAAAACGAAAAGCAAAGGCAATGTTAAAAAGAAAGAAAAAACATAAAAATTAATTCATTTCTACAAACTAGAAGGATAAACGATCAGCCCAGAAGTAATCAATCATGTATAGCGCTATTGATTCGAAGGATCCTACTAACAACATTGATCTCCCAAACCAGGAAACCCTTTTTATATGTGCGATGGTCATTTTCTGTAACATTTGTATAAGGCCAGTTTGGTTTGCAGCTAGATATTTGGAAAGAACTAAACGCTCGTAATTATAAACCGGGCAGATACAAAGCAAATGAGCAAGATCGTCTTTTTTGTTTAAGCTGCAGGTGGAGCAGTAAGCTTCTTGATCAACAGTGTTACTGATGTTGTTAATAACGATATAAATTTTAACGTTAAATTTTAAGGTTTGTGGTACATAACTGTGGAAGTGCTTAAATGTGTGCCTAAAGTAAAAAGAAAATCTGCCAATAATAGTATTTACGTATAATAAAGATATTATATTTGTGGTTAAAAAGCTATCGGTGCTCACATGGAGTGCTTTCAATTCTGAGAATAATTAAATTTAAAATTGATGAAGTCAATTTCCTCCTCCTCGGTATAAGTCAATTATAGGAATCTATTAAAACACTATCTTGGATAACGTTTTTCATTCATAAATGGAATATTATCGTAGCGATGACAGGTATAATTTAATTGGGTTTCAAGACAGAGACATAGAGCCAGTTTCCAAGCGCACAATATAGTTGGGAGAATTTTTTATTTTATCTCATAAAAGCTATCGATATTTAATCTCCGTGAAGAATTTTTCAATATCGTTTATAAAGGCAGAAAATAGCTGTGGACTCAATGATTCACTTTAGAATACTCTTTTAGTAACATGGAATTCTTTACTAAAAACAGCGATGCTTTTTATCGAAAAACATGAATTATTTTACAGATGCTTCAATATTCTCATTATTTTTCCATTTCCACCAAAAAGTTTCTGCCATAACTTTGAATGGCTAATAGAATCTAACCTCGTTTAAAATCGATAAATAAGGCATACATTCGTCTACCTGGGCTACGCAGTTGTAAGTGATTAATAGAGGCAAGAACGAAAATATTATCTAGGCAACCCCTATTCTTACTAAAACCTGATTGGAATTCGCTAAAAAAGTCACATGAATCAACTAAATAGTTTAAACGACGCAGAATAATGCTAGAAAACAACTTTACAATTTTTTTTAGAGTGGTGCAGCATAGGGAAATTTCTTTGTAATTTTCTGGTGCTTTTATATCACCTTTTTTTATGTAACATATTAACAATAATCTTACTTCATTGTTTCGGCACCAGTTATTTATGGAAATTCATTCGATATCTCGTTTTAAATTAAATATATTGCCATTCGAAGTCGGCGCCAACACATCTATGTTTTGGTAACAATAGGATTAGCGCCGATTTTGAACAGTAATTGGGGACAAGAAACTTGTTTGTAGAAGTATTTATTTAATTTAAAATTACTGTTTACTTTTTGATCCATTTTTTAAGAGTAAGTTCAATTTTTTGTAATAAATTTGAACGAGAGCTAAGGCCACGGTGTCCATTTTCACAACGCTACTGTACCCATTTATTTAATTTTATTAGATATATTAATTTTAAATATGAATACTTAAAAATGTCGCCTTCATATGGTGGCGTTCTTGAATATGTAATGTTGGAGTTGGAATGAAAAAGTCGCATTTTAATTGTAAATTTATTGGGATAATGACTGATTTCAACAATTTTCTTTTTTTTAGGGCTGAAATTGATTTGTTATTAATAACTTCGTATATTCGAGGATTTTCTCTTGCAGCGATGGTGTATACAGAGCGATTGTCTTTATATGTTACCGTTGTTGCCTATGTTTTAATGGGAAATAATTTAACTGGGGATGTTGTGTTCTCTTTAGCACAATTCTTTAACATACTGCAGGCATATATGGCCTCATTTTTCCCCTCAGGTTTATCTTATGGTGGTGAAGCGTTAATTTCTGTAAAACGTATTGAAGTAAGTTGTCTATCTTTTAAGAACCTTTAAGTTTGTATTCGATTTTTAAACAAGTTTTGTATTGCTTGTAGGAATTTTTACTTCAAGAAGAAAATAACAATATAAAGTATATCCAAGCAACTCCCAATAGTTTCACGGATAGTGAAAAAAATAATGATTTAAACTTCAAAAACGTATCTATCAATGAAAAACGTGGTGGCGTAAATTTAAAAAATGTTAATGCATCTTGGATCGACACTCAAATTGTAACAACGTTAAGTGATATTACGTTTCAATTGAAACCAGGACAATTATGTGCTATTATTGGTCCTGTTGGCTCCGGCAAAAGTTCTATTCTTCAGTTAATTTTAAAAGAATTATCTATTGAACGTGGAAGTCTAGACATTCATGGAAACGTATCATTTTGTTCACAAGAACCGTGGCTGTTCCAAGGTAGCGTTCGTAAAAATATTCTATTTGGATTACCATTCGATAAGATTCGGTATCGAAGTGTAGTTGATGTTTGTGCATTGCTTCGAGATTTTGAACAGGTAGCAGATCTAAAAGAATTTCTTACAAAATTACTTTATTTCGAAATTGAAAAAAATATTTTATATTTTTAGTTTCCACACGATGATAAAACATTGGTTGGAGATCATGGTACATCGTTAAGTGGAGGACAAAGAGCCCGTGTGAATTTAGCTCGAGCCGTTTATCGTAAAGCGGACATTTATTTATTTGACGATCCATTAAGTGCTGTCGATACTCATGTTGGAAAGCATTTATTCGAAAATTGTATAAAGAAGTATTTAAAAAATAAAACACGATTTTTAGTAACGCATCAACTTCAGTACATTGAAACTGCTGATTTGATTATTGTGTTAAAAAATGTAAACAGTTTTTTCTATTTTTAATTCGTGTTTTTTATTATTGTTTTAAATTTTTAGGGGCGTATTGAAAAAACGGGCACCTGGAGCGAAATATCCAAAGATGCATCAATTTTAGAAGAAATAAAATTGTCTAATGAAGAAAATGAAAAACCATGTGAAGAATTTAAAGGAGAAGAACGAAATCGTTTAGGTCCAGAATTATTAGTTCAGCGACAGCTTTCCTCGACAGGTTCGGTTCATCAGCAGTTTAGTTCAACAGCTTCAGTTCAACGTCAGTTTAGCTCAACTGCTTCATTTCATCGTCAGTTTAGTTCACTAGCTTCAGTTGAGGTTAGACATTAAATTTAAAGTTAATCTTTAAAGCTGGAAAATGCTGATAAGTGGTGGAACACCTCCGATTTTATAAATTTCAGTTCATATTTGTTCCATAGGCCTTCAGGAACAAGCATTAACACTAACCTCTGCCTCATTATAAAAATTTAGAATATTCGGGTAGTTTTTCCAAGTTTTCTGGGTTTCTGATCACCATTCCGAGGTCAAAAAGCAGTTGAGAATGGGTGTAACTTCATGAAAATTACCACTAGAAGTGATGAAATAAATTTTTTTAATTCTAAATTTCACCTTGGAATTTGTTCTTTGGGAGATTTCTTTGGATTCGTGATCAGCGACCTTCAAAACCCACGAGAGACGATTTTCGTAGTGAAATTTTGAATTATTTTTTCACCATCACTATTTCAAGTGAGAAAAATATCCTAATTTTCTAAATTTTCATAGTGAAGCAAGGGTGCATTTACTAAAAATAATTTTTTTAATTGGAGGTGTTCCACCACTTTTCCAAATTTTAACGTTTTTTCCGACTTATTTACTGTATTATATTCCAATCTCTTTAATTCTGAAAATCTGGAAAAATTTTAATTTTATTACAAGAGAAAGTTAAGGATATAAAATTTCTATTGCATTCTATAGCATAAAATTGATATAAAAATGCTTTTGCATATATTTCTAATATTATAATATTTTAGACTGTAAGAAAATTATTCAAAAATTATGAATATATTAGCTGGTGTTTTTTCTGTCTCTGTACTTCAATATTATATAGTCAGCTTTGTTTATTATGTTTTATTTTTAACTTGAGAAAGTGGGAATAAATAAGTGGTTTACTTTATGGTCACTTTATAAATCAATGAAGCTCAGATAGTCGTTCTCTTTGGAGTTTTGGACATATCCATGTACATAGTAAAAAAGAATATTATCATTGTTATTCGATGTGATTTAAGTACTCAGGCGGTATTTGAGATCGAGTTGGGTATGCGTATTTAAGATTCAACTAGCACGGATCTGCGGGTATCTTGGCTTTCACGTTCACTCTTTAATAACACTGGATCATATTTGAGATTGAGTTAGGAAATATATTCAAACATATGAATAATTTTAAAAAATTTGCATGTCACAGATTCTCATTTACAAAAATAATGATTGATAACACATGTAAAAATGAAGATGAATATTTAAGTTTATATCTACATTTTTTATAGTTTTTTATAAAATGTGTCAGAAAAACTAATATTTCCTATTTCCATTTCGGCATTATCATACTGAGGAGAGGAGATCGCGTATATGAAATAATGTCGATATTAAAACTTTTTGTATAAAATCATTTAAATAATAATTAAATAATTATAATAATAGGTTTTTTTCTCGGACTTACACGACTATAACAGTGACTTCCCATATTCTTATTTTTAATTAGTTTTGTTAAAGTTATATTCAATTCATGATTTAGGTGGAGGATAAGATATTCAATAAAAACTAGGATTTGTTTGGTAGTGGCAATCTGCAGACGTTTTATGAAAGAAACTTTGCTAACATATGAACATAGGCTTGGAGTTGTGACAGCAAAATAACAGAAAACCTCTACAAGCATTCTGATTACTCTGTTCTTATCTATGCTTTTACAGTCTAATGAATTAACCGGCCCATTAATTATAGTCGAAAAATTACTGTCGAGATACCAACCTATAACCTCTAATCAAAGCAGAAAAACACAGCTATTTCGAGTTATAAAATCATTTCATACCTCATGATATTTATACATATGAATTTTTATACTTTTGAAATAGGAAAGACTATCTAATTATTTGGCTAAAAATATGCTTTGCCGCGAAGAAGCTATTAATTTTTCGAGTACGTGAACAATTGAAAAATTTGTAAAATTCTCTCTAATTGAATAAGAAAAAAATTCTTGAATTTGAGATATATTTAATTTCTTTGTATGATAAAATTGAAAATTATAAATATTATCACTTCAATACTCTTACTTTACTTAATTTAGTTCAAGATGGTAAGGTAATATCTACTTTTAAATTTTGATTTAAAAGGTTAACTTGCATTCAAATTTTAGAGCACAATACACGACGAAGAAAATGAACAACAAGAAACTCAAGAATTGATGGAAAAAGGTTCAGTAGATGGCAATGTATTTTGGAAATATTTTAGAGCAAGTGGAAGCCTTTGTTTTTTTGTTTATTTAATATTTTTACTATTAATTGCGCAAATTGTATGTAATTGTTCTGATATTTGGCTTGCGACATGGTTAGTATCATATGTTTAGCAAAGAATACTGACTTTCACAGAATCTATATTCGTCAATTTAACCATTTTGGATATAACGTTGGTTGTCGTTTTACTAAAGTCACCGAATATTGCTTAGGGATAATTTAAAATAAGGGGTTCGATTTTTTAGATTTTATGGAAGTCATTATTTTTACCAAAATCTTGAATATTTGATTCAAAACACAACTGATTTGCGTTTGTAGGACAAATAATGAAAATATTCGACGTAGCTATTTTGAATTAAGTGGTGTGAATACATCAATTGCTACACCCTTAAATGTTACTACTGTGATAAATGCTACAATTGTAGCAAATGATACATTTTTAAATAGATATTCAGATTATGTAATAATTCAACAAGAATATAGTATCTACATTTATAGTATATTTATAGGATTAAGTGTTTTCTTTTTAAACTATAGTCGTTTAGCTTTCTTTAAGCTATGTATGAATAATTCTGTTGGTCTACATGATACTATGTTTAACAATATTTTGCAAGCAACAATGGTATTTTTTGATACAAATCCTACAGGTGAGTTTATTATTGAATTTTCAACATGTAAACCTGGCAGCCCCCTCCCTAATCGTAAAATATTCGAAACCTATAAAAAATTCATTGCTATTTATATGCTGAATAATTGCTTTATTTTCGATTTTTGTGTTCAATCCGTTTAGGAGCAAATATATTTAAAATGGGGGAAGGGGTAAGAGCAACAAATTAGCTCATAAATAGCACAGAATTTTTTTTTTTTTTGGTTTCCAATAAATTTCGTATTTGGGGAGCTAAGTGAATGATAATATACACTCCCTCCCCATTTCAATTGTCGAAATGGGTGGGGGATATATTTTAGAAATCCAAAATACATTAACTAATCAGCACATAAATAGCTCTAAATTTTTTTCAATAATCATTTTGCGATTTGGGAGGTTGGGTTAACATGGAAAAAGGCATACTATTTCTATTTTGCAATTAAATTTTATACATCATACTATTTTGCAATTAAATTTTATACATCAACAATAATGTAAAACTGATATAAACAATATATTCAAGTACAACAAAAATTATCGAATCATATTTTTATTTTGATATACAAAAAAAAAAAAAAAAAAAATAGTTTTTAGCCGTTATTATTATATTTTATCAACACAATCACTGCATATGCATTTTTTTTGTATTTTGTCAATAATTTGTATATGGCAATTGCTATACAAAGTACATTTTTATAACAATACATTCCAGTTACTTGTGCCGCTTTCAACTATCCCTACCCCTTGATGCTTATAATATACAATTATCAATTGTAATAGATCTTTAAGACCCAGCGCACACCATCAGATTTTCTGATCAGAAATTTTATCACGTGCGCGTAGGATTAGAATTTCTTATAATAATTAGAATTGTCTGTTAATCTTTTACCTTCTATTGTCGATATGTATTATAAGTCTACTTCCAAAATAAAATAATTTGTATTTGACTAAATCTCTAAGTCAGTTTTAAAAATATAACTGCATGGAGATACAAAAATAGGTATATCAAGAAAGATATGAACAATTGTCTTTGAGAGCTTATAACTTCTTCGTTTTTGAATCAATTTAAATTTACTTTTTTTGTTATGGTATTGAAGTATCAAAAACATACTTCAAAGTTATTTCGATTTAAAACTAGATTGTGTGAACCTATCACTGAAAGTTGTCTGCGTTTGAGAAGTACTAAAGTTTTCGTAAACTATCATTCAAATGAACAGATGATTTTATGCAATCATTTCAACCTATTATCGTTTTTAGAGCGATTTGTAACCGTTGATGTGTCACACTGTAATACCGACAAGTGCATTAAATTAAGCATTTTAATGAAGTCGGAGTATTTGTAAAGATAGTTGCTATTAATGTTTTAATTTTATTATTTGCAGGTCGTATTTTAAATCGTTTTTCAAAGGATATGGGATCTGTTGACGAGATTTTACCCAGAGTGTTATTGTTTTCCATTCAAATATTTTTGGTAATGGCAGGTGTTTTATTTATGGTAGGCATTGTTAATCCAATTATGATCTTGGCAATGCTTGTTATGGGTATTTTATTTTATGCTATACACATTTTTTATACAAACTCCGCCCAAGATTTAAAACGAATTGAAGGAATAAGTAAGAATATATATATATATATATATATATATATATATATATATATATATATATATATATATATATATATATATATATATATATATATATATTTTTTTTTTATATAATTTTAATACTACTTTGATTCTGATTTTCTTCATCTCTAGCTCGTAGTCCAGTATTTTCACATGTAAGCGCGTCGTTGGATGGTATTACAACTATACGATCATGTAGCGCACAAAGACTTTTAGCTAAAGAGTTTGATATCCAACAAGATACGAACACTGGAGCATGGTATTTAACAGTTGTAACAGGAACAGCGTTCGGTTTTTGGTTAGATTGCGTCAGTATATCATTTTTAGCAGTTCTCTTATTTACTATCATTTTTATGGACGATGGTAAGTAGTATATATATCTTCTTCTTCTTCTTGCTTAGCTATACAGCCCTTGGTGGGCCTTGGCTTTCTCTACAATAGAGTTCCACGTTCCTCTCTCCTTTGCTTTAATTTTTAAGTAGTATATATATATATATATATATATATATATATATATAGGGTATATATATATATATATATATATATATATATATATATATATAGGGTATGGTACCATGTACCATTTATCTAGCCAGAGATTAAGTTTTAAATATACGGCTTTGGAAGCGATAGCGAACTGTGAAGAAGCATCTTACAAAGGAATATTTACGTCTTGGTTAAAACTCTATAGGTTTCGTTTGACTATAACAAAACCTTTAAAACTGTTACTAGCTTTTATAGGGTAGATGCTTATTAGAATCATTTTTTAGGTACAACAATTGATGGTAACGCTGGTTTATCCATTTCACAATCATTAATTCTAACTGGTATGGTTCAGTATGGCATTCGACAAATTGCTGAAGTAATGAATAATTTAACAAGTGTTGAACGAATTTTACAATACACACAATTGGAAAAGGAAGGTCCATTTGAATCGGAACCTGGAAAGAAACCAGTTGCATCGTGGCCAAAAGATGGAAAAATTGAATTTAGGCATATGTTTTTGAGCTATAATCCAACGGATGAACCAGTTTTAAAAGATTTGAACTTTGAAATTAATGCTGGTAACAAAGTATGTTGGCTTTTTTTATGTAAAGTATTCTTTGACTAGCCTATATTATATTGATGTTATAAATGCATAGCTACTCTTGAGACTTTAAGGCCACTCTGCTACATCTTAATATGCTGCGAAATAAATCTATCTCAATTACTTTAATAGCAATAATTCTGATAAATAGTTTCTTTACTAATAAAAAATATATTAATAGGTGGGAATCGTGGGTCGAACGGGAGCAGGAAAATCGTCTTTAGTGCAAGCCCTCTTCCGCTTAGCACCTCTAGAAGGTGAAATTGCTATTGATAATATCGCAACAAAAACAGTGGGATTAACTGACCTGCGTTCCCGAATATCAATTATTCCTCAAACACCAGTGTTATTTTCGGCAACATTACGGGATAATTTGGATCCATTTAATAAGAGTGATGATGCAAGTTTATGGCAAGCATTAGAAGAGGTAAAATTTGAAATATTTAAAAAGGTTAAGTTTTATTATTAATTTTCTTTATTTCTTTTTTTAGGTTGAACTTAAAGATTTAGGGGAAAGTTTGGATTATAAAGTAAACGAAGGTGGTACAAATTTCAGTGCTGGTCAACGACAACTTTTATGTTTGGCTCGAGCTATTGTTCGAAATAATAAAATTCTTGTATTGGATGAAGCAACAGCAAATGTTGATCCTAAGTAAGTATTTTGTAGATTCTTCGATCCGGTTCTAAATTGATAATAATTCGTTAAAACTAACAACCTAATTACTTTATTTGCAGAACTGATTCGCTAATTCAAACTACAATTCGAAAAAAATTCGTAGATTGTACGGTGTTAACAATTGCCCATCGATTAAACACAATTATGGATTCAGATAAAGTTCTTGTTATGGAATCAGGACGGGTAGTTGAATTTGACCATCCACATGTATTATTACAGCATAATAATGGATATTTTACCAAAATGGTTGCCGAAACTGGTCGAAATATGGAAATGAATTTACGGCATGCGGCTAAGGAAGCGTATGAAAAGAAATTTAAAACCGAATAGTATTATTTTTGAACAAATTTATTCAAAACCTAACTTAAAAGTCTTATTGATCATACGAAATATATTTATTTTATTTTTTTATGAAATCTGTTTCTTTTTATTTCCATTTAAAATGCAATTCAATTCAATTTAAACCTATTGAATAGTTTGAATAGGATGAAAATGAGTTTTAATCGGAAATTATTTCCATTCAAAACAATTAATTAAGATTCAAATATTTGAATGGGTTTTAATTTCAATGAATCGGTTATAATTCTAAATAAAATTTTGGATTCAATCCTATCCAGTTCGATTCAATTTCAATTGGATTGGATCAGACATTTTTATTAGGGCGTGCAAATCCATCTTGTACTGTTCTGATATTATTTTTGCTCCTTGACAATAACTAATTTTATTTGAGGTATTTTTTATTATTATTTCTTAGTAATGACACTAAGATAATAAAATTTAAAAGGTGATCTGTTTTTGTAAAATTTTTGGTTTGGGAACGTATTGTATCTTGGTTACTTCGCATTTTCTATTTTGATAAAGTCTTTAAATAGTCTTGTCTATCTAGCATTTCTTTCGTTTTCTTTCATACCCATCAATTATTCTGCAAATTGGTAGGTATTAAAGTAAAAAGTGATGATGAAAACTAACAAAGTCTACTTAGTCGATGCAGTTATAAATACATGTATAATAATATACATTGTAATTATCTATGTTTATTAGTTAAGTTTCAGCTGAAATTGAGGCGAATTCAAATATTTTATGAAAAATGCTTAAAATAAATGTTTTTTGTTAAAAAAAAAAATATATTTTTGGTTCTTCAATTTCCTGGTTTTCTGATAAATCCTAAATCTTTTATGGTTTCATAGTTATGTCATACATTCATTGGACCCAATATACTGCCTTTGGATTCAATAAAGAACTTGTACGGATTTTAAAGTGAAATTTTTTTTTGGGAGCTTGGGGTACTTTCGTTTTTGAACTGCATTATTACATTTGGCTTTATTTGCATCAAATCTAAAATCAATAAATTTGAAATTGAAATAAATTATTAAAAAATGAAAATTTTAAATTATTCCTCACAAATAATAGGCTAGGTGAACATAAACATATTTATATTATTAATAAATTCTCGTAAAAAATATGTATGCAGCTTAATTACATACTTTTTAGAAGTGGGGTATTTTCTTTTTCAAACCCAGAAAAATTTAGGATTACATCCACAAAGCCAAGTTGGTTTTTTCTTGTAATTTTTATAGGATTACTGACTTTTAACAGGTTTTTATTAACTAGCTTTCTTTTATGTCCAGATAGAATTCTGTAATTATTTTTAAACTTTCTTCTCGATAAATTTATATATATAGCTCAGAAGTGGATGACAATGCATGAAAAAGTGAAAATGAAGAAAAAAGAAAAGAAGGGGAGAAAGATGAAAAAACGAAAAATAAAAGATGCAGCTGAAAAATCATACATTAATAGCTCAAGCAATGCTGCTGCATGCGCCCCATGTTTTTTTGTTTGAAATTAAAGGAATAATTAAATATGCATAACACCGAATGTGTTTAAGCTAGCTGGAACCCATTCAAGAACCGTCAAGCTAAGGCAAAGAAAAGTTTTATTCATAAATGAAGAGATTGACGAGGTAGCTGCAAATATTTATTATGCAAACAAGGCACCAATCATTAGATGGTCGATTTTAGGAATAAAATAGTTTTTATGTTCTTTGAATTTTCAAGCATTTACGCTTTTATTTCATGCACAAATTTACGTGTTTATTACGGTATATAATAAACTGAAAGGTACTAGTATCATTTAAATGATATATTTCAAATATTCAAAATATAGAACATTCTATTACACAATTCGCGAACCATTACACAGTTGTTTTAAGCTTATAGTTTTATTATTATTTATACAAAATATCTATGTAATATACAATACACTTCCCTTGTTCACTACTAATAAAAATCAGCATTTATTAACTGGTGCAATATTTTGTCCATAGATGGCTGTGCTTGTATCTACGAGATAAATTTTTGTTACCTTTGCTTAATTTGTTTCAGTAGATTTTGCAGTGTTAAGAATGGAATTTATAAAAAATTTCAGCTTTTTAATATACATGATCAATGTTTTATATTGGATGTAAATTTCTTAAGGAATTTACTTTGTTGCTTAATTTCGGTAAATTAAGATTAAATAAAATCATTAATTTAATTAAAAAATTTATTAAACGATTAAATGATTTTCCACGAAAGAAATAACCGATTTATGGTTGATTTGATTATTATGGATCTCATGGATCTTTTCGATAAAGCATCCCAACTACTAAAATCAATTGCAAGCTTTTATTAGCAATAGTTTAAAAGTCCTATTCAATCCTATTGGAACTCAATCGCAATGAATAGGAAATTTCATTCCCTATTAAATTCTCTTCATATCTATTCAAAATTTTGAATAGGATTAAATAGAAAACGATTTCCTATTTAATCCCTTTTTCCTATTTTTTGCCTATTTTTCCATAAATTTTGTAAATTCATAAAAAAAATCATTTTTATTCAATATGCGTATCCTATACTCTAAGCCTATCTCTAAAAAACACCTGTCTTCGAACAGTTTAAAAAACAAGTTTTTCAAAATGAAGGTTTTCAAAGATTCCAAAAAAGTTGTAGTATGAGGCTTTTAAAATTGTATGACGTGGATTGAAGATTTTATAAGACTTTTGAGTATTAGAATTTCAAAACAAAGGTATTTAGTATATAGCTAATTATGTTCCATTCCGTTATTAAATCCGTATTTCACTGTATTATTACGAGAATATATTTTTAAAAGTTTCACGTATATATTATTTAAGAATTTTATTATTCCTATAAAAAAATCAAATTAAAAAGTTTCCAATTTTTATGAAAAACATTTGAACCTCGAACCTAAAAAGTATACCTATCCTATACTATACATATATAGATTCTTTATACAAAAAAAATAGATAAAATCAACTATAAGTTTGTGTATGTTAGGTTATATAATTCTATCGTTAGAGTATATAGAACGAAAAGAATAGAATGTCATTAGTGATGGTAACAAAAATACTTTTTCGTATAAACGAAGTAAAAAGTTTTCATCCAGAGGTCACTTATTGACCAGTTCATTTCGACGTCTACGTATGGAAAACTCTGCATAGATATGCGAGGTCATATATTTATGTCTGCATACACAAAAAACTAGAATAACCTCAATTATGTATCCAATTTTTTATATCCGTGTATGTACGGAAACTAAGGGAGAATTTCATAATGTTTTTATATACTTCAAAAATATATTATACCTAGTTAGTTTTAATTTGTTTAAAAATTACGAAATATTCAGAATCGACTTAAAAAAAATGAACGAAAAATAAAAAATCTTATGATTTACAAATTACTCCTATATAATACTCATTTAGAAATTACTCCTATACATCGGTTTTATATCAGGAAATGATTTGCATCGTCTTCATATTGCTCAAATTGAAGAAGTAATTAATTCCAATAAAAATATAACCAATTTCAAAAAGGGAAATTGAAACAATTTTAAATTAACTATTTTTATAAACAATTTTCTTGCAATAAGTCGCAAGAAAAATATGAATAGATGACTTTTAAAGATAAGAAAATTATTTAAATGCAAATAATTTTGGTATCGTTTTTATTTTGTTTATTTTAATTATTATTTTTTACTTTTAAATGTTGCCTAACGACTAAAAATCACTCATAATTTGTTTTTAGTCGTGTCCCTATCTCTTACGACTGGATTTTTTTCGAAATTTTATTGGGTACCAAACTTTTTCTACTTTTATAAGAAAATTTAAAAAAAATTTTTTTATGTTTGAATAATTTGTACCTATTATGTAAAATTTTTTTCTTGGATTTTTACGTTTTTCACTATTCGGTAAAAACCCAATTTATTAAGATATGTATGCTCATTGCAATCATTACAACCAACAAAACAGTTTTATTATTTTATGAAGTAAACATGTTTAAAAATCAAGAAATTGCAATAGGAATTTTTATTAATTTTATTTAATGCAGTTCTTATAGCTTCAAGGTTTTATTTACAGTAGCTTCCCGAACTTAATGCGTTAAAAATCTTCATTAACAACAGTGCGCTAAAGATATTTTTAAGATAAAAAAACAGTCGTCGCTTCGATGAAAATCTTCGAAAAGAAGAATTTCTGCGAATAAAGATAATATGTCCTACAAGTTACCGTTTAATGAGGAATATTTTATAGGATAGATATATTTAAATATTTCAAGAGTTTTAGTTTTTAACGTATACGAATTAAATGACTGAGATGCTTTTTACCTTCAAAGTTAATGAAAATTCAATTAGTAATTGTAAAGAAGATTTCTTCAAATTTTAAAATTCATTTTATAAAATTAGTTACTAAATTAAAATATTAACATGTCTATCGACAGGCATTAGCCTCATCAACCTTGGCGCCAACAATTAGTCCGAAATTTTTGGCACTTGGTTTCACGAAATTTTTGGCACGGTAAATGATCGTGAATGTAAAGTGAGGCTTAAGGGAAAATTTAGAAATGCCCTAAATTTATGCCTTAATGTATCAGTGCACGCTTTAATCGAACAAAAACCAGCTGAGGAGAATGAAAAGCTGAAGTCTTCTCCCGAATATCAAAGTAAGACATAATCTTATTGATGTAAGATTTTGCTGTACAAACTGAGAAAGTGAAAAGGCTATCCAACGTGACAGATCAGTTTATATTGCATTTTTACAATGACCGAAACTTCAACTCTTTATCAAGAACATAAGTATAAGTATAAGAAATATCAATACAATGGAATCTTGACAAAGACAGCTGGGATATTATTAGTGAAAAGAACCCAGCCAAAAAAACTATGTTATCCAGAAACAAAGAAGAAAATAAAGCAAATTATAATATTTTAAAAATGGATATTGGGCAGATACGAAAAATAAGAAATATAAATATAAATACTCTATAAAAAGGAATAATATAAATTGAAGATCAAAATAGTGAAGATAAAGCGAGATGCTTAATTCAAACCATACGTGGAATGAAAAATAATTGAGCTCCTGTGGAAAATAGAATTGCTGCGAAATTGATTGAATATGTTGAATATCATTTGGAACTAGTAATGTAAAAAATTGTCAAAGGAAAATCTATGGCAAACATTCCCGATTGCTGGAGCACCGGAGTTATGACAACTACAGTTATAACACTACTGAATACTATCCATTACCTTTATTTTTCAACTACCATCAATGGCATGAATAACGAACATAGCAAACGACATGACTGATGAATATGAATTTCGAATCTGGAAACAAGGGGTACCAAAGACCAACTCCCTGTCGTGGAAAAAGTGCACGAGTCGTGAAGAAGTGCTACGTACGAGTACGATATAGACCAGCAAATGCTATTCGTGGTCTTTCGTGAACAGTCATTTGATAATTTCAATTACTCTAAACTCCTTAGCTATAATGACTTAGCAATAATGATTTTGTATGCTCCGTAATAACACCATAAAAAACTCCATAAATCTAAATAGTTATAAAATTGTTATTTTTGATCGCAACACAAAAGGGGGAAACCAATGGTTGTGTCTAACTTTAACTGATTTTAAGTACTTATTAAAAATACTTTACTTAAATAAAAGTACTTTTTGAGATTGGTATCTTTCTGGTCAAGGGCTCTGTCAGTCCGGGGGCTACTCTATAGTTTCGCTACTTCAAAATTTAATTGTTTATAATATTTTTTTTGAATTATTTAAGCTGCCTTAAAGAATTTAATTGTATACAGGATTTTATTATTTGACATCAAATTACAATACCCTATTGCTGTCAAATAATATAAAGTATTGAAATGACGTCACAAAGTGTGTAAACAAAACACGTTTTGTAATAAAAATGTCATTTATGTTTTTCTATACAAATTATGAATTATATATAGATATACAAGACGTTCTCTGTTCGATTGACCATATTTATATAGGCAATATATGAATATATTGATTATTTTTTTAATGTTAAAATCATTTTTGTCATGTAGTCATGCCAGAATACCAGCCAGCATACACCTATGAATCTTAGTAATGTTAACTTTGACTTAGAGCTTGGTTCCAAAACCGTATAGCTAACGTCCTAATCTAGGAGATTGTACATAAGTACAATAGTTTAATGAGCCGCATATTAGAAGCTCTCATGGTATGGAGTAAAATGTTATATTTAATTCTTAGTCGTAAAAAATCTGAAAAAGTGATTTTATCCTTATTGTTATATAATATTAACCTGTATGAAAAATTGAATTAATAAATACAAATGAGTTTTTATTATTACAATTTTTAATTTTTATATACAAACAAATTCAGCTTCATTATAGACCAGGGCCAGTCATCTCTAAGGCAATAAAGCGAATCAACAGTTTACAAATGGTCGAAAAATGTTAATGGTATAAGTAATGAAAGTAAAAGCAACCAAACTCCGTAAAAGTCCAGGAAGAGGGATGGAGTTGGTAATATAAACGTTATATTCGATTTTTGTTATTTGAGGTTAAATTACGCATTTAATCGAAAAAAGTAAATGTATGGATTATGAAAAAAATCTAAAACTTTTTGATTGGACATTATTGGCCATAACCTCAAAATTATCGAGAAAAATGCAAAACCCGATACATATATTTATTGCAAAAAATATATAACTATCGTAAAAATTTGTATATTTTCATGTTATTCGGTGAAATTGTTTCTTTTATGTTTAAAAGGAGGCTAAATTTTGTCAAACCAAAGTATTAAATTTTCGATGTCTTATGAGAAAAAGTAAAAAAACGCCCAATTTTCAATTGAGAAATTTGTTTAACAAATTTTTGATTCTTGAACTTCATCAATGCTCATTGAAATGAAATTTGATCTTTAGGTAAAAGATAACGCATAATAAAATAGCAGTTTTATATGTCCGTAACTATTGACTATGTTGTGAAAAGGTTCAAATCATTTAGAGATACGCGAGTACTCTCTTTCGATATCTACTTTCTAGATAATGTTAAAAGCCTTGTTCGCATTGATCAAGTAATTTAGTCGTGTAGTAAGTACTAAACACTTGACATTTGATCAAAAAGTGTTCACGCTTATAATTGGATAATTTAATAAAAAGTAATTTATTAAAACTATGTAAACAGTCAGCGTCAAGTAATATAATTTTTTTTAGTTTATGACTCAGCCTGTAACGACAATTAAATGTCAAACAGATTTCTTCATTTGCTTCTGTAATGTTTTTGGATACAATAGTAGTAGAGGTACTACTTGCAGAAAAAAAATAGAATTTCACTAAACTACTTGAGTAAACAACTTTACTAAAAACGTGAACTATTTTTACTTATTTTCTGAAGATATGTCTGAAAAAGAGACTTCCATGATAAGATATACAAATTTACTACACTATTACAAATTTTGGGGTAATTTTGTTTATTCTCTAAAGATATCTCTGATGAATCATTGATGAGAATTTAATGAGAATAATGTGATTAAACAAATGTCATTAAATACAATTCGTTTACATTTTTAAAGAACATATTTTAAAATTTTTTGAAAGGCTTGTAAGCAGACTAAATTTATTCGAGCTTAAACAATTTGCTTCACCCTTCTTGATGATTTAGATTCCCGGTGGCGAGTCTGTAATTAATATGTTCCAAATTAAATTAAATGGATTTCACAGTGTTTGAATGAGCTAAAATTCTGTATATCAATTGGCTTAATAATACAATATGGCTTAAAAAATAATTGGTATTATTTTCTGGATTCTTCTTTGTTTGCTGCATTTCTTTTATTTTATATTTAAAAAAAAAAAAAAAAAAAATCATGGCATTTCTTTTTAAATAACTGTTTTACCTGTTTAATATCATAAAAACTTGTGTTTAAAAAAATATATTTCTTTATTTTAAATCTTTTGTAATAATATAGATTGATGTTTAAAAATGCATGCAATAAAAAATACTATAAAGTCTTTCTTAACGCTCCTTTTTTGTTGTTTTAGATAGCTCAAATTCATATAGGCAGTTGGGAAATAAACTTTGTGTAGGAGATATAGAAGGAATACGATGTACTTTATACTATACTATAGTATAGTGTCTACCGCAATGCGAAAGTTCAAACCAACAAAACAGAATAAGAAGATACCTGAAAAACTATTCATTAAAATTATAACATTCTAAAATAAAAGATAAAATTAAACTACAATATTTACTTGTTCATATTTTAAAACAATATTTTTATGTTAGAAAACAATGTTCGAAACAAAAGTTAGCTGAATATAATACAACTATATAAAATAGGTTAACAATAATTATAATTTTGAGCAATATAATGGAAATTTCAATTTCAACTCATTTCATGAGAACTGTTAATACTCTGTAACACAAAATGGAGAAGACTGAAAGCACAGTATAAGGTGCCTTTATGAGCAGATCAAACCCAAAGACATTGTCAATAATAGAGTATAGTTAAAAAACTAATTATTCTCTTCTGAACCAAACTGTACTTAAGTCAGTTTCAACCCAGCATGATAAAATTTTCAAAATATGGTAAATCGCAAATTAATACAGGATCCTTACTTATACGAAACTGATCGAGTTATTTATTGACATGCGGTTAAGATCTTTGGAACATTGATAGATAATTTAAATTTAAATTTTAATGTGTGTTCCAGTGTAATTCCTCCAGAAAAAAACTCAAATGTGAATCTTATACATCCAAATTGTGTTCTGTTATCAGTTTAAAATGCATACCTTAATATTACTTGTATATTGCTGATCGAGTAAGAAGAAGACGAATTTCAACCCCGCTGAATATTTGATTGTAAATACAATCTTAAAAAATATGCAAAATTAGATAGCACGAAAAATTTGAACAGTATATCTATCTCTAGTAACAACTATAAGATGGTAGTGACAAAAGTACTATATTCAATATCTATCTTAAAGAATGTAAATAATTTTGGAGTTCCAATAGTGTCCTTGATCTTCTTACCCGTGACTCGTTCGAGTTTTAAGTCTTAGTATCTACTATATTCTGATTGAAAAATCAATGTAGCAAGTAAAACAGAAACAACTAAAAAACGAGTCAGGTATTTTCAAATTTTCACATCAAAATTACACCGTCGCCCCGAAATTATCCTAATGAAAAAAAAATATCGCATTCCGGTTAAAGTAATCAAGTTATAATTAAATAGACTCATAATATATGCCTTATCTATTGTATTGATAGGTATAATTCATTAATGTATTTATGTTGGTATTGTTGCGAATCTAATAAGTGCTACGAAAAAATGCTTCCAACAAGAGTTGTTGGGTTTTATAAACAAACAATTTTTTTATTTGAGTGTTTAGTTTCCCTTATTGTTTAAATATTGGGCCATGGATCCATGGAATCCAATTAATCGAGTTTGTCCAAAATTTAATGGTCGCGATTCAACATTGATATCCTAAAATTTAGATTGATTGTACTTCATTTCTGCGAAATATCGTGTTACGAAAATTTGAGTAAACGCATGTCTGGTGTATGCACACTCCCACACACGTACATTTTTGTGAAATATCTCGAAAACTGAAAATATGACGTCATTTCCAGTTTGGATTTTTGTGGCGATTCCAATAACTATTTTATAAGGAAAGTAGTTGCGATAAATAGTAACTAGTTAGTTTTGTGAAATAATGTACCAATTCTTAGTATAACAAAGCTGTATTTTGATAAACAAAATTTTAGTAATTTTTATAATGTAAAATTAATCAGATAACTAACAGCATTTTAAACATAAGTGTGGTTGGTCACTTCAAAACCCAATTTTGATTATTCGAATTAAATTCAATAATATATTCTCACCTTTTATAAAGTAAATAAAAATTAATAAAAGTTCATTTTATAATATAATATTTATTGTGATAATATTTGAACAAAATTGGAACATCAATATATTTAGATAGCTTTTAGAAGAAATGTCAATAATTTATGTTGTAATAATGCGCTCAATGGGGAACTGTAATAACTGTTATCATCATACATTGTCAAGATATTCAAACATATTTAAAGGTCAACAACGCAATTAATCGGCATTAAGTGTAAAAAGCTTTATAAATTCCCAACTAACATCGAATGATTGTAAAAAAAACAATTCCTTTCAGAATATTAAATATTGCTGACGTTAACTATTTATAAATATAAAAAACAAAATAACAAAAACAAAATTGATTATCGACCATTCTTTCCAACTACATACATATAGAACGAACGCAGCTCTCTGTTATGATAAAAAAAACCTCACAGGTATATTATATTATACAAACAAAAACACAACGTAGTACTCGAAAGAAAAATTTTCCTTTCTCTAAGTAATGTATAATATAATATTCGAAAATATAGATGGCTCGTCGACCGTCGACAAGCAAACCTAAACAAACAATTCGTGGTGGAAATGGCATATAAACGACAGGTCAATAAGTTTCCGAATAAGAAACATATTATTATCATGTTTATTCTACACATATAGACTGTGTTCGCGATTATAGCCCCGCAATAATTATAAGCTAGAGTATGCTGTTACAAGGCTTTCTATTATTTAAATTTTAATAATAAATATAATTTAATATCTGTATGTAATTTAAGCGCACGTCTTGTTAAAGTAAGTAAAAATAAAAATTTATTCATTTTTTTTTATAATCATTTTGTGTTTATTTTGATGTTACATAGTATTATTAACAAACTATGAGTAAAATAATAATATAGGAGCAAACTATAAGCAAAAGTGTATCGTGTCCAGCCTATGCACAGTTTCATTCGCAATTATACCGAACAACTCCAATTAGCACAAAAATTTTGCTCTATGATATACTTCTTCTATTTTTCATTCAAGTCATTAGTGTGCATGTGAATGCCTTCCCACTCTGGAATTAAATTTTTTTTTATTAAAAAATAAGTATGGAAATGAGTAGATTGACTAAGCAACTAATTCTAAGCAACTTTTATTTTCTAAAGTTATTACTAAAAGTAAATACTTTTCGACTTATTTTTGGGAGTGTAAACGTTATTTTTCAAAAACAATAAAAAAACAGGATTTATATGAATAACTTTTTTCTGATCGTTTTCCATGAATCATTCTGAAAATAAGTATTTTAAGAAAAAAA
Source organism: Chrysopa pallens (assembly GCA_020423425.1). Taxonomy (NCBI): domain Eukaryota; kingdom Metazoa; phylum Arthropoda; class Insecta; order Neuroptera; family Chrysopidae; genus Chrysopa; species Chrysopa pallens. The sequence continues at coordinate 99,361,693 of CM035592.1, read as the reverse complement.
TTATTCATAATAAAAATAATTTATAAGCTACGTATAGCTTAGTTTAATATATTGCTAGATCCAATACTTATGGAGTAATAGTTTGTTAATGGTTGTTATTCTTCTTCAAATGCCAAAAGTTTCAACGTGTAATATCCTAAAAAGAATGCATTTTCTGGGAAAACTCATAAAACTTGTTCAAAGTGATAGAAAAACCTATAGTTATTTCATGTAAGTTTCTAGTATTAAAATTAAGCGAGTGATGACAAAAACAAAAGTAGTCCCTAGTTTTTTGGCTGCAAAAAATGGAGAAAATGTCCCACTTATTGCCACTCCAATTGAAAATAAATGTTACCACTTTATAATTTAATTTATCTATTACTATCCACATGCATAAAAAATTGTACTTGAAATAAATATAACGTTTGACCGGTTTAAAGTGCTTAGTTTTGAAAACAATTTCTGCTTGAATTGAAGAGAGCTCTTTTTGTAAGTTTGAATAAAATTGCCTTTCTTTTAAAAAAAAACTTAACTATGAAAACTGTTTGCGAATATTCGCAAATATTTTTCAAGGTCTTTCAGATCAAACCTTTTAAAAAATTTAGTTAACATCTTATAGTTCTTGACTTGAAATGTCTTGAAACTAACAAAATGATTTTATGTTGAACGTGATAGCTAAAAATTAAGCGAGTTATGGTAAAATCGCAAAAATGTCTATCACAAAGCCAATCACAAAAATGTGTAAAAAGTTATAAATAAATTAAAAAAATGTAAAATAAATTAATAACCAAAATAAATATATAAATTTTAAAAATAAAAATTAAAAAATAAAAATAAAATAATAATAATAATAATAATAAAGTTTTTCAATAAAAATAATTAGTCTTCGTTACGAAAAATTGTTTCAAATAATACCTGCCATTTTTTTTAGGATTTTTAGGATTCAAAATATTAATTTTGTTTATTAATAAGGTGAGATGTCTGAAGTTTCAGATCATCAGCAAAAAAGTAAGGCTCACTCGTTTTTTTTTTATTTATTTTTTTCATCACAAATGGCACATCTAGTATGCCAAGAGGTTTTAATTGGCACAATTCACGTTTATGGCAAGATGATTCACATGCACGTTTAATCGGTTTTGGCATGTTTGGCTGAAGTTTTTGAGATTCACTGTAATGTTTGATAGCCAAAATCTGTTTATATCCAATCATTTTTGACATGCGGAGTGCTAGTAATTGTACGAATCATTTTTAGCAGAAATGTTCTTAGTATAGGCATATTTATTTGATTTACTTTCTGTACACCACAACCGGATCTCATACGACTAGATTGGGTTTTGCATTGTTTTGTAGATGTATCTTGTTTCTCGGAGACATTTGTGACTTTTTGCCTAGCAGCAAACACAATTTACTCAATTTCAAGCGCTGTTACCAACTGATATTATTATTATACATTAAATTGATTCAAAAATTACATATAACATACTTCGGATAAAAATTTAATAAAAAATTTAAAAGAATTTTACCAACGGTTATACAACACGAATTAAAATTTATCAACAAAAAATTATTGTTTATATTTATCAAATCTTCTCGAACAAGTGCCTAATAATGCTTTGTTAATTGAATGAATTATTTCCAGAATAATCTGGAGCAAATTTTGATTAAATGAAACATTTGTTTAAAAATAAAAAGTAATTTCTTTTTTGTTATGTCGGGAAATTTAAAATTTTATTAAGAGTTGATAGTCAGTTTTTAATATCAATCTGTAATAATCAGTTTGTAATTACAGTTTGTGATCAGTACATCATAAGTCGTAATTGAGCGGCATATTTAGTGTAGTTGGTATTATTGGCATGTAATTACAATCAGAAATCAGAAAAATTATTATTGGTTTGAATAAATAGAATTATTTTTTTGTATTTTATAGTAAGGTTTACAGCGTTTTCTATATCCAAAAGTCATATTAAGATAAGTTAAGGAATCGTTAACCGTTTGTATTGTTTGGAGATTTACTTTGTGAAACATTTTGTATCAAAAAATACTTATTTGCATTTTAAATCGATTACATCATATTATTTTGTTATAAATAAATATATTGTGTTCCAAAATCCACATAATTTATATCCTCAATTCAATCCACATGCATAAAAAATTGTACAAATGTTTATATACTAGCTTATGTAAGCTTCTATGCCGGTGTACGAAATTTTATAATTGAAATAGTAGGTTTGTATGTATTACTCAGAAACTAGAAGGCTCTATTTAATATTGGAATTAAGAGTAAGTTTATTTAAAATTTGGTCAGTAGGTTTCAAGATAAGAACTGTTTTAAGTATGTGCAATTAGTAGGGCGATTAAGTTATTAAACTTTAGTTAGTAGAGTTCAAATAAGTGAAATAAGAAGTTAAAAAAATCCAATAAATAATTTGGTTGTGATTAATTAGGAACATGGTCGACGCCAAAAAATTAATTTTTACCTTAATAATATTATTAGCTTTAACTAATAAATGCAATTAGCAAATTTACGATTATAATTAATAATAAAACTTCATACATTTAAATTTTTGAAGGTTTAGATTTTTATCACTCGTCATGGATTATATTTTTTATCCTATAATCTAATTCAATTATTTTCAAAATATTAATATTTTTTCATTTGACTCAATATACTCGTTTAATTGTGTACCGTTTAATATTTAATGATTTACATATTTTATATTTATTTAATGAATCAGAAGATTTATGTAAGCAAACAACCCCGGTGATACTGACGATATATTTTAGGAATGGCTTATAAAGCAACCAGTTCTGGTAATCTGTATAATTTAATTATGATATGCAAATGAAGCTTTTATAACCTATTGAAATTTAAAGCCATGGAAATGATTATTCTATCCGTTAATTATCTCCAATTATTCAATAAAGAATTTTCAAAAGAGACCTTCCTAATTTTAGCTTTTTATGTATATATTATTTATAAACAGTTTTAATATTGATAATCCAATATATGCAGCAAATAAAATTTTCGATATCATTCTACAACGGGTATAAACTACAACTTTCGATCAGAAAGCTAAAATTTGTAGATATTTTCTATATGATATAGTACTACATATGTATGATTATCTAAAAGCGTAGCAGAAGCGCATGCTTTTGTTGACGTCATGAAAACGATGGTAGAAAATAGGAACGAAGATGATACCCCTGATAAAGTAAGCGCCTGGACGTTTTCCAGTATGTACCTGTTTAACAATTGAAACACAATTATACTATCAAATAGTATATAACAATCACTATATACATATAGCCGTTTGTATATATTTATATATATATAATATATACATTTTTGAGTTATGTGATACAAAATATTATAGTGGCTTTTAACTGAAAACAATCGAATAACCAAAATAAAAACTTAAACTTTCTTTTGTTTTCCTCTTTTTGTTTGTTTTATTTAATTATTTTTTTTTAATGTGGTGAGTGTTTCTTATTTTATAGTGGCTTTAAATTTAATAAACTAAATATATAAAAAAAAAAAATTTTTTTATTAGTGGAAGAATGTTTTAACTTAATTAAAAAGCAGTCATTTTATTCTTATAAATTTTTGAATCTTTGTTTCTTAAGACAGATATTTTGTTTTTTAGTGAATTTAAATTAATTAATAAGTGGTACTTAATCTCAAAAGCATAAACTCTTATAAATTTTTATTAATTTATACTTATTATATGTATATGTCATATGGAAGATTTTAGTCAATAGGTTAGTATTATTATTTGTATTAATAAAATTTTGGATTTTTAATTTATTTGTATTCATTTTGACAAGATGGAACCGTATTTTATTGAGATGAATAAATTGATGTTAATTTCCGGGGTTAAAATTTTTAAATGACATACGATGAATACGCATGTTTAATGTGTTTTCGACGAGTAAAATAACAAAATTTTTATTTGGAATCAATGTGGTAAATATTTTATAAAATGGCCTTGAAATTGAATGATAGATTTCTGTGTATTTTTGTTTGGAGTTGAGCAATACACGTAACTTTGCAGATGGCTCATACTGTATTTTATGTAGTAATTAAATGAAATTCAATATTTTCTGTTTTTATCCATTTTCCACGAATAATGAAGTATACCGTGAAATGTCCTTGAAATAAATAGACACACAGACGTTGGGTTGATAACAATGCCCTCTTCGTACAGACAAGTTATTTTGTTATTTTCCTTTTGGATTTGGAATTGTTATGAAGCGAATAATATATCTATTGGAAGAATATTATTTTAAAAATTGATTAATTTTTTTTTTTTGAGGCAACTTACTTTGTGATTTCACATTTAATATTGTGTTTTAATTAATTAATTTTTTTTTTTAATTTGATTTCATGTACTATGATAAAGCAAAACTGAATTATGAAGAGTTTGTTAATTATATAAAAAGGGATTGAAAATCTTAAATCAAAAATAATTTTTAAAAGATTAGCTTTTGCTTGTTTATTTTAATATATTTAAGCTTAGAAAAATTTTTAACTATTGCTACTTAAAAATTTGAGAATCAGAGTTATTTCTATGGGTTCCTTGTAAATGAGCAGTTGTATATTACTAGGAATACCCGCCTCGACTTTGCATGGATGTCACCAGGTAATATGTAGCCAAAAGAGTTATAAATTGAAATTAGAGTTGATAAAATAATTTATTTCGATAATATATTACACCCAAATAAATACAGTTAATTATAATCTAATAAATTTTAGCATTAAATGCCTACCCATGTTTTGTCTTGTTGCGGACCATCTATCAGAGTTAAGGATGTAGCATATTTTCACGTATATTAAACCATTCGGGTAGCGTACGCTGATAAAGAGACTAAGCGGTGTTTTTTTCGACTTAGTTTGGAAACAACAAATTTCATAGTGAAAACGTATTAAAATTGTTAAAATAAAATATAGCCTCTGTTAGATAGTCATAACGTATTTAATTGAAGAAAGAATTTTGAGGATCGGTTTAGTAAATACATCAAAATTTGCACAATCCGTTAACCCTTTTATGGCACGAATTTTCTAAACTCCCTTCTGACTACTTACGTCATATTAGACATCCTCATGTAAAGCTTTATGTTTTAAGCTTCTAGATCAACCGGTTTCGATTATGATGTCAATTTGCCAGTAAGTCTATTATAAATAGAGATTATGGTAGAAATTTTATACTGTAGCCTACACTGTTTATGGACCAAGTGTATAAAATATATACTAAGTGTAGTTCCTTCATTTCGCACGTAGTATACTTATCTTACAAATTTATTATCCAAATGTTATGAAATTTATGGTTTGCACAATATTGACATGAAAAAGGAGGGCTTACTGAATAGTTTTTCTCAAAACAAACTTCTAATCAAAATCGGAATACTTTTCCAAAAAAATGTCTTCGACAAGTCCCCCGTTTTCATGTCAATATTATGTGTATAAAAAATTTCATAATATCTGGGTAATTATTTTTTGAGTTATTAATGCCCAAAAATTGAACGGTATTACATGAAGGAGAGTGCTTCTGTAAAATGTTAAAATCTCCCCTTCATGTAACTGTATACAACGCGATTTTAGGTAGGTACTAAATGTCACATTTCTTCACTTCCATTAACTTGGACGCATCAATGTAGGAAATGTGCCCACTTTTGAAAAACTGTAAGATACTTAGTTCATAAGAACATGCGTTATTTTTTGGTCATATTTTACGGTATTTATTTGATACTTATAATGAAAAATATTTTCTGCCAAAGTTACCCGTAAACCATTAAATTTTTAATAAATATTTTGTTTGGAATTAAATTTTCTATAAAATCCTACTTCTTCAAAATTAAATATAGAAAATCTATCTACTACTTTATTGGTTAAAAAATTATTTACAATTATTTAATTAATTTAAAAACACCTTTCACCTTACTGCTTTGGGTTGGAGGGCCATTTTTGTAATAAATTTAACTTCTTATTTGTACTAAATTTTGCTGTAAACTTGAGGATTTTTGAAAAGTATCGAAAAAATATATATAAAAACTTCGAAATAGAAATTTTTTAAGGACAGCTATGACATTTGATGCAATTTATGTGAAGCGAACACGGAAAACAAAGGCATACTTCTAAAGAGTATGAACGTAAACGCATAATTACGAGCTTATAAGATTTGGCATATTTGCTTAAAGGATTTTTGAAAAGATTTTTTTTTTTTTTGAACTCACTAAATTTAAAATCTATATTTTTAAACACATTTATCTGGTTAGCTAAAAAAGATCCCATTTTTAAATTTTAGAGTAAAGGTAATATATTTTGTTTATGTAATTGTGTCGAATATGACTTTTGAAAGGATTTTAATGAAACTTCTCTTGATTTTTCTTTAATTTATAGGAAAAAATAAGACCCATCCAAAGTTGAGAAAAGCAAGATGAAAGTTTTTTAATTTACTTTCATAGGCGTTTATGGAAAAGGTTATTTTAATATGATTTATTTCACCTTCATAATATGATTTATTTCACAAGTAAAAACTATTCTACAGAATTCATTCAAAATTTAATATATTGTAGAAAGAAAACTTATGATCACATAAAAAAATGGGAATTTTTGACTTCGTCGTTTCGATAAAAAATGTAAATAAGTAAAAATTGAAAATATTATTTCCATCTACTATAGTAAGTGATTGTATGTTAAAATTGTATATAGTATATGTTAGAGATAAAATACGTTATAAAAATGTAGCCATCAGTCTCAATACTGTATGTGTATTATAAATACGTAAAAGGTAGATACTAAGCTAATACTTTTGCCGCTGCACTGTCTCGAATCCATATCTTTTAATAGTCGAAGTTATTAAAATTATTACTTTCGGCTTTGAACAGGGAACACAATTATAGTTTCGAATCTGGTCGAAAAATTGAAAAGAACAAATAATTGTCTATATACATTACCATGTTTAATACGTTATTATAAATTTTCTCATTTAAAAAAATTCGATAATTTAGAAACGAAACCTTATAAAAAAAATCATTCGTTCATATGCAATCTTCTAGAAAAAAAAATCAAATTTATAAAGCGACTACTTATATTCGAAATGTTTTTAATCAATTTGGTGAGAAATTTTTATTTTTGCTTAGAATAATCTTTGCATAAGTTTAGCTATAAAGAGAGTCAATTTTGGCTTTATATTTCATCATTTTAAAGTAATGCCGTATTTTAAGACTAGGTATGAAACATAAAGAGGGAGTGAGAGACATGCCCTTACTCGATGCTTTTACCTGAAGTATTAAATAAGTATCGCTCAAAAATGGTTATATCATCACGTGTCACATGAAAAATTATTTTTAAAATGATGAGATATCGACAACATAAAGAAATCGTCTATCAGGTGACCATTTCAAAAAATTATTGTTTTTTGGAAGAATATAAAATAATATAATACAAATAATTTTTAATGTACCATGCTTTTTATACCGGGCTAAAAAGTATAAAACGATTTCTTTAATTTCAAATGAAGTCATCAAAGTGGATCCAGCCGATAATTGAGACACATAGCTCAACTAATGCTGCTGTTTGGACCCCAAATTTTTTGTTCATCAAATCAGTTCATTTTCGATCAAATTAGATAAATTGTTTTATACTTTTTATAAAAAGATATTAAATTAAAAATTATTTTTATTTTATTATTATATTTTCTGCTTTTTGGGGTTATATGTATGGAATTTTTCGTATAGTTTTATTTGTGCTGTTCAAATATTTAATTTTTTTTGTTTTATTCATCTTTCTCTCTTTTTTTTCGCCATGGTTTTTCTTTTCACAATATCATGGAGTGTCATCTACTTCTTAGCTACAGTCTAAATTTCAAGTATCTAGCTCATTGGGAAGTTAATTTCAAATCAATTAAAAATTTCCACCAGGATAGGGAAGCAAGAAACCGAGTTGATTTTTATAACTTTCTCTCCTCCTTTTCGTTATTCTTTTACCTATTTTCATGGCTTGTCTTAAACTTTTTGAGCAATGATCCAAAATTTAAGTATCTGGCTCATCGGGAAGTATAAAATCAATTACGAAATTCCACCCGGGCAGATAGAACAAGAAAGCGAGTTAGTAAAAACATGTTAAATTATTAACTTTTTTCTTAAAAGAATGAAAAAATTACTACTACCAAGTTCTCGTCATATCCGATTCAGTACAATTTTTTTCGAAATTATATGACCTCATTCACCTTATATGAGATAGAATTTTGTTAATTATGTATTGATTTTGTAATTATTCTCTGAAATTGTAATATTGATATTCAAACTTCAAAACTAAACTATGCTACTTGAAATACTACAAAAAATTATTAAATTCATGATATATTCTGGATATTGTTTTTCTTTTTATACTCGACATTTATACAATATGAGTATATTAATTTAAGTCTTAAGTTTGTAACGCAAGGAAATATTGAAGCTCCAAGCTAAATTTTGGTATAGGTGTTCATAGAGTCATGTTATTATTGCATTTCCTCATGTCTGTACTGTTTTTTGGAGTAAATGATTTTCATACAAGAAATATTTCAATTTTTCCACAAATTTTAAGTCACAATTATATTGTTTATCGTCGTCTGATTTTTACGCTTCTTCTTCATTTCAACACTGACAAAGGATTGATTTAATTTTCAACCGTACTGTTTGGCGGTTGTCTTCGGAATTGTCGAGACCTTGTAGAATTTTTAGACTAGATGGCAGACAGGAAAATGGTCAAATGATGTATACCTTTTCAGAAGTACGTAATGGTAATCAAAAGTGTATAAAATCAGCCAGACGAACATACTCGAGCGCATAAGTTATTTATAGGCTATACTTTTCAGATGTCCAAAGAAGCAGGTATGTTCTTCATCTGCCGGTTTGCACGATTGAGTGTCCTGCAAGAAATGGTTAAAATGGGGAGAAAAAACTTACTACCTGCATGAAGTTGGAAAAAAATCGCCTAAAATACTCGAGCACATCAGATTTTCATTCAAGGAGTTCAGCTTTGATGTTCCGATTATGATTATCTTAAGTATCTTATATTAAGCGAATTTATAATTGACGTTTCAGAATTTCGTGACCCTCTCACGCTCAAACTGGGTCACTTTTAAATCATCAGCTTCGGAAAATGTACATTATTCAACATGTGATTAACCTACCATATCTTAATTTAACAAGTTTGAGTAAATCTAACTATCGATTTTTTTATATATTCTGATCAGTTGTTACATGCGCGAATCCATACCGAAGTCAAAGATTTGGTGGAGTTACTCCATAGAGTTTAATATACCATATATGAATCTGTCACGCTATAGTAAGTCCAAAAATGTTCCGTTGGGCTCCTCTTCTGCTACTACAAAAATACTTATCTACATTATTTGAATTTATAATACAAATACTAAACGCAATTCAAGCCAAGCAAACAAATATTACCTTTAACCAATTATTTTTCAATAATTTCTCTCACCCTATACTTTAAAGTGCTCTTTATCCAGTATACATCCTTTACTATTGTATTATGTAATTCAATTGTAACTTATTGAAGTGAAAATGGATGCATTATCGATGTAAACGACTTCACATCGCATCCTATCGCATCATACGTATGCAGATATTTTGTTGAATAGATGACTCGATGCAGTTCGTTTGCAAACGTGTTACAAAACCCCACATTATAGAGATTGCATTTTCGATTATTTCAATTGGTATTTGATAAACTTAACAAAAAGCTTTTTGTTGAATTCACTAACTCACATTCTACATATAATAGGTAGTCGCTAGGCTATACCATGTTGATGAAATTGTTTTATTTACATAACGTTACATCAATTACATTATTGTGATGCTCTCTGTTCATTGTCTTGTAAAATTAGGGTAGTTAACTAATTGTTTTAATTTTTGATCATGTTCAGTTCATATACAATATTAGACCAGGGTAGAAATCTTTAAATCTGGTTAAAGTGAAAAATATATAACATAAATTAAAGGAAAAATAATTTACGGGCGACCTGAAGTCGGGAAGTGGAAGGAGGAGAGTTTTTAAGGGTAAAATATGGTTTACCTTGATTTCCGACAAAACTACATGTTCTATGGATAAAAGTTAAATGGCATAGTTGTGGGTAATAAAAAGATCTTCAACTTTTGTATTTACAATTTTTCCACATAACCTGAAAAAAATTAAAATAAGGTGAAAAATAAATATTATAAATCAAAAGTATTATAGTGTATCTCATTAAGTGAATAAATTTTTTTTATTAAAGATAATAAAAAACCAAAAACTAGGTTATATCAATTTTTCATATAAATTTTGAGGTAGTATGAAAAAAGTTTAAGTACAAAAAAATTTTGCCATTTAACTTTTATCCATAGGACTTGTGGTTTTGTCGGAAATCGAGATAAACCGTTTTTTACACTTAACAACTCATCCCCTTCTCCATCTCGAACCCAGATAGCCCCTAAATTATGTTTCCTTTCAGTTTTATTATATTCTCTCCAATGGGGTTCATTCTACAATAATTTTTTTTTTTTTGGTTTCAAAAAATAACGACCCTGGTCTATGTGTATGATTCCGAATTATAAACATGATATTTATATATATATATATATATATATATATATTCAACTAAATTTTCTGTTTAGATATTCACAAAATCAACCAAATATTCGCAAGTTTATAATAGAGAAAGAAATTGCATTAATTTTTATCACTACAAAATATAAACGAAAGATTAATTTATTTTGGTATTTCAACCAACTATGTATGATATGGCAAGTTATAGTTAATAAATACTAGAGTGAGGAGTCATACCGCATACGGAACAAACGTTTTACCTATGGCCATCTCTAATAGTACACATATTAAAAATTCGTGTAAATGCATTTAGAGAGTCATGGGTTGAATTTCTATTTTAAAAATGAAACTTACCCTAAAAAAAATTACCCTAATGATTTTCACTTAAATTCTCTTAAATTACAAATAATAATAATAAATTTCATAATATAATGATTCTCTATTATTCGTTTTTCAATAGTTTCAGAAATACGAGAGACTGTTGTTCAAGACAATTAAAATAGTGTCCATGAACTCTCATTTCAATTTCATTTTCAGTTAGCACTAAGTATATAAGAAAAATTGTTTAATTCCATTACCATACTACTAAAGTGAAGTATATGAAGATATACTCAATTTAGTAGAAGTGCCAAAAAATGTTGAAGGCACTAGATAAGATTTAGGTATTCATAAAATAATAAAAGAGACAACAATAACAAAAAAGGAATGAGATATCGAGCTATTACTTTGATATCGTATTTTAAACCTTAAAAAAGGGTTTAAGTTCGCGACTCAACAAAATCGGTCAATCGGGTTCCATAAATTCACATAGATTTTCTTAGATATCTTATTTTCGGTGAATCTGGCACTTAATCATGATAATATTTTGATTGACAAACTTGCCATCAAAAAAATTTTCTTTCCTAACTGAATAGATTAAAACCTACAATTTGTTAGCTATGCAGTGTTATACTAAAGTAATTTTATAAATATGTTGATTTTATTGCTATTAAATCTGGTTAGAATAACTATATTGCATGTTTGAAATATGTAAAAATTTGATAATTGTTTTCATGAATTCGTTTTATAGAATAGGAAATAAAACGCTCTTGGTATGCATGCGTTGCTGGTTTGTCTGGAAAGAACTTACAATAACCAGTTTAGACTTTAAAGGAGAATTAAAATCATAAAAGGAATATCTCTAATAAAAAATTTTCCTAATCCAGTATATATAGAAATTTTGTCAATTAACCAATAGTCAATTTGACATACATAATCTCGACATAATGAAAGGCTTTTATAGAAGCTTTTCTCAAAAAAACAAAAATAAAATAAATAAATAAATAATTCAAAAGTTATACAGTTTTTGATTTTTTGTTAAGAAAAGTTTTTATGTAGCTCTTTGACAAGCCATCCGATTTCTAAACATTTAGATAATTACTATTTGAGTTATTTATTTATGTGAGAATATTGAAAGAAATGCATAAAATATATAAATATAGAAATATATATATATATATATATATATATATATATATATATATATATATATATGTTTATATATATATATATATATAAACATATATATATATATATATATATATTTATATATATATATATATATATATATATATATAAATATATATATATATATATATATATATATATATATATATATATATATATATATATATATATATATATATATATATATATATATATATATATATATATATATTACTTTAGTCTATTTTATTTCCGACCTCTAAAGTATTGTTTTGTAGCTAAAAAATTTCTATTTGGAACACAATTAACATGAACACTAGTGGCCGACTACTAATGAACAAATATTTACAAATTTGTGGTTAACAATAATGGAGCTGTTGAGAATACTTCCAATTTAGAAATATGTCATCTATCAATTACTGTTCCGGGAATATAGTTCTTGAAACTTACCTTTTTTCACTTGAATGCTGATAGCTCGCGAACCGATTATCCGGTGTAGAAGAAACTTTATAACTAAATTAAAACTCAATGAAACTGTTAAGCCTTTTCGGGGATGTAATTATTTAAGTACGCGTTATATATTCAAAATTAGTATTTCTACATAATTGATGATATATTCTGTACCATAAATCCGATTTTGATGCAATTTTGTATGTACAAGTATGATCAAAACAGTGATTTGAATTTTTGTTACAATCAATAATCCTAGATATAAAGCAGAATACAATTTTAGCTCTAAATCACGAAAAATGTAGTTTAATTCATAAGCTTTATGGTATAGAAAATTTGATATGATTGAAATGTTGAACATCATTTATTCATTCATTATTCAAATTGCAACTCGTTGAAGATGTATCAAACATTTAGCTATTTAAGTTCGCATATGCGTACATTACCAGGAAGTTATTTATCCATTTTTTGCTGTGTGTTTTTGGTTCCAATAACTCGCAATTTCTAAATCAATAATCAAAATTTCTTTTTTTTTTTCTTAAGATTCAACTAAATGCTCACCATATAGACGTTGTTACAACTAACTTTGTCAATTACGAACAGAACAAAAAGAAATTAGTCAATAGGTTGAACCTTAAGTGATGACCTTACGTAAATAGGTAAACAGAGCCATTAAGCATATAAAATTCATTAGTTGATTTAGTGTTTTTTGGAAACTTAATAGACGAAACTTTGTGGAACTCCATTTGTATGAAATAACAATGAAAACTTTTTAGTCTATTTTTCATGTCACTAAAAAAATTTACGTGAAAATTTGCAAAACATAGAATATTTGAATCCAAAATATTAAAATTACGAGTGCATTTTCTATCTTATTAGTTATTAAGTCTAAAAATATATAATTTTCTTGTGTAGGAAATATAACAATATTACTTTTAAACTTAATAAAGGGGAGTTATTAAGAATCATTTAGACATACCTTACATACAAAAAATGGACAAATTTTCAAAGAAATTAATTTTTCATTTTAAGAACGTCCAATAAGTGAGACGTCAAAAAAAAAACATAATAATAATTTTAACAAAAAACTGATAACAATTTTTTGTCGAATGAAAAGTTATAGGAATATATGCTAGAAAAAATTGGAAAAATGTCTAAACAAAAACTTCTATAACTTTTGAAATTGCTTATTAATCCCGTGTCTAAAATTAGCACTCGGGTCACTTGTGGGAATGTTTGTTAAATTTTCATTGAATTTTTTATTTTGAAAAAATTTCTATTATATAAAAACAGTGATTACAGGGAGTTCATACAAGAAAAAAGTTTTCTAAGCAAATACACCTATAACTTTTGAATAGGACTGAGAATTGGAACCATTTTCTGTTTTTTTTTTTTTTTTTTTTTTTTTTTTTAAGGACTCGGGTGTCTAATGAGAATCGTTATTTACAAGTATAGAAATTTATTCGAAAAATAACACTAATTCAGTTTTAGAAAATGCCTCTCAAGATGAGTCACCCTATGTCTTAAAAAATCATACCAGTCTCCTTTTGTTTTGAAAAATATCAATGAATTTTGATCTCTCTTCGATACCCTCAAAGGTGTAATACCGGTTCCCAGTGGTAGAGCAAAAAAATTATTGCAGAAAAAAAATGAACCGTGATAAATTAGTGATTCTGGCAGAGTCACCTTATAAAAATGAACTAACAGAGGAAATGAACATAAATCAAATTGATACAGCATGGTTAGACTTAAATTAGTTTTTCTTTATTTTTTTTTCATTTGAAAATTAATTATATTCTTTCAAAGTTTTTATTTCAATGAAGTTTCCATTCATACCATTATTTTGTCCAAATTTTTTCTTCATCTTACCCATCCTCCCTTATAAAGTCTCTTCAAAGCAAACGATTGCTTACAATTTTTAAATTCGTTTCAAACAAAGCTGCAATTCAGCACAAAACACATATATAATTGGAATATATATAATTACTAGTAGACTCAGTTACGCGTTGCTGTGACAATTTTTCTATTTTATTCAATCATAGTACATCGTTTACATGCAAAATTTGAAGCAGATTGGACTTATTGGATATCCGGTATTTGGTGTGAGTACCCAGTATTTGGCTGTTGGGTTTTAATCAATCCGTTAGATGGCGGTGTAACGTTTTTTATTTGCTGGTTTGATGGAACTCATAGATAATTATTACGTTGTCATATAATAAACAAATTGCAATAAAAAATATTGAAACTATAAATTTCTGTCTCTCAAGTCAGAACTGCACAAATCAAACTGCACACATCTTGATGAGTTCATAGCGGAAAACAACGTGATACGAAATTTTTTTATATAAAAATATAACAAATTTATATACCCTTGTAGACTGCATATTTAATGAATTTTATTAATGCTAATGATTATACATAGGTCAAATATTGATACTCAACCATAAATCAGATATTAATATTGAAAAATGTTTTATTCACTTAATTTTTGTTTTTGAGATAAATCTATTAAAAAAAGTTGTATACAAAATTTATGTAGAATCAATAGTTTTCGAGATATTGAACTGAGAAAATTTATGTATTGTACTATATTCGATTTCACAACACTTATTGTTTTTCATAGTTTAAAACCATATAGAGTATCTGATTATGATGCTACTTAGTTAGTATTTATTGTATATAAACTCACTGGCTTATTGTATACATAAACTATTAATAAAAAGATAAAGTTTAATGTTTTAAAATTGAAACGGCTCAGAAAAAAATTATATTTTGTTTAAAAGTTATTTGTTCATTTACTCCAAAAATAAAAATAAAAAAATAATGGAGATAATTTTTGAAAACATCTAAACGATTTTTATTTTATACATTTCTATATATCTAAAAATTCTCTAAAAAATGATTTTTAAATCGATTTCATAGCTTTAAGATTCAGGAAGTTATCGTTGTAAAACCAATCATATTGGGCAAAAGGAATATACTATATAAAAAGAATGTTATCTTCATTCAGAAAAAAACCCTTTGAGAAAAAAAATTAAAAGTGTAAACTTTTTAATTCGTATCTAGCAGGTATCAGGAATTCAAAAAATCTTCAGACATCAAAATCCATCTACCCAAAAAAATCTGGATTCAAATATAATCACAATGTTTGCTGTGCATTTGTGTCACAACATCGACGCCTGATAGCTAGGAGTGTTTGGTGGTTAAAACTTAGTTTTTGTTGAATTAATGTTTTTTTCGGAAATATTAGACGTTTACCTATATTTTACAATAGTATTTCGAAATATGTCATAATGGCTTTTAATCAAAAATTTATAAATAATATTTAACTTTAATCAATAGGTGTATTTCTATTTCCAATCACTTTCATTTTAAAACAGAGTTTGCAAAATATATTAAACAAACAATACAATGCTATTTGTATAGAAACATAAATAGAAATAATTTCCGAACGGATATAGATTTTAAATTATACAAAATGTGAGTCTTTAGCGTACTTATAAAAATTATCTATTCAGAAAAAATTAAATCATTTACTTGGTACTGTGGCTTATGAATAAACATTCTATAAACTGTAGACCTCACTCAGAAGTTAATAAGAAGTATATAATTAATTTACGCACACATAAATTAAAAAATATCTGACACTATCTAAAATATGATCTAAGTTACACAAATTAAATACTGTTTCCAAAATTGAAAATTATATGTATTAATTTTATAATTATTGATGAAAACTCTAAATTTTTATAAATAAGTATTTCGACTACAAAGTAGTCATCATCAGTTTGAATTAGCTAGTTGTAATGATTCTCTGAGGAGATGTTACTCGTTGCTACAACGGTTTGCACGTCACCAAATTAGCAACGAGTAACATCTCCTCAGATTATCATTACAACTAGCTAATTCATACTGATGATGACTACTTTGTAGCCGAAATACTTATTTATAAAAATACAAAATAATTTTATCCAGGAAATTGGGGCAAAAAATCGAAGTTTATATGTATTAAATTAAAAGAAAAATGGTATATTAATACATAGTTCAGACAAACGAAATGCAAAATCGACCTGTAATACTATAGACCTCACTTGGTTTGTTCAATAAATAATTTTTTTTAGCTCGTTCCGAATTTATTTCGAAATTTTATTTTAATAAATTATTGTGATTATAAAATTGTATTTTAGTTTTGTGGGAGAACTAAAATCATAGTTTTAAATTGTTTAGCCAAAATCAGTCAGCATGGTTGCCCAACACAGAGATATCTGCATTTGAATAGTTTTTAGTTTAAAACATGTTAACTTGAAATTAGAATAAAAATAAAAATTATTTAATAAAATAATTAACGTTTCTACAATAACATTTTGATATACTTTTTAATCGTCAACGACGATTTAATAGAGAATTATGGGAAAAAAAGTCGCATTAGTCGAAGATACTTTAAGTCGGATTCTCTTTGAATTAGATAAGAATCTTCTCTATTTATATTTTGCCACAAAAGTGGTTTGATATATAACAGTAGAGACATTTTTTTGGTAAATATGGAGAGACAAATCGAATGATAATTAAAAACAATAAAATTGAATCGGTAATTTTAAAAACCTCATAGCTCACATTATATAAATTATTCAGGAATTAATAAAAACAGTTTCATACACAAACAAAGGAGTTTTAAAAGACTTTTTTATGCTTAATTTAGTATTTCAATTGTAAAAAATTGAAATGTTGAATAAGTTTATTGATAATACCTAATAATGAAAAAAATACCTGAAAAACTGTTCTTGACTTATGTTGTATTAGCAATTTAACAAGAGTAGTGCGGTTAGTGGTATATATTATAATTTAATCAACAAAATTTTATTAATTATATGATCGTGCGTTTATTATCTGAATGATACTGCAAACTCATGTATGTCGAAGGCGCGAACGTTTTTTTTTTGGTCTTTTGTAAATTTTTTCTCAGTTGACAAATATACTTTTATCTTATTACTTGGCTATCATTTCCTAAATCCTAAAACTTCTTTAATTTTTAGCTTTCTCAATGTAAATATTGAGTTGGACTTTTGTTGATTAAGTTATAAAATTCTTTTATGCGGTTGTATTTGAAGAGGAAAATTTTTTTTCATACATAGTAGAAAGATGCAATTTTTGGTAATGTGAAATGAAATAACATAAGTTAAGAAAATAGGAAAACTATAATTTGTTTATCGCATCCTTCCCTCTTTTGAGGAAAATTGCTAGAAATATAAATGTTTATAGGAAGAATCCTCTCTACTGGGGAAAATCTAAGATTGGGTAGTTTGTTTGATTTTTATGAAATTTGATTCATATCTTTGAAATTGTAATATGTATGAAATTTGATTCATGCCCATTTTTAGAAATTTCACCATAATCGAACTATCACGTACAAAAAATTTACTTATTTCTTTTTGGGAAAATTGTCAAATAAACAAAAATTTTTCTAGTAAGCTATGAAGATGCATTTTCTTGCATCCAGTGTAAAATAACCAAGAAAATAGGACAATTAAAATTTAAAAATTTTTCTTCACCAAGGAAGATATAGTTATTATCAATCCATTTGAAGTATTGAGGAATCATTTTTTGAACCAACCCTCTTCCAGAATACCCAATTTTTATTCTATGTAACAAATGGTTTTTGCAACACACACAAGAAAAATGTATGTTTTGTTAATGGCTCCAGTCCCTCTTTTTTGCATTCAAGGAGGATACGGTTTTTGGTTTATTTCCGAGAGACGTATTCAGCTCACAAAGCTATTAGTTTAATTCTGATTGAAGTTTGTAATACACTAAACTACGAGTGTTGTATCTATGCCAGTGTTGTATTCATAGATGATATAAAAAATAGATTGTGATATTTTTTGTATCGTTAGATATCAAATTTCCACTGTAAATGACTATTAGAATAAGTTGTTTTTTTTGCATTATATATAAGGAACCAATTATTATTCTCATTATATGTTTTTCTCTTGTTCAATTACATATAAAACCTTCAAATAACATATAAAGTCAAGTTACACAGTAATATTATATAGTTTGATATTATTAATGGAATAAAATGGTATACAAAAATTGCAAAAAATCCACTCATCGATTTTATATTATCATTAATAATGTTTTTTATGATTTCTGAATCGGTGCTGAACTCAATAGGCTAGGTGCCCATAAGCATATCATTCAACATTCCGGTTTTCCGATATTCTCACAAATTAACATACATCCGTATTATTGTTATAGTAGAAAGGAGATTCAATAAAAATATAAAAACTACTTTGTTCGCTACGTGATAAAACCTGTTGTCCGACATAGTCCGACATCCGGAGAATTATGAAATATAGAAATTTTGATTTTCTCGAGCAATGGACATTCCAATAACAAAAAAAAAAACAAAAAACAACAACAGGATATCCGTTAATTTCAAATTTTTGTAGGCATTTAAAAATTTTAATGTATCCTCCGAAAAAGAAAACGGCCTACTTTTGCAAAGGAAAATGTTGTTACACTAATCAGTGCTTAGCTCTCCATATAAAAAATTTTTGAATTAAATTTATAAATGATATGATATACTTATGGGCAACGGGACTAAAACTATAAGTAAAACACCATACAAATTGTAGGTTATCGAATTATCTACTAACCATAATCTGTATTGTTTCCTGTTACGTTGTAGACGAATAGTTTCTTGTTACAAAGTAAACAATTGAGTTTATTTTTATAATTTTAATGAGAACTCTAGGATTTATTCGAATAAATTTCGATTTTTTCCCCAATTTCCTAGATTAAATTATTTTGTATTTTATAAATACGTATTTCGATTACAAAGTAGTCATCATCAGTATGAATTAGCTTGTTGTATTGATTCTCTGATGAGATGTTACTCGTTGCTAATTTGGTGACAGTTTGAAAACAAAATAATTTAATCTAGGAAATTGGTGCAAAAAATCGAAATTTATTCGAATGGAGTTTATAGTTTTACGATTGAAAATAAGAATCGTTACTAAATGCGTATGTCTTCGCATATATAGTTTATTTTAACATTTAGGATAAAGAAGTGTAATGAATAGAATTAAATGAAATGTAATGATCTTCGTAGATATTTACGAATTTTTAACTTAAAGATATAAAAATATAAGTAGTTTTCTTGTACAAAATCATAGAGTTAACAGTAATAACATTATCTATTAAAAGTGCGTAAAATGTAAGATTATTAGGTACATTTGTTCAAACGTAATTACCTCATCGTCGTTATGACCTCTTTCACTCAAACAATCTTAAATAAAAGCTTTGTAAAAAGTCTTTCATAAATAAACTCGTTTCAATAAATTGCGTATCACAGATTGAAGTTGGTGCGGTGTGAACGAATTCATTTTAAGCTTAGATTTCGATAAGTAGTGACTTCACATTTTTTTGTGAAAATATATTTATTGTTTACCCAACTATGATAAAGCCAAAAGGATGGGTTATTACTTTAGCAGTTTATCTATGTATGTATGTATTTTCCAACGAAGCATCTAAACTATGAACCGATTTTGATCAATGAAGTGTTCATCAATGCGTTATAGTATTCCAGATTAAGATATAAGTTATAAAAATGAGTTTATGTTTATCTGTTCCCGCATTCTTCTAAACTAGTTGTCAAAAATTAGCAAATGAGGTAGCGTGAGAATTTTTGAAATTATAAATTCTTGGAACGTAAGACACTAATGGGAAAGGTAGAAAGAGTTTTCAATTCTTTTACTTTATTTATCTTATAATGATAACTAGTGAGAAACTTATAAATACCTTTGAGAATTTAATATGCTGAAATTTCATATACGTGTCACAAAATATCAGAGGTAAAAGATCAGAATAAGTTTTTCACAACTATTTATTTAAATTGAATTTTTATTATAAAACTAACAGCGTCAATCGAAATAGCTGTAGCAATTGTTTCCTTTGAATTTGAGACAATTATTTCAACATTTTTCAAAATTCGTAAAAATTTTCTCAAAAAACAACCCACTAAATTAATTTAATGTGAAAGTAACACTTGACTCCGTTATGTAGGTTACATCATTGATATATTTTTCAAAGAATAATAAATCATTATGTATAATGTAAAAGGATTAAGGGCTTAACATGCTTCTTTTGTATATCAAATATAAATGAAGAAATGAAATCAATAATTGTGTAATTTATATAATCGAATAACAAAAAAAAAAAAAAACGTATATTCTTTATTATAACAGAATGCATACAGGAGCATTCATGGAAACATTCATTCGAACGCTGATGAAGATATTTCATTTGGATACTTTGGAACTATCAAACGCAATGTTTTTATTTATTTTGCACCTAGCAAGGTGACAAAAAGTATTAAAAACTTTTATAATCTTCGGTATCTATCTAAAAAACATTCAAGATATTTAATTGATCATATTTATTCTTTAAGGGGACAGAACAAGAGGGATAGAAAACTATTATTAAATATAACGGAGCTACAATCTGATTTTACAAATTTTCTATATATACACACTATATATTTACTATATATATACATGTGTGTACTATATATGAGAGTTTATATGAAATAACTGATGATAAATTACAGAAAAATTTTCTTTTATTTGCGGGAAAAATGGTAACACATTAATTGATTTTCCATTAGAATAACAATAAATTTTATCCGTCTAATAATGCGTTAGGTTTTTGTTTACAATGCTTTAAAATCACAAAAAATACTTTACAGTCAATACAAATTTCAAGTTTGTAGAAAAATTTTTGTGAAATTTTGTGTGAGTTGTGGAATTTTATTCATCAGTAGGTCTGAGAGCTGTAGATCTCATTCCTCGCGTTATTGCAAAAAGCTATGGAGGCATGGAAAAGAAAATTTAAAATTTTTTCAACTTGCTCTTATTATTTTATTCATAACAAACTCTGTATTCCTAACATGCGTAGAAAAAAAGTTAGTATTTTTGTTGATTTTCTCATTAGCAGATAAGTGCAGCAAAACAATATAAATTTCGTATATTTTCTGATTTTTCCTTATTACGCATTAGATGCAAAAGCACATCTTTCAAACTTCTATGAAAAAAGGTGGTATGTTTGGAGATTTTTCCAAATAATAGGTAATAAAATTAAAATTAAATTTTTCCTATTTTATATTCTTATATTATTTCATTTTACATTTATTGCCACAAACCGCATCCAAAAGGATATTTTCAAAAATATTTTCCAAATTTTTTTTTTCAAAAACTATACATTAAATTTTCTCAATTAGTTAAAAATATCTACCACATTCAATAAACAAACAGCATCTTTCTAGTACGTATAGAAAAAAAGTATTTTTGGAAATAGTCCCCAAGTGTGTTTAAAATAAAAATAAAAATGTAAAATTTCTCCAAAAACTAGATAGTTAGTTTCCTGATTGAGATAAACATGTCTACCCAATTTGATTAGAATTGAACAACGCTATCGTAAGTTACAACGGAACAAAAAATAGATAGAAATGTAGATATATCCAAACGGAATGCAAAATCGTCTAGATATAACATATAGACTTCAGCTAGTATACATTAAAATGAAATAGTAGAAGCAGAAGCAGATAATTATTAACATTATAGGTACACAAGGAGCTCCTTATGCCGAAGCTTCTAGTACCATCATTGGCATGTACGGTCGACTATCTATACTGACCAGTAGAGATCTCGTCAATCGCTCATTTAAAAAAAGATTCGTAAAAAGGAGAATTTTACAGTAACAAAATGTTTCCTCCTACTCTAGTAAAATTATTGTTAATTGTATGTGTTAAAAAATTTCTTCCATTAAAAATGACTTTAAAATTTAAATTATGTAGTTATTAAGAACATTTAACAGGTGCAGCTTTTATGCGACGTAAATTTTTTTTCGTTAAATTTTTCGTTTTCTATAGAAAGCTATACTTAATATAACTGGAACATTGTGATACATTAAATTGTAAATATGTATTATGGTCCAAGACATGGCTGCAATAACCCTGAATTATCGAGTAACCGCATGAAGTATTTTTTAAATGATACTACTCACTATTACTATTGAAAAAACCATTTAGTACCAGGGCAAATATGTTGCATAACATTGCTATATTTTTTCTACGGTACATTTTTTGGGCATAAACTGTACCAATCGAGTAACTGCATGAAACTGATTTTAAAATTTAGTTTCGAGTGAGTAGAAAATAATTATGAACAAGTGCCTCGTGAAATCTGTTGCTAAATCCATGGCACGAAACTTTTTTTAATTTTTGTTGTTGTTGTGTTACCGTACCTATCGAGTAACCACTTCAAACTATAATAAAATTGAAGTTTAAACATTTCTTACTAAGAAAATACATTAGTGCTACTTCTATTTTAAAATAATCTATCGCTTTGAGGGGTACATTCTTGAGAACTTTCAACTTTCTTGAGTAAAACTACTGTCGCTCGACAGCAAAAGATCGGAGGGAAATGTTAGAATCATAGCTTAAAGTTTTGCTTAAAAATTAAGGTATAAAAATTTTACCATTTTATAAAAAATAGATTTCATCCTAAATAGAAGTAAAAATCTTAAAAAGTTTACAAAGGTTAAAGTAGAAACATAAAAAGTAGTACATATTTTGATAAGTTTAGAAATCACGTCAATGCTTCAAAGATGCTTTATTATTGACTTCTGACCTTTATCTACAAAAATGCATAAAAATTTTGAATAAACTTTTGATGTATAAACAATTTTTTAATTTTCATGTCAAAGTTTTTTAATCAAATGACAAATTAATACACGAACATAATAAACACGTACTTAACGTATATTTGTATGGATGTAATATTAAAAGGTTTGAAATCAACATTTGACCTATTGAACTATAATTAAAGACTGTTATTACCTTCATCTAGGCTATAATATATAGCAGCAGCTAGCTAGCTAGCTAGCTATACTATGTATTCTATACCTTTTCTATGTATTCTATGTAGGGTAGGTATACTACAGTGAATATTTTTTGACATTGATGTGTAAAATGATAACTGCTGCTAAAAACCGCATAGTATGTATACTGTATACTGTGTACTGTAGATATACTGCAGAATACTATGCTGTATAATTTTTTAACACTACAATTATTTACAGTGTGATGGTGGGGGATGGAATAGATAGGTACTTTCTCAACATACTACTATGGTGCAATATGTGATAAATTGGATTTTTAACCATATCATTTTTTACCAGATATTTGTTCATAATTTGTTTCTGTTTTCTTTTCTTTATATATAAACATAAAAATTTGGACTGTTACGAATTTAACTAATCAAATTCGCTGCATTTTGATGATGTGCCATTATATGCAATAGTTTGAATGGTCTGAATGATGATTAAGCCCAATTGTATCCATTTTTGAATATTTTCCCTTTTTTTAACTTAAATAAATTAAACTTATAGCAGATGTACAACACTTTAATTTGACCAAAAAATGTCCTTGATTCATGAATAAATTACGAAAAACCAACAAATTAGTATTTTGATGAGAATAATTTGAATGTAT
The DNA here is from genome assembly GCA_020423425.1 of Chrysopa pallens. Lineage (NCBI taxonomy): Eukaryota > Metazoa > Arthropoda > Insecta > Neuroptera > Chrysopidae > Chrysopa > Chrysopa pallens. Next base: position 99,337,640 of record CM035592.1, on the reverse strand, counting down.
ATTAATCAATAAACTTGAATTGAATAACAATAAGTTTTTAATAAGCTTTAATTAATAATGTGATTGTAAAATTTCCCCGTAATTTGTTTTTCTATATTCATCTATGTGAAGATTAGAATTAAAAGAGTTAATTGTTTAGACATATGATTGAGTATCAATGTTTAAATTCCTTTTGATCATTGACATTCATAAAATACTAAATATCGAGTGTATACCGTTATAAATACAATAATAATATAATTTGCATTGTTATAATATTTATTTAATATCAAAATTGACACTGCAATTGTGGTGAATCCAAACATTTTACGAAAAATTGTTTCAAACAAACGTTGTTTAAAAAAAAACTTGGGTCAGTGGACTCAAAGGACCGATTGTGCTCATTCATGAACTAAAACTGACTTTTATGTCTAGAATACGTTTCCAAAATTTCAACTTGATATTTCTTTTTGCTTTTGAGTTATCTTGATGACCTGTACCAAAATATTGTTTGTGGCTTCAATATTTTCTAGCGTTACAAACTTTAAACTTAATTAATATACTCTGGCATATTGTTTATATCTCGAGTATAATAAAACTAATATACTCTATACTTCCGGCAAATTTTGAAGTATACGCATACCAATATATTTTTAAATTTTACATTAAAATGCATAAAATAAAAAATGTTTTCGTGATAACCGAAAAGTTTCATCTCTTATCATACCCGTCAAATAGGTATACTAGACTTTTACATCTAAGAAACTTGGCCGGCCGGATTTTTTTAAGTTTTTTTAAGCTTCACATCAAACTAACTAAGATTGATGAAAATCCGCAACTATGGTAAAACTTTTTGGTATTTGGTAATGTAATAATACATAATTAATTTAAACATACTTTCGGCCACTTAAATTCTCACCGATCATGCTTGTCTTATTATTATAAGAGTAATCTATTTCCTTTTATTAAAAATTTTCAAGGCCGCGATGATAGGGTTTTAATAATAATTGGTGGATCTCGAGCTATAATAAGTTAGTTGAATTTTGTGAAGAATGTTTGTTAAAAAAGAATACATTTTATTATTTATTAATTATTATTATTATTGTTTTGTTAAATACAAATTCACGCAAAATTTGTGAAAGTGCAAATTTAACTCAAGTAGCAAATTAAGTTTTTTATTTATTTTCTCTGTAAAATAATTGCGTGTATCGTTTTACTAGTGGAGCAAAAACTCTTTGTACTATATTACGAGTCTGTTACATACTGATGCATTGCTCAAACAGCGGCCAATAATATCTTCAACAACTTTTTCGATTCATTCACTCTTAAAACAAAGAAAACCTAAATTAAAATTTCAGAGTTACGATGTCATATACAGAGTTTTGCGAAACTTAAAAAATGTTTGTAACTGCATGTTATAAGTTCAAGTTTGTTTCCTTATTGTATTATTTATGTTTTTCGCAAATTTTTGGGAAGAAATTGGCCTGCTTGAGTTAAGCTATTGATGCCAATATCGTATTAATTGTTTTAAAAGTACAACGATTTTATATTGTAGAAGTCGAAATGATTATAATTGAAACTTATTTATCTACCGAATATGAGAGTAATAAAATTATAAAATGTAGAAAATTTACAATGAAAAACTTTTCGTAACCATGAACCTAAAGAAACATACAAACTCAAAGTTATGTGATATCTAAAAACGTGATGCTATTTAACTATTGCTACTTTGTAAAGTAACCAATCTAAAGTCGGTTCACTGAATTTCAGACATTGACATTATAACACTATTGTGGATTTCTATGTTCTATTTAGTGCCCTACGGTTGCCTTTATACATCGTCATTGTAGATTTTAACACTATTCTGACATTCATTCTAAGTTTTAGTTTATGTTGTTTTTATTTGTAGATTCAATTTAACAATTATGTATACCATAAGGTGAATTTTCTCAGAGAAAATTCAAATTATAGTCCTATTTTAGGTGATGGTATTTCGTATACATTCTTTAAATAGGACTGATACATTCTCGGTGTTTTTCAAATTAATGCATTTTGCTAATTTCATTACGTTTCCTCAATAATTTTAGATTTTTACTTTGAAAACATCGATGTTTTAGAACAATATATCGATTTATTTGATTTCTTATAAAAAATTATTGAGATTTCTTAAAAGAATTTAGGAATTTTTATATTATTATCACAGATTTTAAACTTTTAGTAATAAAATTCCAAATATATAAATTCCTACAGACAAAAATAACTTTACGCAAATATAATGTTGTTTATTTTTAACCGATATAAAAATATGTAATATAAATAAATATTACATAAATCGTAACCTGAAAGTGTAAATCACAAACAACCTGAAACGCATACTATTCGAATGATACGTTAGTGGGTCTATTCTTAGCGTTTTGACTAAAAAGTCATAATTTTAGATAACCTAGCACTACTAATGCTCTGTAAATCAAGAGAATATATCTTTGCGTTTTAAACGAATGATTTGCAATTTTCATTCTATTCCTTTATTTATTTTTTTTAAAGTTTAATTCTAAAAGTAGAGATTCACATGCCCACGTCGATGTAAAAAAATATTGATAAAATGCATCAACATGCAATAATATTAAAAAGCGAAACTGGATACTCAAAAAATTTTATCTAATTGCGTATCTTTATATACTTCGAGAGAATTTGTATGATCTTTTAATTTGACGGTTCTAGTTAACATACTAAAATAGGTATTCAATACTACAAATATAACATATATCATAAATTATAAATTAAGTGTAGATTTAACATTTTTAATTCATTTCTATGGAAAAAGAAAACTTATAAAAAAATTTTGTTTTTGTGCGTACTATCAAAACTTTGAAACGTGCCACTTGTGGTACGCGTCCCATTGGTTCGCCATCCCTGATCTAGACAGATAAATAAATACTTCCTTAATTGGATATTAATGACTCTATGATCTTAGATTATGCTTCGTTTATAAACGAATTGATCAAGAATTAATGTTAAACATGTTAAGAAATGTTAATATTATATAAAACAAATGTGTAGATCCATTATGGATCCGTTATATTTACCAAAGCAAAGGCAATCCAGTTGATTTACTAAAACAGATAAATGATGATTTTTGTTAATAATTAAAAAATATAACAAGTGGTGCAGGTGTGACCCGCAAGATCCACACGGTGAATTTCCCAATGAAAAGATTAAAAAATAATATTTGATTTGTTTATAATTATGAATATGGGTATTGTTGGTCTTTTTTAAAGCTTTTTTTATCCTCTACAAAAACAGTTGGCGCAATTTTGCTGAAAATTAACCTAAGGTCGATAATTTGATACTGAATTTGCTATATTTAACATCAAATTGTCAAATTAGACTCATCACCATAACAAAATTCGAAGATTTAATTAAAATTGATTCAGTAATGAAGAAGTTATAAGCTCTAAAAAATTATTTATCAATTTCTTTCTTCAAAAACATGATTAACTGCTCTAAGGTAATACTAAATGTTGACGTCAATTTCTATCCATGACCTTGTACCTTGTTTTTTAAAGGGGTTGCAACTATCCTAAGTTGCATAAAAACCTTGGATCTGCTATCAGAGGCCCCAAAGCCCCGAGAGACGATATCTGAGATGAAAGTTATATACATTATAATTTTTTTTATCACTAATTGTTTATTACTATTAGGAAATGATCCAAATTTTCCCAAATTTCATAATGAGGCAGAAGTCAGTGGTGATGAAAATTCCTGAAAGCCTATGCAATACGTACAATACAGAATTTTTAAAATCGGAGTAGAGTCACCACTTTTCTACATTCTATTATAATTAACTGGACTATGATATCAATATGATATGTAATGACCTTATAATAAATATAATATGAGACGTTACTTAGTTACACTATACACAATTAAATTGTGACAAGATATAATATTAAAAATAATAATAATAATAGATCATAATTACTAATTATCAATTCAGCTATGTTTCTCGCAAAGGTGTCAGTGAAGCTTTATTTTTACTCCCTGATACAGTACTTAATACTTACTTTGAATATTTAAATGATCACGAACATGTGGCAATGATTGCCCGGGATCAATATTGAGCGCCGATATTGACTATATATATATGGAAATTTTGGAACAATGGGTATAAGTTCGTGAATAGCAAAATCGTTGGATACGTGACGAAACTATGAAATCCTATCTTTTTATTTTGAGAGATTTATTCTAATTTGAGAAAATTTGTTTGTTTGGGTATAAAAAACCATAGTCTGTGTTTTCTACAAATTGTTCTACTCTTTTAATCATCCCTTTTTGAGGAAATTTTCGGGTATTTTTTTTATTTTCAGGGCAAGATTTTCCGTTTTCAGTTCCTATTGATCCTATTTTTAGTTAAATTTAAAATGACTACTTAACATGTGCCAGTGATCCGATAAAAAAAGTAACACAGCAAATTGTAGGTTTTTATATGTTTTTTAATGAAATCTTACTCCAATTTTAATAAATAGTTTATTGAAAATTGATTCAGAATTGATGAAAATATCCCTTGCACACAAATATGTAGATTTCATTAAAAACCTTATAAGAGCCTTGAATTTGTTGTTTTAATTTTTTTTATCGGACCACAGGTACAATTTGCCAGCCATTAAAAATCGGATCGCGGTGTAAGTACTTCATATATTTGATCTTACAAATCTTAACAATCACTGGAAGTGGGTAATTAAAAGTGAAAAACTTGCACTGAATATGTGAAAAATACCCGAAAAACCGTGGATAAAAAGGGTATCGAACAAATCTGGATTTCAAGAATACTCATGCTATGGTTTCTTTCATCTAAACAAACATCTTTTTGGATATTAGATTATGTCTGTCAATATTTTTGTATGTTCAATTTTTTTAACTTATTGTTAGCTTATCCTAGTTACCGTGCTGAACGAAATATCATTCTAAACAAAATTTGAATTTCGATGAGAAACCAATAACTGACTTCCAAAAATTAATGATAATAATAATAATAATAATTTGAGAATATAAATAACAGCTAACGTACACACTATGTAATCAATCAATTTATATTTTAATTAGTATAGATATGTTTTAGTCAAACAATACATACATATTAACATTATATGTAATGTAGTATTATACGATTTTGTTTTCAAACAAATAACACATATAATATTGATTGATTATAATGTTCATAGGTGTCACTATAAATCACTGATGACCCACTATCTGTGGTGCGTAGTATACCTAGTATTTTACAGTTTATATAATGTGTATAGATGGCTTCAAAAAAACACGACGACTTGAATCTTTTAACTACATGTAGATATAAAACACGGTTTTTATTATATGTGTATTTATTTTTGTTTGTGGTTTGATGATATGTTTTCTTGTCAGTGTATGTATGTTTTTTTTTCCATTTATTTTATTCAAATCCATAAAATTTTTGTTTTTAGATTAAATTAATAAAAATTTCACATTATTTGTTTATTGTTTTGTCAATGATATGCTAATTATCTATTATGCATTTGCAGTATATTTTTGTCTTTCCATAGTACTAGTACCACATGTACTTCCCTAGGGAAAAACTTGCAAAATATATTAGAATGCACCAATATCGAATATAACACATTCATCAACAAACACTTTACATTGATAACCAATACTATAACAAACAATTCACTCAACATAAAGTGTTATTATTTTTATTTTTAACACCTTTAACGCCTTTAATAGTTGTTTTATTTTTAAATCTTTTAAAAATGTAATATCTCTATGTATATAATATCTCTTACAAAATTCCCTTTGAAAAGTGACTCGGCTATCAATGTGTATACACCAAATAGGTGATTTCATGTTTAGACTATTCAGATATAATTTCACATAACTAATAGATATGTAATGATATCAGTATTTACGTGCAGTAAACAGTTTAATGTTTTATTGTATTATGCATTATGTACCAATATAATATTTTCATATTCGCTTAGGAATATTGAGGACAGTAATTATATTTTGATATAGTTCTTTAATTTAAATTCCACTCATAAGTATCTCAGAGATAGTAAAAAGCTTGATTAGGTTCTTGAACCAAATACCGTTAATCAAATACCCTTTCATACAAAGTTTTATGAAACGATGAAGGGCTTTTTGTTCATTGATGGTATGATAAATTTGTAGAACACATATTTGTCATAAAACTTTTAGATACCTTATTTATAATTTCAAGATTAACTTTTTTTTTTAACTTCCCGCTAAGAAAATTAAAAATTTTCGGAAATCGGGAAGTTATTGGGTTTACCCCGTTTTTCAAAAATCGTGTTTTGATCAGATCTTTACGTTTTAAGTTCCTATAAAACTATTTTGACGGTTTTTGTGAGGATTCACCCTGTCTGTATGTATGTGTGTGTGTGTATGTATGTAAGTATGTGACCCGCTTATAACTTTTAAACGGCTGAACCGATTTGAACCAAACAAGTGGCGTTTCAAAAAGAATCACGAAACATAGATTTCCTGAAAATTCGGACCAGTAGATTCCAAAAAATCTCAAAAAAACTACGATAAAATTTTTTTCAAAAGTGATTTTTTTGGAATAACTTTTAAACGGCTGTATCGATCAACTCCAAAAACAGATCTTAACCTTGGTAAACCACGTCGATCACCAACAATCCGGTTAAAATCGGTTGATTCGTTCGAGAGATATCGTAAACGAAAAATTTCATTTAAAAGTGTTTTTTTTAACATAGCTTCGACATTTCTTTTTGGATCGTTTTTGATGAAATAGAATAATTATTAAAGCTCTAAAAACCGCGTCGATCGCCGCCAAGAACATAAAAATCGGTTGCTTGGTTCGAGAGATATCGTTAACGAAATATTCGGTAACGATTGTTTTTTTAACATCAAAGCTCAAAAACCAAATTTTTAGCTCAAAAACATTGTAATATGTTAAATTTTAAGTGCTTAGGTATGAAATTAGCGGGAAGTTGCAGGGATGGCCTTTAGGGTGAACCGTTTTCCAAATTTTTGTAAATATTGATAACATTTTCTTATTACCAAAATCTGCCTTAGAAGCTGTGTGTCGTATTTAAAGGTTTTGATTTTCATGGGTTTCCACTACACCCGCCTTTTTATAATTAATGACTCCAACTCTTGCTCAAAAATTTAAATAATACGGAATTTTCCATTTTCGCTAGGTAAAATAATCAATAGTCATTTAAATGATATTTTTGATTTCTTTTTTCTTATATAATTATGATTGAAATGAAAATGAATTTAATAATAATAATAATAATAATAACAAACAAATATTTGTAGAATATTTTATTATACCCACATTGTTCAAGGACATTCTTTTCAGACATCAATACTTCTATTGTCTAGGTATTTTGTTTAGGCTATCCTAAAGTAATAGTATGTACTAAAGTATTGCATAAGAGATATACACGAGATAATAGTCGAATAAGTTAACTAGAACAATATATACTAACATCTATACAGAATGTTCAAAAATTTTAGTTATTTGTGTTTCGATCATAAAACATTAAAATGAAATTTATAATATTCAAAACAAGTGATTTTGGTAAATCTACGCATATTGGATCTAATTAGTTATATAAATTTTACTACAAAATCATAACATACATTTCTATTCATTGATATCTAAGTTATTAGAATAGGAATTTAATAATAGTAATCTTTGTTAACTTAGAGCAGTGAGATATATATTTAACGAGACTATTTTATATTTCGATTACATGTCAACTCGTTTATCACTATGGCTGCATATGAGGAATCTCATTTGGTCTCGTGTCGTGTCAACCTCTACTCGTATAACCTCGAAAAAAAGAATTGTTTTACCCTTTTTACAGAGTAGAGAGTTAAATGATTTAACAACAGCCAAATTAGTAGAATAATATATTTAGAAATTGATAACTTTACACAACCATAAAAACAACTAAAAATTTAGAATATTTAAGAGAAACTGGCAGCAAAAGTGTTTGGAATAAACTGATTATTTCAATTGACGATTACAGCTATATAAAAATAAATGCAAGTTTTCAATTCAGTTTCATTAAATCTTATACTTGTAAATTAAGTATAATAAGGTCATCAATGCCTCTTTTAAGTGAAATTATCAATATTTTAAATAATTAATAAAAAACGTTTGTCTCAGCATCTAGACTTGAATTCAACTTTAAACAGAAAAATATTTTCGAATTTATTCAGTTTTAATTACGGTTAAATTATTTTAGAATGCACTAAGAATAGTTAGAAGCATGATTTGATATTTTTTTTACAATTTTTTTACTTTTATTTTCAGACATTAATTAAATAAAATCGTATAGTAGTTTATTATATTAAATCTATTCAACTCCGTAAAATAGTGACATAATTCTAATGTTAGTATAATTTTCAAAGATACATTGCGCTCTCTTTAATATATTGTGTTGCTCTTAATGAATTGTCTAAATTATGTCTGTGTCAAACAGAAAATAATATAATAACAACAAAGTTTATTTGAATGGCTTAAAACGTTTTCTATATCAGTTAAACCAAACAACTTGTATTCACTATAGGTCTACGCTGTCGACGGTGTAGCTGGATTTTCTTATGCACTAATTAATTTTTCCAGTAAAATCGGCATTATCGGTTAAGTTTCAAATTTTTTCTCGATAACCACTTAGTAAATTTTAATAAATTTATGCTCATTTAGTTGTCTAGATAGAGTACAAGTTACTTATTATATGTAGTTTGTATATTTCTGTTAACTGGCAGCTGGTAACGAATCTCCCATAAGATCACATGTATAATAACATTTTTTAAAATCTTAATAACTTTTAAACAGTTTAGTGAATCGGTTTGTAATTTATACAGGTGCTTTAAAATTAAATGATAAACGTTCTACTATTTTTTTATTCGTTTCGTAGCATTTTTAAATACACACTTAAAAATATTTTAATGATAAGGATAAGGCTTTTTTGAAATATATATCCGTTTAAGGACGCATAATAAAAAATTTTACAAAATAATATAAATTAATATATTGTTATATATTAATTTTTATTATATTGTAAACTTTTTTTATGGTGGGTCCATAAGGAGATATAAATTTCAAAAATGAATTTCGTAGCCCACAGAAGTTACCGAAATAAGCCACCATGATTGGAATATTTGGAATGTTTTCATTTCAATTTTATTAATTAATCGTCTTATATGCACACACCTTCTCATTACTAATGTACAAAACAAGATATTTTTTGGCTTTTCAGGAAAAAATTTTTTGAGTGTGCATTTTTTTGTAACGAAATGTCAATAAATATTAAGTTAAATGCAAGAACATGACAAAAAATTCACAAAAGCTTCTTTTAGAAGGTATTCTTTTTAAATTTTGGATAACGACTTGAAAGCAAATTCGAAACTATTTATGAGAACCAACGTATAAAAAGTAATTCGTTGAAATTGTTGTAAAAATTGAAAAATATTTTTTCATGAGTTGGGTCGAGGTGAATGCACATATAGAAGATCATGATGATTTGATTTCCTTCTCCCATATCACAAACTTACCAATTTAGGATTGCTTTGAAATAGGGAATATAAAGCCATTTACTAAAACATAGTGTAGATTACAAAAGTTAAACGTTAACCTAGTTTAAAAAAATGAAAAGAACAATCTTTATGATAAACTAAAAATAATATAAAACTGAGGCTCCCATTATTTTAATATTGAAAAGTTTTTACGGTTGAATAAGTATTGAAACCTTTAAGGTTTGTAACGCTTGAAAATATTGACCGAAAAAACAAAATTTTGGTATGAGTGTTCATAGAATCACCTAGTAAGTCTATTTTAATTTGTCTGTCCGTCATCAACGTAACTAAAAAACGAAAAAAGATACCGAGATGAAATTGTGATAATGTATTCTGGACCTAAAAAGTGACTTTTAGTTCGTGAAAACTCACCCGTTGGGTTCAATAGATCCTTGATCCAATTTTTTTTATTTTTTTTATTTTTGAAATGTATTTCCGGTAAATGTTCAAATTTGCTACAATTTTAGCTCGAGTTTTGTTAATTATATATAACTACAATACATAGATTTATTATTTATGTATTCATAACTATATAGGTTGGATATTTGGAGAATTTTTTGATTGATAATGATTAAAAATTGTTCAATTGCTCACTCATATGTCGAGTATCTGGTTGTCCTCTTCATTTGATTATATACAGTTTTACTTAACTATTATTGTTAAATCGTTAACAATATTCAATAAAAACAGTAAAATTATCTGAGAACTGACAAGCCGATCGCTTAGTTCATATTCATACAAATTACAATAAAAAGGTGGTGTAACTAGAATGATAAAATTGAAATTAATATGATTGTCAACTAAGTTTGGTAAGGCCGGCGAAAGTTGAACAGACAGTAGACTAGTCTGCAAATGCATAAGTTATATTTATTGCTATTATTAAGCAATATTTATTGCTATTAAAATAACTATTATTTATCTTAATTGTGGGGATTTAGAAATGCTGATTTTAATCTTCACCTGAAAAATTGAATTTTTAATCGCTATATTGTTTCGTATAGACTATTTCATAAAAAATTCGATATTAGTCATTTTTGAAATAATAAAAATTAAAACTGAATTATATTAGATTTTTCGTTTATAATAATCATGTTCAAATATAGAAACATTCAGAGTATTTAAATATTTAATTCTGTTAGTTGTTAACCACAAATATTTCATAGGAGTTTATTATTAAGCAATAGAACATGGCATGCTCTAAAATATTGGAGCATCTCGTAATAATTATGTATATATTGTGTATATTATTTAAAAAAAATATAACATTGTGTAGTATACTAGTAGTAACTGCACTAAAGTATTATATGGTATATACACATATATATCACATTTGGTATATTGTACGTGTTCACCGCACTGCGGAACACATAACAAAATACTACAACATAAAAGATAGATAGAACCTTTCTATACGTATATATACACGTGTGCGTACTATATGTGCTATACTCTGATCAAATTGTGTGTAGCAATCTGATCTTACGAGTCACCACTATACTACCTTACTTCGTTTACGTTAACCAGCATAAAAATATTGTTTAATAATTGTTTTTAATCCTCTTTTATTTAATTACAAACAGATTATTACTAAATAACAAACCTACCCCATTCCTCTCCAATAAAAATATGATACCTTCTTGTCACCTAAAATTTTCGGCTTCGTTTTCGGAAATTCGCGATCTCACCAATCTACTACTATTTTTATATATGATGAAATCAGTATTGCGAATATAATTTGTTACGTGACCAATGTATTTTCTATAGGTTTTTAGAAAATATATTTTATTTGTGGAGTCATTAGTGATTTTATAATGATTTTTACATAAATAGCTTCTACAATTTGCAGTTGTTTACCTAATGTGATTAACAAATTACAAAAACTAAATAAAAAAATAAAAAATAACAAGTTTAGACAACAACTAACAGAGTCAATTGTTTATATAATCGACATGTGGTATAATATATGTATTGTTATTATACGTGTTTATAAACAAAATTTTGTGGCAAATTGTGGTAATTTTACTTTTACCAATCTAATCTATTATGGCTCAAAAGTTGGGTCATGTATCAATTGGACCCAATGAAAAGATATTGTTTGTTCACGAACTTGATCTTACTTTTTTAGTAAACAATACACTGTCAAAATTTCAATTTACTATCTTTTCTCGTTTCTGTATTATCCTGATAACAGGCGGACTGACAAATGGAAAATGACTAATTAGGTGATTCTATGATCATCTATAATAGAAAATTGTTTGTTCGATCAATATTTTCTACCGTTAAAAATTTAAGACTAAAATTAATGTATCCTGACATATACTATATATGTCGAGTATGAAAATTTTCAATTGATAATTTTATTTACCCCAGATAAAATTTTAATCTAATTCTAAAAAACGTATCCACACTGTGACTCTGTTCCTCCTTAGCGATACCTTAGTTGCACATCTCTCTGAACGAAATTCTAATAGTCAAGAGAATAACAATGATTAGCTAATTTATATAGATGATCGCTACATTGTACTCAAAATTTGAATTTACAATATTAAAATTAATAAAGGCATTATAGCAGATTTGATATTTTATTACACCCAGTAGTGGATTTAGGTTTGAAGACGCCCTAGGCCCGAGACAATATGGCGCCCTTTTTCTTTTGTATCAGTATATAAATATATTGTGACATGATGCTGGCCACCGTTCAAATGATGCCGGGCGGATAGTCCCATGTCAGCCAGGACGGAAACATTGACCGGACTGTTAAGTTTTGGATGCGATTGATAAAATAAACTTCAAATTTGGTCTTACAGTTTACAGAAATCCCAATTGATTTTTAATTTTAGTCATCTTGAAAATTTTGGCGCCCCTCAAAATTTGCCGCTCTAGTCCCGGGCCTCACGGGCCTAAGCCGAAATCCGGTACTGATTACACCTAGGTTGTTTTAATTACATTGTGATAATATTATACAAAAATTAATTTTAAATATCAAAAATTTTTCCACTACGTATTTTGTATTTTATTTTATAATATTCGTTGTGATGTGACTAAGTAGGTACATATTAGTGATATCGAATTTGCTATTTTACTAATCAAAATTTAAAAAAAGGCACTATATCATAGTAAAACTCGTTCATTTATATTTAATTGGAATATGAAAAAGTTATAATAAGCTATTGAAGTGTTTTTACTTCCCAAACATGAATATGAAGTAAAAAAAACTTTAGCAATAAGTAATATATATAAACGATCAATGTTTCTGATTAAACGAAAAGGAATACCTACTTATGATGACACTAAATTATCTTTAATAGCTTATAATTTCTTTGTTTTGAATTAATTTTATTTAATTCTGGGCATTTTTTTATGTCATTAAGTCTCTTTCCAGATTTTGATCTGATATATATCAAATTTACAATCAGTCGAGTTTTTAACATGCAAGTTTTGCATAATTTGAGATATGTTTAAGAAACAACTTCAATTTCCTGAAAATTATAACATTCTATTTTTATTAAAACAAAAAAAACAAAAATAGTTCTTATTCATCTAAGATAGAATTCATTCTAAATAATCAATTTTAATACATTCCTTTTTCTTTGTTTATTATGTTTAAAGCAGTATTATGTCAAACAAACACATTAGTCAGTGGGAATGTTGACGACATGCAAAATTAAGTTTAAGCGGGAATTTAAATAATAGTAAATATATTGATTAAGCTTGTTTTGAAAATCTAAAAACTTAACCATCCAGTAATATAGAATTGTTCGTCAAAATTCGTTTTCCGGAACGAAATTTAAGCTATAAACATTATGCGTCATTTTATTTTTTTGTCTGCCGAAATTTCGAGTTTTATATATTCTTTCATGAAATCTATACAAAATTTGTTGGGTCCACGATGAAAATATTTGGGCACACAAGAATATTTTGGAATCATAAAAAACTACAATTATTTTTTCATCCCTCAAAATTTTGTATCAAAACTGAAGCTTAGTCTACTTTTCTGATACTTCTACATTTTTTGTAAGACATAAATTACATTGCGTTCTATACTTCTTTTCTAAAAGATATAAATTAGGTTGATGCTTATGGGCTCAGGATTGTCATGTACTTGAATATATCACAGGGTAAGATTGAAAAGCCTACCTTTTCAAAACAGTGTCATTTTTCAATAGTTTTACCATAATAAATATATAATAGAAAATAAAAACCGAGACATTGGCATGTTGAAGGAGATAAGTCTCATCGCCCATACCATTTAATTTAACATAGTCATGCTCATCAATCTTAGGAGTTCATGAAATGGAATTCTTTTGATACTTTTTTCACAAAATTTTCACACATAAAAATGTGGGTGGCTCGCCGAAACGAAGTCCCTCATGAAAAAGTAAATAATTATTATATCGAAAACAGAATTTGGGCTATTGGACCACGTAACTTTACCTAATATAATATATAAAAATAAAACTTAGTACATAAAAACAAATTATTTTGCGAAAATCTACATTATATATTTTTAATTTTTAATATATTAAAATAATAATGTACAGCTGTAGAATTTTATTGTTTGATAATGACCGTAATGATCGAAACAATTGTTATATTATTTTAATGTATTTGAAACTACAAAAAAAAAAAAGATTTTCGAAAAGTAATTTAATTTTATTTATTTATAATGAAATTCCACAAATTAATGCTCGAAAAAATAAATAAAACTCAATACATTAGTATAGTCAGTTGCGAATTAAACCGCCATGTAGAAAGAAAATAAAACAGTACATTTTAAATATATTTAAGTAAATTATTTTCCATATTTTAAAAACTAGGTCATTCATGCGTTCTTGTCTCATTATAATCCTGAGTGTAGCATTTGCTACTTCTGCTTCGTGGCTAATCCGACCAAAGGTATGCTACATTGTATTTGATTATACTATAATACTACTAATATAATAACTATGGTTTTAGTAGCCACCTATATCACAAATACATTATTATAGTATTCTACTATAATACTGTTGTTACTATATACTATTTGTATGTATATATTATATGTATAGTAAAATAGTATTATTATTGTAGTATCGTAAATTATTTCTTGGGTAATATAAATTATTTTTAAGGAACATCATACCACTTTATACCATACGTACGTACCAAATATTTATACCGTATACGACACGATACACCACCGACTGCAATGTTTAGTTACAATATGAATTATAGTAGGGCTATGGCTGGCTGCTGACTATGTTAAAGCTTTGTTGTTACGTTATTCTATCTATCTACAGTACGACTTACACAATTATATTTTTGGTTTATGCTTTTAATTAAATAATAAACCATTGGAATTGAACGAAATGATTTAAGAAAAATATTTAACCTTTATATTATTCTAAAGATGAATAACGATGTCAGCGTTATATAATAAAAATATGAAATTTTTTATTGTAACCTTTCCTAAACTATTCATACTCTATTATTAAAATAATAAGGTTGAGTGATGCTGAATTTATTAGTTTACAAATCTATATTATGTGAAACTAGACTAAATATTGAAAATTAAATTAAGTCAAAATGGGGTTTTGTATGTAATTACTATCTACAACGTAAAATTAATGTCGCCACTTATACATCCCTCTATCTATAGTTCAGAGAATTTATGTTTTTACCTCGAAACCCTGTTATAGTGGATGGATTTCTATGTTCGGATGTTAATTTTGAAGTTCTATAATCGAATTAAAAATCATTTTTCAGAGAATTTTATTCCCTATAGGAACATCTAAAATAAAATTGCTTCAAATCCTTTGATTATATGATTTGTTTGCTTTAAATCCTATTTAAATATATTGATAAAAAACACTATTTTCAGGAAATGAAAAATTAATTTTTAAACTAAATAAAAAACTGAACATAAGGTTTAACTTTTAGAGCCTTTTTTTGGTAGTTAGATAAATTAATTTGAGCATACTTTAAAATAAATTTCAGTATTTGGGGGGACGCTTTTGGCTAAAATACTAATTTTTAAGCTATATAATTGAGTAAACGAGACTATTTTCATTATGCTTTCTTTACTTCTTTATATTTCGAGCTAAGGATGTCGACTAGAACTCTTTTTGAAGGACTTTTAACCTACTTTCGGAAACGTTTAGTAAGTTTTCACTTTCAACGAGTTATAATTTGGTTAATAAAGCATTTACACCAATAAAAACAAATGTTACACAAGTTTTATTTTTGTACTCAATTAGTTTTGATAAAATGTAAGGTTTTAAGGTGCATAGTCATGAAAAATTCAAAAAATTAATTTTTTATTATTAAATTGACATTTTTAATCACGTTTCACTGAAAAAGTAAATTGTCTTATCGATTTCAATTTGTTTATTATTTGAATATGTCGATTTTCACCCCCTGGATGGTGTGAATTTCACCAGATTTATAACAAAAATAAAAATAAAAAACATCCATTCTCTATAACTGGGTTCCCTTATTAACCAGTAACAACTAATTGCACACGACTACTATGCTTAATCAATAATTTTGAACACCTATATTTTACTTATTGTTAAGATTTTTATGAAAAGAGTTCCACTTGACGTAATGAAAAATTATTTGAAGTCAATATAACAAGCTGAAATTCCGTTAAAAGAAATATAAAGCTCCTAAACATATGAACGATAGCTCATTTAATGTGGCATGAGCTATACAAAAATGTTTTTTTTAGGATTTTACAATGAATAAAAACGATCCAGAGTGAAACTTTTTCTTATTAAATATCCTCCTCGTTTTTCAAGATCATTTTGTTTCTATTTTGTCAAATCTCCTAAAAATATGAACGAATGCACATTCAATGTGTAATGAGCTATACAAAAATGTTTTTTAACCTGACCATGCATTTCACCTATAATACCTTTGTCTTACGTGTTTAAGTTTACACAAGTACCTCTATTATTTACCTCTATTAAATGAAAGGACAAATATTATTTTGATTTTTTCTATCCATTAAACATATCTAGGATCATATAGTCCCTTGGTCTACCGTTAAATCCTCGACTCTGATATATCATTTTTTTTCGTTTTATCGATAGAAGACTTGAGAAGGGGACGGATGTTAAATCTTCCTGAATATTAAACATACTTCGATTCCAATTTTTAACAAACTGCCCAAAAGTGGTTATTCATTGATAATTGCTTCTAATGCAGCTTGTACAAAATTTTTTTACATTTATATGGCTGTTAAGAAAACGAATATCTAATGCCGTCTTTTTATAAACTTTTTATTTATTGTTTCCATTCTAGTGAATCATGATTGGTCGTGCTATTTCAGTACATATCCAATGTAAAATGTACGTTTTCAGACCTTATTTTTTCTAAAATACTCCCATGTGCATTTATACTCACATAATAATTTCTTCTATAGTTTTATTCCAATATCGTTTAAAATATAGGACGATCGACAGTTTTTCTTTTGGGTGCAAGTTTCTTTTCCTCCAAGTTTGGTACTTCGATTTTAGGCAGCATATGACTGAGAACCTGTCTACGTAAAAGTGGTTACTAAGGTAAACCAGTAAATTGGAATTGTAAACAATTTCAATATTCCTTAACTTCACATAGCTGCTAAAAACGATTTGTATGAAAATAATTGCTGCGAATCATCAGAAAATTATTACTCCACTTTTTATGTTTTTATTTTTAGAATCATTTGATTTTTGATTAAAACTCAAACACGAGTAATTCTTTCTCGATATATTTGTAAATTATCGCTAACGATATATGCAATGAACTTCCGACAGATTGGGTATTGAATTTCTATATTCATGGCCACCTTCTGTACGTTTATCAGTAATATTCCCATTCCCCTAGTTTTTCCTTATGACTTTTCCCTGACTATTAACAATACAAAAAAACTAAAACGCCTGCACGGGTATTTATTACTCTGCAGCAAAAATCTTATAAATTTTAGTCAAAAGAGATAAAATAATTTATTTCGATTATATATTGGGCATAAATAAATGCACTTAAGTAAGTATAACCTTATAATTTTTAACGATTGTTTAACTTAAAATACAAAAATTTTGTTAAAATAGGAAAAAAACTTTTTTTACGTATCTCAAACTATTCTGGCTGCGTACACTGATAAAGTCTTGACTATGATCTGTCTTGCCTATTTCTCATTTATAGGTTTGTATCTTGATCGATATTTCAAAATTATAACTCCTTATTCACTGTTTTGTGGTTGAATTTAAAAAAGCCCCTTGATAGTTCTGACATATGTCATAACAGGGTCCCCTGTTCAAAATTCCAAGCTCTCTGGAACTCAGTGGTTTAGACTGTATCTGTATACAATTATCTTTTTGTATATGGAGGTTTACAACCATGCGTTATGGTGTTAAGCTCTTACAAAAATTCCTTAAAGTTTCTTTAAAATAAAGAAGTTTTAGTTTTACCTGGGATTTTCTGGTAATTGTTTTTGTTCAGTTTTTTGTTGCATTTAAATCTAATACGGAACTTATAAACTTAATGAATATTATAGAATAAAAAAAATCAACTCCTCCAACAGTTCTGTAGTGTTACATTTACTTATAAACAAGTTTTTCCACGGTTTTGGCAAGATTGTTTCGAAGCATAATTGTTAAAAATATGCATATTTCAGTAGTATTTTTTAGTAAGAAATACACGAAATATGCCCAAACTATTCGAAAGTGCCCTTTCAACATATAGCAGTTAAAAAATGATGCAATTGTCTTTATAATCTCGAGCATCAAAATACCTACATGGTTTAACCTATGAAGACGAGTTGTTTTTAGGGTGGTGATTAAATAGAAGCACCATTCTAGACACTGGCTTAGAGATTTGATCAACTATACATAAATATCCATTATGTTGTAAAAATCATAGGTTTAACCAATTGAAACTTAGAAAAAAAGAAACTATATGTCTATTTGTACTATTCTTTATGTGCATGCACCGATATTTTCGTCAATTGTGATCCCATTTAAATAAAAAACCTTCTTTTGTTTGATAGGATATACTCTTGGGGAGGTCCCATATTTATTTTTAGTGATTATATCAAACAATCGGCAAAGTAAAAAAAAATTTTCTTAATTGACTCCAAAAAGGAGAAGTTCTATGTTCATTTCGAAAATTTTTGGTTGAAATGTATATGTGAGAATAATTTTTACACGCTATGGAAAATTTTTTTTGTTTATTAAATTTACAGTAACTTGCTATTTCTGCTTGACGGTTCTACTATATTGCTTAACAAGTAGCTGTTCTCCTCTCAGCACAGCTGTCAAAAATCATTAGTTAATTTCCAATTCGTGAAGAGATGATTATATTGATCAAAGTGCAGCAAAATTAAGTGAATTTGTTGGTGTGAAAGTATGAATCTCATAGTATTTTTATACATTTCAATTTTAAGTTTTAATTTTAAGTAAAAATTTTATTTAAAACATTGAATAACTTCAATAAATTTTTGTATAATATCTAATTCAAGATTAATTAAATTTGAGAATGCATATGGCATTAAAATTGAAGTCATTGTTCTCGTTTAGAATATAATTTAGGTTAAATAGTTTTGTTATTTCATTTCTCCAATTCCTATGGTTTATTATTTAATTAAAAAGATAAACTAGACTTGTAATTGCGTACTTAGAATAGTATGTTGCAACATGTACATTCGTAGGCAATTACTTTATACGCTTTGCAATGTAAAAATAATACATTTTATCATTGAAAATAATAATAAAATAATTAATTTACAGTATTTAAATTTTTATTTAAAAGAATCAAAACCATTTTTCTAATCGTAACAAAAATTGCTCTTATTACTTATTGTTATATATAAACCACTTTCTGGCATGTGTAAAAATATATTTTATGACAGATGAATTTTATACATTTTATTATTGTAATAATCAGTGCTTAAAGCTGTAGATTTATTAATGTTTGTTTTTTATAAACATACGATAATATCGTTTTAAATAATCTGTGCTCTGTCTTCTTCGGATACTTTACATTTTACAAAATGAACAATACAAAAGTAAAATCGTTACGTTTTAGGGTTTACAGTTTCCATCAGAAACATTACGAATACTTATATAACTAACGTGACCTTGATATAAATATTTAATTGCTACTTATAACAATTAAAAAAATATGTATTGATAAATAAGGTGACATAATAACAAAGATATATGATAAATAACATAATTATTTATTAGGCAGCTTTTGTTACCTAGCATTTTGTTTGATAGCATTATTTCCATTTCTTCTAGACTGCTCAAAACTTTAACTTCTTGTTAAAAACTTAAAATTTACATTCATTTCTTCCAGTTTTAAAATTAATGACACAACATCTAATTGGATACTTCCCAGAAATTCACAAAATAAAGAAAATTCAATGACAATTTCGAAGCATCTACGATCGAAGGAATGAGGGGGTAGGGTAATTCATTGGGAAACTAGATCGATAATATCCAGGAGAGACAAGGTGGAGTTATGAAACTGGATGAAAAGCACCAAAATTGCTTTGCCGTCCTGTCTTATATTACGTAATTTTGTTTATTGTATTATTTAAGTCTGCGAATTAAGTTATATATTATAAAAATTAATATTCAAATATACAAAGCCAAAACTTTTATAAAACAACTAAAATGATGATTATTCGCAATGGATACCCTACATCCAACTAGCAATGATATCGAGATATTGGATATAAAAGATTGTGTTATACAGAATGTTTTAATAATACCTATTATCTCTACGCCAAGCAGAATGAAAAATATTGTCAAAGGCT
Source organism: Chrysopa pallens (assembly GCA_020423425.1). Classification (NCBI taxonomy): domain Eukaryota; kingdom Metazoa; phylum Arthropoda; class Insecta; order Neuroptera; family Chrysopidae; genus Chrysopa; species Chrysopa pallens. The sequence goes on along the minus strand of CM035592.1, from coordinate 99,317,269 downwards.
ACGTTTAGATGAAGGCTGTAATATAAACTTCTCAAGAACTGGGTTTAAATACATTGAACAGTGAACGTGAAAACCTACAAGGAAAACATCAAATACACCAAACATCCGTAGCCGAATTAATTATGGGTAGCGATAGTCTGTTCAGCAGGCTCAACATAACACATGGACTGAAAAGTCCCGGGCTTAACAAAGAAAACACAGTTTTTTTGGTTCAAAATTAGCTTTATTCATCAACGTAATCTCCATCAAGAGCAACGCAATCATTCCAGCGCCGCTCTAACATTTCAATACCACTTTTGTAGAACGATTTATCTTTTGCCTAAAAATAGGCCTCAGTTTCAGCGATAACCTCTTCAATCCTGCGAAATTTCTTACCGGCGAGCATTTTTTCAGGTCTGCGAACATCCAGTAGTCGCTGGGAGCCAAATCTGGCAAATACGGTGGATGTGGGAGCAATTCGAAGTTAAATTCATGTAGTTTTGGCATTGTTTTGATTGACTTGTGACACAGTGCGTTGTCTTGATGAAACAATATTTTTTTCTTTGCCATATGTGGGCGTTTCTTTGCAATTTTGGCCTTGAAACGCTCCAATAACGGTATTTAATATTCACTGTTAATGGTATTTCCTTTCTCAAGATAGTCGATGAATATTACTCCACGCACATCCCAAAATACCGAGGCCATAACCTTTCCAGCCGATTGTTGTGCTTTCGGGCGCTTTGGACGAGGTTCACTATTTGCTGTCCACTCAGATGACGATCGTTTTGATTCTGGAGTGTAGTGATGGATCCATGTTGCATCCATTGTCACATATAGACGCAAAAATTCCGGTTTATTACGTTTAAACATTACCAAACACTGCTCAGAATCATCAACACGTTCTCGTTTTTGGTCAATAGTGAGCAAACGCGGCACCCACTTTGAACAAAGCTTTCTCATAGTCAAATCCTCATGCAATATAAAGCCAACACGTTCTTTTGATATCTTTACGATGTCAGCTAACTCACGCAACTTCACTTTTCGATCATTCAAAATGATTTTGTGGATTTTTTTTATGTTTTCTGGTGTTACCGCTTCATTTGGACGTCCACTGCGTTCTTCATCATCGGTGTCTCAACGACCACGTTTGAAGTCAGCAAACCAACGTTTTATTGTTGTTTCTGATGGAGCGGAGTCCCCATAACACTTTTCAAGCCATTGCTTCGCTTGAACGGTATTTTTTCTCATCAAGAAGCAGTGTAAAATTAAAACACGAAATTGTTTTTGATCCATTTTTTTGAAAATAACAAAAGTAGCGTCACTCTTAGCACAATAACTCACAAACTAATGAATAGAATATCATGAAATTTTAACAGCTGTCTTTTGAAGGTTAGTATTAACTGAAAAAAAAATGACTGTAATAAAACTAGCACTATCTATGTGTTAGGCCCGTAACTTTTCAGTCCATGTAATATATACTTGCATAAACGAAATACAACGAGAACCATCACGAGATCCCTAGAACTATTCACTAGATTGATTTAAAATTATAGTTGGCTATTTCGTTATGTAGATGCTATCAAGAATTTACGAAAATCCTCGCAAAAAATAATTATCATCAATATATACGTTTATATGTTAACTGATATAACATTCATCACTAGTTCTTTAAAACTATACACTCGATTGACTTGAAATTTAGTAATAAGAAATTATCAATTATATAAAAAATTGAATCTCAATAATTTTTAAATTCTAATAATTTCTAAAAAATATCGTCTGCGAACGTTTACTATATTTCGGGCTATAGCATAAAACCATAAAATTATTACTTTTGTATCATTAATAAACATTTCAAGTACTAATATATATTAGAAAAATAATTGGGATTCAGAGTAAAGTAGTTTTGCACTAGTGTGGATTTTCTTTCCTACTTAGTTTGTTTCTTGGAAAATTCTAATATATCTAGCCTATAATTATAATTATATACTATAAATTGCTTTAAAATAAATATCTCTGGCTACGGCAAAGACAAAAAAGGGTTATGATTTTAACAATCTATATATATAAATTATAACTACAAATTTGGTTTAATTACAGATGAAAAATATTTAATACAAAAAAATTATAAGTTAAATTTATAATTCACTTAGGACACGAAGCCATTTGTGTGAAATCGGTGATATCATGGATGTGATTTGCTTATGGAAAGCAAGGTATAGTCGCACACGGTGGACTTTTCGTGATGTGACATCATACATGTGATAAAAAAATCGCAGCACAAATCCTACGTTCATAACATCACATCGACAATTTTTTTTTATTCTTGTTTATACTGTCATATAAATCAATGTTTATAACAAAATTATAGTTTAATATTGTTTTTCAAATTTAAAAATAAAAACATGTCAATGCTTGTTTATGTACAAACAAAAAAAGGTTAGATTCATGCCCTGAAACCTATAGAACATGCTTAATAGGTGCATCTAATAAAGCACATCATACATTTTGTTTTTAAATACATAAATATGCTTAAAAGAAAAGGGATGAGGAGTAGCGAATATTAAGTAAATGCTAATAATATCCCGCAATATTTTTAATCTAAGAATACATGCTATACTTTTATCAAAGGTATGTTATTGTTGCAACTGTTGTGTCGTATACGAATATACATTACTTTACATAAGAAAATTACATGTAGGAAATCGCACTGTGTAAGATATGCATAATCAAATAGTGAAATCGTAAAAATTCCATAATGATGCGACCACAATCGTATGTAAGTTTACATTCGTAAGCAATGTTGTCAAATACATAAGAGCTTTCATCTATAGTATTACTCAGTTAAACAAATGTTGAACCCAAAAAATTTCTAGACATATTTATTAAGTGTGGATAGCAAAAAAGGAAAAAACCTCTTTGTCTAGGTATACTTCTCCTAATTGTTGTTGCAACGTTGCAATAGATACAACGTTCCTTCATTATGGCAGTAATGACGATCTGCAAGAGTTTAAAAACTTATTTTCAGGAAACAAATATCAGAGCATCAATGTTCGAACTACTTTAATCATTAGATGTCTGAAAAATTTACAAAGTTTTCAAGCAATTAAATTAATAATTTTTCGGAAAAAAAATATTTTCAATGCATCAAAATTATGTTCATGTTTTTATGTCCCAAATTGATGCAAATGTTGCTCGAGTATTTTTTAGAATAGTTTTGCCAGAAACACCAGATCAAAATAGTTCCAAAAATAAAACATGATTATAATATAATTTTACCATTTAAATTATAAATATTTTATATTTACCACTCAATTGTCTTTTATGGTAACAATATTTTGATGTGAATTTTAGGTAAAATCGTGAAAAAAAATATAACAAACCAGAATCTTCCATGCTTACTTTAAATTATAAAATACATTAATTTTATGTTGTATTTTATTATTTTTTCAGTTCAAAATGAATGTTTTAGATAGATAAATAAAATTAATTCTGATAAACAACTCATCGCAATATAAGAACCGAGTATTTATTGTTTTTAAATAGGTAAAATATGAAAATAAAATAGGTGTTACATTTTTTGATTCCACAAGTATACACAGTGATTAAAAAATTAAGCACTAGATAGTGCATGTCAAACTATTTGATCAGCGTATGAAGATACATTAATGCAACCGTATTTTTTTTAAATTTATTGTATAGAAACTAGTGTCTGGTTGGGTGAAACTATAGTAATAATAAAAATAATGATAATAATTATTATTATTGTAGGAACTGAAAAATGAGAACACCTTATATTATATATAATTATAAAGTCAACAAATAAATAAAAATGCTTATATGCGTAATTTAAGCAATCTTTGTAGATATTAACTATAATATCCATATATTAGATAAAAATAAAACTAATTTCGAGTTTGGTTCATTATAATTGTTATTAATATGTAAATATTACAATTTTTAGAGTTTACCGTACACCACAGGTGTTAAATAATTGAACTAAACACTTTGAGTAATTATGTCTTATTAATATTCATAATACAATAAATAATAAAGCAATATAATCAGTGTATTTAACCCTTTACTAAAAATGTTTCAAGGGACGTATTATATTAAAAGCCTTAACGTATGACAAATTAGTTTAATGCAAAACTCTTTCAATTTTCAGTATTTTGCAAATCGTATTTAGAATCTCTTTTTTTTTGTATTTATTTTCAGTGTATATAATTTTTATTGAATTGGCTTTTATACTCATAAAAATAAATTAACTAAGTAATATCTCAACGTATAGCACAAACAACTTTAGTAAAGAAACTTGAAACTCACAGGTTTCCATGATAAGTGTGAATTCAACGTTTATGATAACAGCGATTTAACTTGCACGCTTGTTTTTCTTTTATTCTTTTTAAATTAATACTTAAAGGGGAAGAGAGGGGTTTAAATTTTTATAACAGTAAAGTACAACGAAAATCACTTACAAGTAACTAACTGAATAGTGCGTCTAATAAATACATACAATATTATAGACATACATACCAAATTTAAAGGTTCTTGTTTTAACATATGCGTGTAATAAGATTGAAGAAAGGGTTTATATATTAATTCATCGGTCAACATAATTCGAAAATCACTAAGGCCGAGGCTTAAGTACAAGCGACTGAGTGTAGATACTATAGCAAAATATTTCGCTCATAATAGAGAAAAACTACTCGCACAATCTATGCAAAACGTAGCGACTAGTATCGGGAAATAGTCAAGAAATATTCAAAATTGATATAGCCAATTTTGACAGTAATTTATTGTTGATTATGCAATTATATATTATGAGAGATGATAGATTTAGATAGATATTTCTAATGAAATAGATTATTATAGAAAATAGAATAATCGAGTGATTTTATGTCTAAATTTTGCCCAAGTTGTTTTTAAGTTATATTTTTTAATTTTGAAAATAAAATACGTATGAAAATTTGACAGAATAAATTTATAAGTTAAAAATCGTTTAGTGACCATTTACCTGACAATCAGGTGATCAAGAAAAATTTTAAATAAGTGTACGAGAGTAAGTATTACAGATATTGTGCTTAAACATTGCCGAACGATATTTACAAATATTGTATGGCTGCATCAATTATCTACTCAAATTTTTTTGTTAATATTATTTTCATTATTCTTTACTGGTGTACAAAAAACAAATCAATATTTACATAGACGAACAATTAAGTGGCCACTACTGCTACTGCTTTTTCATATTCGTCAACATTGAAAATATCTATCAGGTTATCAATATAAAAACCTATCTGTCTTTTCTCCTCTTTCACAATAAAATTAATGTTCCGTTAAAATGCCAGATTCCAATCCGCCACACAATCCGATCTTCTATAGTGATTATCGTTCATTGCTCCAGCTGCAAGTATTTAGCCTAAATGAAGCTAAAATTTTTATATTTCTATTTAGTATATTTAGTGATTACTGCATTACATCACGTTTTTTAGATAGTATTCCTGTCCTGTTTTCAAACTTGTGATCGACTAATTGTTATAAATTTCAAATGTCATTCTCATGTGTTAATAATTAAATTTTTAATCTTATCTCGTTCTAGATTTAGTAATACTGCTCTTTATATTGTTTGTTATTTTTATAATGTTTACATTAGAGTTGTATTTATTAACCTCAGGTTAATCTTATAACGATTTTCTTCCATCCTTGCATTCGTAATAACCTTCTAATATTATACCCGTGTTTAATCCATTTTTAATATAACAATATTTATGTGATAATCAATTTTCGCAACTATTTCAGAAATTGCAGATTCACTAGCGAAATGGTGACGAATTGATAGTGTGGGTGCTCCAATAATTTTTAAAGAAAAAATTATTTTTGCACCAAATGCAGTTGAATTTGTGACACGAAGACGATTATAACTCCGACAAGCCATTAAGTGGTAGTTGACTTGGATCTAGTAGTTTAAGCTTATTAGATCAAACTGCATAATTATCTGAGCTATCATCGAAAATGTCTATCATATGCGCACACTTCTTGTTCGTAGCGTTGCTAAGAGTTACTACCTGTTTTTCAAGACCACATGTGATAGAGGTTTTTTTCGAAAAAATCTCAGATGGTTATTCTTTGTAAAATTTACCGTTCTGCGTTATTCCAAAGTACAGTATGCTAAATTGCGTATATTCAAATTTTATACCATTTTTCTATTCATAGTGAAGTACTATACACAATGGCATGTGTTTCTGTTTATTTATAATAAATATGAATATGTTTATTTAAGAAAAATTTCTCACGCATGTATTTTTCAAATATAAAACAGAATCGTGTTTTCTTCAAATAAATAAATAGCTTTGATTTGACAAGTACCAGAATAATAAAATTTGTCCGCGAGACACACGTTTATTCTTTAGCCTTAACGACTACTAGTTTGCACTGCAATCTTTGTTTATAAAGTTTTTACAAAACAGTTCAAACGAATATTTATAATACTAAAAGATATTATATGAAATACATAAAAGTGCTTTTTTAATTGCCTATGTTTACAAAGTGGGAAAAACATGGGGTGCGTGCAGAGGATATTTGGTATATATATATATATATATATATATATATATATATATATATATATATATATATATATATATATATATATATATACCAAATATCTTCTTCGCGTACCCCGTGTTTTTCATTTAAATTAAAGAAATTATTTTATACTTTTTAGTACGTAAAAAGTACGTTAAAACTTTGTTCCATTAAAAATTTTATTATTATTTTGAATAAAAATTTTCGTATAATGACGGAATTCTTCTTCTTCTACTTCTTCTTCATTTTTATTTCGTCTTTTACGTTTTCTTCATCTTTCTCCCGTCCTTTTCATTTTTCTTCTTCAAATTTCTATGCATAGCCATTTACCTCTGAGCTATTATCCAAATTTCCAGTATTGACTGTTCCATCCGGACAGACATACAAGAAAGCGAGTTACTAAAAACATGTTACAAAATTATCATTTCTATAAGCACATTTATTTTCAATCAGATATAATTGTGCAAAATATATTATTATTATTATTTATTAAAATATGATTATATTTTATATTATTATGTTGTGTTTTACTCTAGTTTTAAATATGAATATACATGTGATGATATGTTATATTTTTATACAAAAAATAAATAAATAAATAAATAAATTAGGGCAGTATATCGAAATCAGTTCATTATTTTTAGTGACCATTAATATTTTAACTCTGGCATACATTTTTATATAAAAATACTCTTTGTGGTGATAGGTATATATTATTTACAAAACAATAAATAAATAAATTATATAAAATATATAAAATAAAAAACATATACCTGAACACCCAAATAACTCGAAAAATTATTATTTTAGAAAAAACAAGTGTGAAACAAAATTTGAAGAGTTTAAAAAATTGCAACTAGAAAACTTAAAATTAATCTAGAAGTCATTTATCAAAGTTATTTGCCAAACGTGAAAAAATCAAATAAAACTTCTTTTTTGACATGAATTCAGCTTAAAAATGAATTCAGCTTAAAAATGTATGCTTTAAAACTATGTCTAAAGGTCATCTGAAAATTAAATTTGATTTGTCAGTACATATACACAAATAAACAGAAAACGCGACGACATGAATCTTCCATGCTTACTTAAAACTAAAATATACACTAATTTTTTGGTGTATTTTATATATATATTTTTTTTACGTGTTTTAAATGAAATTAAAATTTAAATTTAAAAAATTAAGAATTTTAGATAGTTAATTAAAATAATTATGTAACAAACTGTAATAAACAAGTAACAAGTCAACAGAACATAATTAGTATTTCATGTTCTTGAACAGATAAAAAAATGAAAATTTTTGTATATATATTTTGTAATATAATATTTTGTATAAATATTCTGCGAATAGGTAACTGCTAATGTGTTTTGGTCAAAATCACAAAGGGAGGCATGAAGCTGGAAAAAAATTGTAATTTAACTTTAGAATGATGTTAAGAATGAATTTAATCCTAGGAAATGTACTCATATTCCAACGTATTATTTATTCCTTTTTTGTGTTAAATTTTTGTCTAAAATCATCATTTTTTATTTATTCTGGTATGGCGGTCTTTTATTACACTCAGTATATCTATGTTATATATATGTTAGTATCAGTTAAAATTAAATAAAATGGTAACACGCAAATTAATCTGTCAAAGTAAATACGACACATAGAAACGAAATATTAAAATACTTGAAATATTTGAAAAAGAATTTTCAATAAAAACATTAAAATATTATGTTTCTGTTAAAAGAAAACACGTTCGATTAGAAACACGACATTTGGTGCTTAGTAATTTAATATGTAATATGTATTGTTGCATAACGTTAAGAAATGCAATTCTAATAAATCGTGCCTCGAAGAGATTACTTTGGTAGAATAAGATTTCCGGCTACACCTATTTTTATACTCGGGATATATAATACGTCAGATTATATTAATTTTAGTCTTAAGTTTTAAAGGCTAGTAAATATTGACCGCACAACCAAAATTTAGGTATAGGTGTTCTAATAATATGTAATCTAATATTTAGTCTATTTTGCTCAACGGCCTGTCATCAAGATAACTCCAAAACAAAAACAGATAACGAGCTGAAATGAGCTCGAACGAAGAATGAGCAAACTCAGCCAATTGGATCCAATAGATCCATGACCCAATTTTTTAACTATAGCAGATATAAGAAAAATATTTGGCAAGCGTTACCAACTATTAAAAAAATTTCAGATGTATGGTAATTTATTAAAATAAAAATATTCAAACTATTTCCAAATTATTTTGAGGCCACTCCTAGATATTTTCCAATACTGAAAATATTTTATTACCTATGATTATATTGTCTTGCATTCATCTAAGAAATGGTTTACCCCTAACAGTGTGCTTATTAGTGTAATACGTGTTTTAATAAATTTCTGTGCGAACTTTCGAAATCATTTACGGAATGTTTAAGTTAACAGCTACTCTAAACTACGCCATGCAAACACACATGGCATGCATACACACATGAAACTGTCTTCTTTCAAATACTCAAATTTGATTTTAAAAAATCATTTTGCGGTCAGTAATCCTACTGCATCAAAATTTTTTGTAAATATTTTTTGGATAAATATAAACAGTAAATAAAATAAAGTATAAATGGATGCAGCAGGATTCGAACTGATAAAGGTTGAATTCAATCATAGGACTGATAAATATATGATATCTATTATATGTTCTATAAAGTGGTGCCGTAAGAGTTTTCAGTTCAATAATTTTTTCCACCTCAAAAAGTTCCCAACGTATCTAAAAAAACTTTTCTATTCAAAATTATAATTGTCTTAGGACCACTACTGTTACAACACCTCCTTTTACTACTATGACTATTACAATTGTATCTAGTTTCGATAGTCGAAGCAGAATGGATTCTCAAAATGGAATGGGTAAATGCTTTAAAATCATCATAAGGGTACTTAGAAGCTTTGTGATGAACACATTTTTTGAAAAATAATCTTTGATCAAAGAAATTTATAACCTCATCAATATTTATATGATCGAAAAATTCAATAAAAACAATTATCAATTATTAGGTTTTACTCGTTCTGAAAGGTTGAATTTGTTCACCAACTTCGCAGTGCGATCTTTGCAATGTGTCACCATAACACTTATCCTTTCTTTACTTCTTTTATTTTAATCTTTTTTTACACACAGTTTCGTAAAATTTTTTTAATAGATTGAAAATCGATACATGGTGTATACATATTTGTAAGTTTTTTGTTGTTTGTTTTATCATTTTTGTGTTATCACTGAATATTATGTGCACAGTGTGCGCGCACATGTCGCATAATATAATAATAACAGATAGCTAGTAGCTACTCGCAAGCTTGCAAGCATATACGGAGGCAGCAAACAAGCACTTTATTATTATCTAATGTCTATTTACATGTTAACGTATTATTCATATTTTTTGTAATCTTGGTACACGTAAGTTGATGTATCTAGGTATAACAAGTTGCTGTCACAATATTTTACGACGCATGTTCGAAAGTTTTTTACTAAAATAAATTGATTTTAGTAGGTTTGCGTCCACTAGGAATAATATAAATACTTTAGACTTTTTAAAAAATAATATTTAAGATAAAAAATAATATTTTTTTTTTGGAAAGTTAATTTTGATTCGTTATGTAAATCCATAAAGTACAATAGACTTTTTAACTAAATTTAAAAAATTCAATAACCTTAGAAAGATTATCTTATTTTGATCTACTTCATAGATAATCATACGTCTTGAAAATATACTGAACTTTAAAGATACGTCATTTGTTAAATTACTATAACTTAACAGTATAAATAAACTACTAATTATACACTAATTGGTTAATTAGTCTAGGAATTCGTACTGCAAATATATAACATGAAAATTAGTGAATATTCATTAAAAAAAAAATAAGTAAATTCGATACCTCTTACAAATCAACCATAATTTATGTAGTTTTACTTCAATGAAAAATTATGTTTATTATATTGAAAATTTTTTTGCAATCGTTACAGTTAAAAACAGGTTTTTTAGGTGCAACCAACGAATTTCCCAATGAGGATAATAAAAAACAATAATTTATTTATAACTATGAATTTGGATATTTTTTACATTTTTTTTATCCTCGACAATATTAAGTTATGTAATTACGCGTCGAATAAAAGTGGTTTCATGTCGATTGTATTATTTTTTCTCGAGATAATTGGCTTCTTTGCAAGAACCTCTCTAAAAATTCATTTTAAAAACCTTAGCAAATATTAGATATGGTCATTATCCACGTTAGATGCTAGTATTCACGTAACTATTACACTTATCGTGGTGATACAATTGAAGCAAGCTCGACTCAGTGACAAAGCCAATTGAGATAGGCTACGCGCTACGATGCGAAAAAAAGAAAGATTGTGTTATGATTACAAAGCTAATGAGGTTGATTTCCTTTCAAGAGTTAAAACTGTATCTTGAAATTAGTTTTACCTCGAAAATGTGGAATGTAAACGTGGTGATGTATCATTGAAGGGTGGGTTACTTTGATATTATTTCATAAGAAAATCAAATCGAAGATATAACCATCATTAATTTCGTTCAAGAGAAAATTTGTGTGTTCAAATCAATATTATTTTATTGAATCATCCAAAATTTAGCTAAATTACAACACATTAACAATAATATTTTCAAATTATCTTTGCATTTATATTTTCAATTTTAACATAATCTCAAAACTTAATTAATAACATTTGACAAATGACAAATGGACTTAAGGCTATTTTTTTAGACAGTCATATAATAACCTATCCGATTTCGTACGACATAACGTCCTTTATGGCGCATGTATATACGTCCTGTGACATCCAACATACACGAAATTGCAGTAGACGTTTTATCAAAATTAATATACTACCACTGACTGCCAGTTCGGCCAACTTATTTTATACTGAATCCGTAAAATTAAGATTCGTAAGATCAAATTTTATTATACAAAGCAATCAAAGGGCATCTACAAAGGAAATTTCATTGTGTAATTTGAGCAAAAACAAATTAATTTTGTTTTTATTTTTTTTATTTTGCTTCCAATTATACGATTCAATCAGGAGGCATCATTGAACTGTATTGTACAAAGAAATCCTAATGGAATTGGTATTATAATTTTGAGACGAAATTTTAGGGAGTAATGCAAATTACATTAATTATAAAGTCGAAAAATTTATAAATAAAAAGTTGCTACGTATCATATACCCGATACAAATATAAAAAAAAAATTGTTGTATTTCAAATTTTTGTATGCTTGTTTGTATGTTCGCGAATCACGCCATATCGGCTTATCAAATTTTGGGCCTTATTTTACGAATACAAAGTTAAAACGTTTTGGAATTTGAAAAAATTGAATGAATAAATACAAATTTACAATAATGTACTATTTGAAATTGAAATAACAATTGTTTGAAACATTTTTCATATAAACAGTTTAGATACAATATGAATATATTATTTACTATTACATTACATGATGAATACATTTTTTGAAAAATAATCTTTGATCAAAGAACTTTACAACCTCATCAATATTCATTTATAATATAGTTAATCGAACAAATTCAATAAAATTAAATATTATAAATTAGGTTTTAGTCGTTCTGATTGGAATTTAGTCACAAAAGACTTAAGAAAATTGGTATAAATTGGATAACTTTTGAATATTTACTTACGAGCGAAGCGAGCTTTTAGACTGAACTCCCTCCATATCTCCTTTGCGAGGGAAGCGAACACAAAGGTCGCACGCCTGACAAGGCCACTTACCTGCAACAATCATGTTATTTCTATCTACTTATTTATTCTTGGTAAAATACCTTCTTTACTTCCGTTTCGAGCTAAGGATATACTGAGGGTGAAGCCGGGTCTGAAGCGTAGACGTTTTTATTTGGAGACAAAATATTGTTTCTTCTCCTATTGTATCCGTCAGCGCTAGCTTAAATTATATGTTTTTCTACTTCTATAGCAGCACAGTACCGGACAACAGCTAGTATCAAAATAAAGTTCATTACTAATAGATAGAAGAATACAAATAGACCTTAAATAAGAATACCTCTTAAAATTCTAAGAAAATTTGAATATTTTTAAATTTTTAAAGAATAAAATGTATTCAGTAAAATATACGAAAAAACTTTCATTCGTTCTTTTATTATCACTAGTCTTGCAATACTTATGAAAAAAAAATAGAAACGTATAAAAATGAAATATATTCGCAGAGAAAAGATAAAATGTTTAATTCCAAAATTCTTAGGAAATTTTTTACTAATTCTCACTTGAAATTTTTGCTTTTACGAATGCGTTGTTAAATCAACCTCAAAATTATTATCATTATATACGAAATGACAAAATTGAATGTCTGTTAAAGATTTAAATTTTAAAAGAATATACTTATATAAGAGAAGTTCTATTAAAAATAATTTATTTTACTCATCAAAATGTGAAACTAGACTCAATTCCATAGCAAAACTGGGAAACTAAATAAAAATTAATTCAAAAAACAACGAAGATCTTTAAGATGATTGCCCACCTCTTGCTTAAAAAATAAAGTTTTATATGTAATCTTGTAAGGAGATACACGGAGATGATGTCCTTAAAAAGTACGTATCTCTTCCTTTGAACAGTATAGTTGAATGTCTGTCTTTTGCTTATTTTTAAAGATTAAAAAGAAAAATTGATTCAGATCCATGTATGTCAAATTAAGACGTCTCAATTGAAGTAATAAAATAATTTATGCATCTTCTCAATTAAACGTTTTGAATAGCTACGTTTTTATATCATTTATATTTGTTGCGTTAGCATATAAATATCAACGACCTTATTATTAATAAACCAACATTTCTCGTTTGTTCACAAGTGATAAGTATGAAAACGGTTATTCTACACATATTTTGCTATTAACAAATTAAATATAGTAAATGGGAGATTAAGTTTTTGCATAATAGAAATATGTAAACAGTTTAGTTTTGATAGAGTCAGCAAAACATATTATATGTTGCGGAAAACTCTTGTTGAATATACAAAGTGATAACCTGCAACGAACAGTCTTCCTTCCAGATTTAATAAATGCTTTCCAGCATATATTAAATCTGTAGACAAACTGTAACCATATTGTTTATTCACCTGATTATTTGAGAATTTTAAATATTTTTTGTCACTTAATCTGCAGATAATAATTATTTGTTTTTGATTTTTTCTCTTTGACTTGTATTTGATTTGATGTCTTATAGTTTCTTAAATTGGACTATGGATCCATTGAACGCAATTAATCAATTTTGGCCATTCACGAACTTAAACTCATTTTTTAGGTCTAGAATACATAACATTCCTAGTTTGCTCTCTCTTTTTAAAAAATTGCTTTCTTAAACAATTGAGTTTTGGTATAACCCCTTGCGCACCAACCGTTTATTTTTGCTAACAAATTTCCCATTTATACTTTTTTTTCTATACACTTAAGTCGGAGCAATTTTTTTTTTCTTTAAGTTAAACTGGTCTGCATGAAAATATATTTTATTTAAATGGGAAGGGATAATATATAGCCTGTATATTCGCCCTTAATTCCGTACAATATTTTGATGAAAAATTTCTTGAAATTGAATCGGTAATTTCTAAAATTCTATTCCCACTCTGTAGATTCTTAATATTGGTAAAGTAATTTTTCAATTCGTCTGAGTAGTTTCAGAAATGATCTTATACTTTCCAAAAAGCAATAATCGTTTTAAGTCAGTACGGTCAAGTTTTCGCACTTTTGTAATCAAGGCTCTCATCGTACAAAGTATTAAAGCAACAAAAACAAAAATATGATTTTCGAACAGCTTATTCTTTAGGCTTTCAATCCACATAAAATAAATATTTTCGTTTTTCAATAATTAATTATACAGTACTATACAAAACTATACGAAACTATACAAATGACTGCTGATAAATAAGCGCAATAATATGGGTTAAAGCAACGCTTTGACTTAATGATGAATGCTTAATTGAAATGCGTTTACTTGACTGTTTGCACGAGGAAACTAAATGAATGTGGGGTAATTAAAAAAACCGTTATTATTTTATATTTTCTCTACGATAATTTGAAAATGGATCGTACTTGCAATTCCAAGCAATATACAAAACTTTGGTATTCTATTGTTTTTATTTATATCATTTAATTTATTAATTTTATTTATATTTTTATTAATAACAATTATAAATTCATATAAATGATTATATTTTTTGATTTTATGCCATATGAAGAGGGAAATGTCTTATTGATTACAAAAATCACAAAAAACCCCCCATCCTTTACGTATGAAGTGCATTGTTTATGAAACCACTAGGCATAAGATGGCAAGTTAGGCACAATATCCAGTCTTCGATGGCAGCTATGTATTTTTCATTACATATAGGACAAAAAAAATTCTTATAATTTCTTAGAATGCATTTTCTTATTGTTTTCCTAGCTTTCATTAAAAAAAAACTGCGTATGTTTCGATATTCTCCTACAAAGGAGAAAGATAAATACATAAATTAAATGAATAAGATTTTCTGTTTCCCCTTATGTTATTTTATTTTTCTACGAGTGCAAAAAATCACATTTCTCAAGAATGTATAAAAAAAATATCTTGCTGTTTTTCAGATTTTTGCCAAAGATTAAATTTTTTCAAAAACTGTATAGATAATTTCCTGAATGTGATAAGTATGTTTATTAAATTTCATCAAAATCGAAAAAAACAGCTTCTTTTCATCTTTTTATTACGTTTTATTATGTATAGAAAAAATAATAATAATAAACCTGTCTATCAATTTTGATTCAGATTTGACAACGTATTCCAAAGTTGCAGCGGAAAAACATAGATAGATTTAGAGAGACATACTTACGAAATGCAAAATCATCTAGTTAAACCTTAGACCCACTTTGTTCGGTCAACAAATGTTGTTCTTTCCGTAGCCAAATGTTTACTATGTTGAAAACAATTTTAAAGAGTGACGCTCGCTTTAAACGATTGTTATATACAAGAAATTCTAATATAAAAAAAAACCTCACACATTAATATGAATGATAAACCGGGTTAATTATATTCAGTAACCGGAAACATGTTCGATTGATTTTTCCATACTACTGCCCTACATTGTATTGATTTTTTTGTTCAAGATTCACATTTAAATACGTATTATTGTTGTTAGTTAAAGCTTGACTAAGTTTATTAAACATTCTCACCTCAAAGTATTAAAATAGATGCAACACGCGAACCATTTTAGTTTGTGGGATTCAATAATTCACAGTAATTGAAGAATTAACCATTTGTTAAAATTCAAACTCATTCCATTGAATACATAATTTTTTTAGCATTCCGTCATCCGATTAAATTTATTAAAAGCAAAAACACTTATAAGCGAATATGAAAATTTTCTTTGAAGCGAAACTGGTAAAAAATGTGCATGTATAGTAAGCTAATATTGAGGAATTGTAGGATATGTAACAAAAACATATTACAGTCTAGCAATTACAGTCAACACAGTTTTCAAAATATAAAAGAAGTCAATAAATTTTGGTTTTTCATCTTTTTAACTATCATTTTCAACTTTGGCAACCTTTGGAAGGGTCTACGACATATTTTAAACCTGTGAAGTAATACACAATAGAATAGTTCCCGTTCCCGTTTGAATACAAGGATAAACAGTAGCTTATGTGATTAGAGGAAAGTTTAGCTTCCCAACCGGGAAACATTTTCAAATCGGTCCAGTAAATTTTAAGTTTAATTGTTACATACGTTCCCAACCTTTTCATTGTCTACCATTTATGTACGAAAAATCATTACTGACGAAAATATATTCTTTATAAATAATAATGATCATAATTTTTTCTACCACTATTTTATAATAGCTTTGGAACCCTTTCCATGTAAATATGAATTCCACTTTATTGGTTTTTTATCTGAATATTTGATTACATTTATATTTATATGCAACTGTTTAATATTCTAAGCTTTCTAGCAGAATATTATAAATGTCATATTTTGAGTTTTTGATTATAGTTGGGGATTTTGATGTATAAAAATTGAGCGGGGAATATTACATGTACGGAATATCATTATCGAATTCTTCTTACTAATCTCAAACCTCTATGTAGAGCCGCGTTTGGAGGATCGATCGATCAGAACAGTATAACAAAATAGAAACTTAAATTTACTCGAGTCGTTTAGAAGGTATGGTAGGTTAATTATATGTTGAAAAGTGTACATTTCAATAATTTAGTGTCATAAATTTGCAAAAAAAAAATAAAATATATCACCTGGGTATGCTCGAGTGTAGTCGAATGTTTTTTTATTTTAAAGAAAATAATTCAATAACAGCGGAAAAATTACAACTGCCACAATAAGGAAATCCCTCTATATCGTTGTCAAATTCTGAATAAACTAAAATCTCACACACTCGATAATTTCAAAGTGGTGATTTTGCATTTTGAAAAAGCGACAAGGAGCTTGCGCCAGTCTTTCGTAAAGGATTTTCGGGTTCACTTATCATCACCCCCAATATCTGATGCGTTAGATTAAGTTTTGTTAGTTTTTGGCATGTACCCTTACTCGAGTGATTGTTTTTAGAATTTTTGAAAAACACATTTTCCTGTAGGCGGTTGCCCTCACGTGGAAGTATAAACATCATATAGCTCTTTATTCTACATCAAATCTTCAACATTTAATGAGTTTCGTCGCAGCATGATCGTTATTATTATTAGCTAACTATCCCCCAGTAGCTTCACTTGAGTTGAAGCGTTTGATAAGCCAGTAAAAATTAAAAAAATTTCAACCTTTTCAAGCAAATTTAATTTCATATAATTTTATCTATGGTAAGTAATAACGTGTTGGGGTCTGCAAAAATTATTTAAAATATTGCGTTAATTTTACAGTGCAAAATTTAATAAATTTAGAGTGGGAAGATTAGTAGAATATTGAAAATAATGATAATTCGTTACTCACTCTAATTATATTTAATATCTATGAGAGTATTATTTTTCACTTTTATTTTGTACACTGAAAATATATTCTTTTCTTTTTTTTCAGAATACACTTTTAAGCTTCATATGAATCAAATCAGAAAATACTGAAAAAGCTGCCTAAAAAGACTATGGTACCACGATCAAAATTTTACTGTTGACAAATAAGTAAGTGTAGATAATTTCTCATTAGGTTTTTGAACCCTTTGTTTTCATATCAAGGTTGTGCTTTGTACATCTCATTAAATTTTGATAATTATGCTTTGAGCGAAAATAGAAATACAATTTCAACTTCATTAGATATTATCTTAATCATTAACTTCCTCATAAGTTAATGGGACTCAACCCGAAAATAAAAATCAACAATGACGTCATATTTTCATATTTCATCACCAAAGTGATTTTTATAACATTTTACGAAAATATGTGTGTATATGTGTATGTAGAGCACCAAATAAGTGAAAAATCATTATTATTGTCATTTTATGTGGTCTTTAATACATATAATATGGTAAATTGAATTACTGAATAAACTGTTTGTATTGTAAAATAAATTCGTTAAAATTATTCTTTTACTAGTAGAACTCTCATTTTTATAAAGACAAAATCATTAAAAAATTATATTCTTTTATTTTTCAGTCAGAGGATCGGTATGGTGTGCAGATGGCGAGAGGCGGCCTCGTGTCTGCTCACATTCATTTTATTTGTGATAGTGATTCCAAATTGTTCATTATCTCAACCAACAAATGGAGGAGGTAGCTCATCTTCATCATCGTCTACATCACATCGTGGACGTCATCATTTCCTTGATTCACAACGACCATTTGGTGAAGAGAGAGCTTATTTAAGTGCAACAGACAGATTTGACTTACAACGTGATTCTGAAGAATTGCGTCGAGAGTTTCGTCGTCGTGAAGAACCACCAGTACCTGAAGAGGATTCACTAATTGTGAAAACACGTAAAGGACGTGTACGTGGTGTTACATTAACAGCTGTCTCTGGAAAGCAAGTTGATGCATGGATGGGAATACCATATGCACAAAAACCTATCGGACATTTACGATTTCGCCATCCGCGGCCAGTTGATCCCTGGGATGATATTCTTAATACAACTTCCCCACCAAATAGTTGTGTACAAATTATTGATACTGTGTTTGGTGATTTTCCAGGATCTGCTATGTGGAATCCAAACACACCATTATCAGAAGATTGTTTGTATGTGAATGTTGTTTCACCAAAACCACGTCCTAAAAATGCCGCAGTTATGTTATGGATCTTTGGTGGTGGTTTTTATTCGGGCACTGCCACGCTAGATGTTTACGATCATAAAACATTGGTATCTGAAGAAAATATAATTTTAGTATCAATGCAATACCGAGTAGCATCACTTGGTTTCTTATTTTTTGATACAGCAGATGTACCCGGTAACGCTGGATTATTTGATCAGCTAATGGCGTTGCAGTGGGTTCATGATAATATTCATGCATTTGGTGGTAATCCTAATAATGTGACTTTATTTGGCGAATCGGCTGGCGCCGTAAGTGTATCATTACATTTACTATCCCCACTATCAAGAAATTTATTTAGTCAAGCAATTATGGAATCAGGATCCCCGACGGCTCCATGGGCGCTAATATCACGTGATGAATCGGTTTTGCGAGGCTTACGATTAGCCGAGGCTGTTGGCTGTCCACATGATCGTAAGGATATACCAGCAGTTATAGAATGTTTACGTAATAAAGATCCAATTGAGTTGGTAAATAATGAATGGGGGACGTTAGGTATTTGTGAATTTCCATTTGTGCCAGTTATTGATGGATCTTTCCTTGATGAAACTCCACAAAAATCATTAGCATTGAAAAACTTTAAAAAGACAAGTATTTTAATGGGTTCGAATTCAGAGGAGGGATATTATTTTATGATTTATTATTTAACAGAACTGTTTCGTAAAGAAGAGAATGTTTACGTGTCACGGGAAGAGTTCTTACAAGCAGTACGTGAATTAAACCCTTACATTAATAATGTAGCCAGGCAAGCAGTTGTATTTGAGTATACAGACTGGTTAAATCCGGATGATCCAGTAAAAAATCGTGATGCACTAGATAAAATGGTTGGTGATTACCAATTCACTTGTAATGTAAATGAATTCGCACACCGTTATGCAGAAACTGGTAATTTTGTGTACATGTATTATTTTAAACATCGCTCTATATCAAATCCTTGGCCATCATGGACCGGTGTAATGCACGGTGATGAAATTAATTATGTGTTTGGTGAACCACTTAACCCTGCAAAAAATTATGCACCAGAAGAAATTGAATTATCTAGACGAATGATGCGTTATTGGGCGAATTTTGCTAAAACTGGGTATGTAATTTTTCTATAATCAGACGTTGGAATTATTATATAGAATTTTTGAAACTAGCATTAAATTAGTAATCGAGGATCTCTACCCAATGATAAATGCTCGATAATGTCTGTAATTATGATATTGATATTGCAGTACAAAAATTTCTTTTGGAATACAACCAATTTTTGTTGGTTTTCAATATTTGAAGTCCTCATTTATTGTTTGAAATGCAAAATACAAATATTTGTTTTAAATACAAATAATATGTTTTTTAAAATGCAAAATACAAATATTTTGATACTGGAAGTTCACTGAGGTAAATTAAAAATCTTTATATGCTGAAAGAAAATTCAAAACCCCCAAAAACTGATTTAACCAAGTAGAATTTCAAATTATTCTGAGATAGAGCCAATAGTAGGCTTAGAAATATAAGTTAGAAAAAACAAGGTTATAGTGAGCTCATAGTTTGCTTGTGTTTTATCAAAATTATTATAGCTTGTCATGTATGACCTTCAGAATTGGCTATTGTTACTTAATTAAAAATAAGAATTTAAAAAAATAAAAGCTGGCTAGTCATTAGATATGTTCCAAAACATATTATAATTGCTTACAGATATCATTTGTATATATTTGATATATTAAAAATTTTAATTTAAAATATTTTTCTTCTGTGTCCCAAAATTCTTATAGCAGTTATAGTGTTTGTTTCAAAATGGTTAAGAAACCAACTTGAAATTACTCTCCTACCATAGATACAAATCGTTACGTTCTATAAATAGTTACAAAATTTCTGTGTTTTAATACCTTAATTTCTTCTCCACGATATCAAGTATATTGTCCATAACTTGAATTTTTTAGAAAATGAATTATGGTAAGTAAACACAATAATTATACGAAAACCTTTTTTCGATTCAATATTTTGTCTATGTTGCTCCTTTGTTATATTACTTCCGACTTTTATATTTCGATATTGGAACTAATAGGTTCCTGTATGTAAAAATAAATTGTGTTGCGTTCCAATGTTTTTTAGTAGGTGGTACTAAACGTTAGACTGTCGATACGTCATGTAGTTAAATTAATGCAGACGTGCATAGATCCAAAATTACGGAACGAATATTTTCAAATTTGGAATAAACAATTGTATAGATGTTTGAGACGATCCAATTTAAGAAACATTGCCTCTATCAATTACCAATCTATTTTAATTAGAATTATTCTATGTTCTTTGTTATTATTATTAATTGATAAGCTGAAAATAAAATATAAAATATAAAGACAGAAAACAGAAGACAGAAGATAGAAGACCATAATGCACATACAGCACTACATTTTTTCAAAAATATTCTGATATCTCGTGAGCCGTTCTTGTAAATGTGTGGATGTGTGATTATTCACACAATTATAATATTTAACTTGTGCTAAAAATATTTTAAAACATCGTTATTAAAGACAAATAAATAAGCGGTAAGAAAAAACATGAAAAAAATAATAATAAAGCCAGATTTTTATATTCGCAACTAATTTTATGCCATAAAAGTACCCAAATTTCAATTTCATTGGTCAAGCCGTTAGGTGAATATTACTTTTTAAGTAAATATATTTGATAAAAGGTATTTTTACTTAAATGTCGATAACTCGTAAACCATTCACTCTATTTTGATGAAATTTTGTGTATACATGCATCACATAGTTTTACATCGGTAGTATACCAATTATTCTGTATATTGAGAAAAAATGGAACCATTAAAAAAGTGTTTGCTTATTTAGTTTACTGCTACAGAAAATTGTGTGTGGCTGATTGTAGGAAATGAACTTTTACACTTCATGTTCAAATTGCAACTAATTCAGATAGACGTATATAGCAATGCATATTAAATAAACATATTGGCAGTATATTTTTTTTACTTTGGCTAGAAACTCCCTTCCAGAAAACATAGTGTTTTTAAAAAAAAACTAAAAAGAAGACCACAACCTACCTGAAATGAAGAGCAAGTAAAATGTATTGAATTATTATTGGTCTTCATTGTGATTCTTTTTTAAGTGTTACATTTTGAAGCGTATTATCTAGATTATAATTATTGGCTTCGGTATTTAGGCTAATTAAATTTTAGTACTATCCAACTCCCACAGTTAATTATGGTTTGTAAAACCTATAGTAAAAGATAAATAAAGTCACAGTGGGTTTTGTTTTATTGTATAGTCAAGTATAAACGTAATATTTCGTCACGTCTGTCATGAAAATTGGCATCAATACAATTTGTATGTTCGAATATTAGGCACAATTGAAATATAATATCTACATTAAAAGGTTTAGGCAATGTTCTTTATAGAAATGTATTTAATGATACGATATTGATATGTTATTGAAATAGTACAAATTATTATGGGCATGAAATTCGTCAACATTTGAGTAAGTACCCTACCGAAAAAATATAAATTTTTTAAAAATTCTCTCTCAATACTTCTTCGTGATCTATGAATGTGTTTATGTACTTAAGGGGTATTCATACCTCTGTAATAAGTACTCTTCTATTTAATGGTTTTTCGCGAAAAACTTTACGACACGCCTACCGTTTAATGTCAATAGTACATACCAAATTTCATAATATTCGGATAATTTTTTTTTTGTACTCATGAATTGAAAGAAATACATTGTATATTACATGAAAGCATATACTTATTGTCCAGTTTAGATATGAGGTGAAAAATGAATTGTCTACATTTCAATAATATAAAATTTTCTATAGCAGTAAGCAAACTAAGTTTCAAGAAATATCGACATTAAGTGAAAATAAATTTCAAAAAAATCATTAGCAAAATATATTTAACAAGCTTGTGCCCGTGCCTTTAGATTTGGGTCTATATTTAGGCTTGGAATTGGAAACACAAACATCAGAGTTTTTCACATCAATACATTCGATGAATAATTTGATGAGGATTAATTATTATGCTTAAAGTCACAATTCATTGTGATAAATGCAGATTCATTAAAACAAATGAGTGTTGACCCTCTTAAAAATTTTCTTTTTTACTCTTGAAGGAAATCATTTTTTAAAGACAAATTTATTACGATAATGCTAGGGTCAAATTGGCTGCGATTTATATTGCTGACAAACCTGCCTAATGTTTCGCTTCATACACAGTACAAAAAACTTCAATATTAATGACCTTAATAGTATTCATATGTTTTATAATCTGTATTTGTTTTTAATTGTCATTGCGTGAGATGTCTTGTTTGATTGAATTTTAAGATACCTTATAAAATTCTACCTTCGTTTTACATGTAGATGGGTTTAAATACAGGAGGAATTACTAAATCAATGAATTATATAAAATTTCATCAAAATCAGATATATTTTATACAAGAGATAAGTTTTGAGTACTTTATCATCGGATCGGTAGATTAGATGTTTCTAAAATGGCACCATCTTGAACACTTCCACTAATGTTTATCGCAGATTTATTAATATTTGTTTATTGGCTCTTTAGTTACGCGCGTTCTAAATGAGTTTCACAGACTGGCAGAATAACGGGTACGAATTAAAAATTGCTCAAGGAGTTCGAAAACTTCGACATTTAAAAAAATTTGAAATGGCAGCAAACTTTTTTCTTTTAATCAATACTATTGATTTCAATAATAACATAAACAAACACATTTATAAACCATTTTTAATGTCAGACGCTATTTCACTTTGATTTGAAGTAATTATCGAATTTTTCAAATAGGCTTAGATTTTTTTTAAGTATGAAAACCTTCTGGCCATGCTGAAACTAGGAGTATAATTCCGATCAATATGTAAACATTTGGATACAATTCTTCCAATATTTTAACTGAAATGAACTGAAAAAATGGTTTTACATCGTTAATAAGGTTTATTAAATTGGATTATAAAAATTAGAATTGTTCATAAAATTCTTCAAATACTATGTCGCTGAAGTATTGTTCTTATATTATTACAGTCCCAGAAAAGTTGCTTCATATATAAACTTTTGAAATTAATCGTATATCAAAGAAATATTGATTTTCGTTGAACGCATTTAATCAAAATTCAGTGTTTTAGCATATATCATATAGTTTTAGAAAAATCAGTCTGTACTGTATTTCGTAAATAAGTTTTTCTACAAACAACCGAATTTTTACAACGTTTTATTTTCAATTCTATATTTACTTATTTTATTAAATTTACTTAATCCGACTACCTTAATTTACTAATATTGTTCACTCGTTACCCAGCAAGCATCCAAATCAAAAAGACTTCAAAATGTTGTCGTTATTAAGACTTTTTTATATGTCTCTATTATGACATCGTGATGACTTCTTTTTTAAGAACTCATACTTAAGAATTCTAAGGGTAGTTTTTTTATAATTTCGCAAGAAGTCAAAATTGTGAATTCTTGAATTACTCTTTTTTCTTATTGTCGGAATTAGAATTATGAATTCTGTAATAAGTTTTTTTCCTAAGTTCCATAAAAAGTCAGAAATATACACTTTACGAAGTCTGATATATGATTTAATACTTTAGAACCCGATTAAATTTATTAATTCTTGTCAATGAAATATTATCTAATATTTAAACATAATGAATTGGTATTGTGGTGTAATGGGTAGAATTAAGGACTCGCAAGTAAAAGTGTTCGATCGTAAGGCGTATTCCATATAATTGTTGAAATTTCTTAAAAACATATTTTTTTTTTTTGTAGTCTTAGAAACTTTTTATTTTAGTATTGAGATAAATTTTTATAGCTTCGAATATCTGTACACCCTCCATATTAAGCTAGAGGATTGGAAATCCATATGTTGGTTCAATAATTCACATTCATTTGTGGTTTTTAAGGCTTTTCACACGTCCACAGTATCTCCAAATTGAGCTAAAGGGATTAAGCTGGTATGTTAGTTAAGATAGTAATGAATATGCCATTAGTTTGTAAAATGTCTCCAAATTAATCTATTAGTTTGTGATCTAATCAATGACATCTAATAAGAGTGAAATGCGACTTAAGTGATGAGGCTCTACTGCTCAACGCTTTTTTAGAATTGAATAATTTTTAAATAATGTTGATATTGTTAGTTTAAAATCAATTATAAAATTCCATCAGACACACACAGTTGAAATATAACCAAAAGTAAGCAAATATTACAGGAATTATGTTTACGCTTGTTTATTGCTTTACTAGTGCTTCTGCGATTCAGCAGACGCAAGTAAATATAGCCAAATTTAGTATTATATAAAAGCTACTAAAATGTAATGAATATGTGTAAAAAAATAAATATGTCTACAAAACGGATAGAATTTAGTGTTTTTCCTTGTTGTTTAAAACAAGTAATGCAAATGTAAATGTAAATATTAATCCTAATATTCACTAAATAGAATAATAAACGTTATTTAAACAAAACTTCAAAATTGCAACAAATTACTCCATAATCAATCACTGTTTAAATCAAAGACTGACGTAACGTAATGACAGGCTCAGACCAATCAATAAAGTTAAGCAACAGCAGTTACAATTTGTATTTGGATGGGTGACCACCTAACAGTACTGTGTACTGTTGTATAAAAATTATAATAATAATAATCCCCATTGGTTAATGGCTATATAGCTAAAAGTAGCTGAAGCCAGAAATTAAAAAAAAAAAAACAAAAAAAAAATCAAACATGTGCAAAAATAAAAGGTGTCAAACATTAGACAAGTCACTGATAGGTGGCGGCATATGTCTTGGTACTAATTTATGTTACTACTTTTTAATCAGAGTAACTTAATTTTTATCAATAATGTCCATAAATTACGTAAATTTTACCAGTGTAAGATACCCAAAAAAAGAAATAAAAACTCTAAAAATAATACCTTAGATAAGAAAGGTTAATTCGATAGAAAGCTTTTTGTACTTGATTATGTACACGGTTCTGTACCATAAAAAATTTTATAATAAAAACAATGAATTGTGGAGAAGCTCATCCTGTATATAAGTGGATATCACAACCATTACTTTTAGTGGTGGTTAAATAATTGAGGGAAGTAACGTCCTTGGATTCATCGTGGTATGAGTCGAATGGTGGCGAATATTTTAAATTATATGGATATATATTTTTTTATTAAATTAATATTGCTGTAATAATTACTGTAACCTGGATTTTTTTAAAGTGGACTATAAAATGTGTACAGTAAAACGATTCTAAATAACCACAGACAATTAATATTTTGAACGAGACATACCATAAGTTTTCAGTTTTTATGATAGCATTATTTTGCAGAAATTTGGGGTGTTTAAAACTAATAATATTAATAAAATAAGTCTACTTCAATCAGTCCTAAATTATTTTGCTTGAGTCTCCACTCAAGCAAAATAGCCACCACTGACCTACGACTATCACCAGCTCATCTTTCCATTTCATTCAAAGTTGATCCTTGAGCCGCTTCCACTGTACTACATTCAGTCAATCTCCGTTCTTTTATCTTTGCAACAAAGCGGACTCAACTTCATTTTAAATTTTTAATTGCAGTTAGATACTTTTAATCTTGTATTTTTGTCTTAACAAGATTTTTTTCTTTTATTTTCAATTCTATGTATTTCAAATATACCGTAGAATTTTATTTCAAAATTATTCCAAGTGTAGAAGGAAAAGGGGTTGTTAAATAACGCCAACTTATTGTCGAATTCCGTATTTATGTAAAGTCTAGTAGTTACTTTGAAGCATAAATATTTTAAAAAACTACTGTGTCTTTTTTGACAAGCTATTAATCGGCAGTTAAAGATACAAGAAAGTAAAATTATCGGCTTAGCCAGACCGATTATGTGAGCAAAGTCCTGTATGTGAGCGATTCAGTAGATAAAATGGTTGAAAATCTTTCCTAGCTCATTGTATTTGTTAAATAAGTTATTATTTTTTGAAATTGAGTAGATTTTTTTCAACTTATTTTCTGTTTTGTATTAAGACAGCTGTTTTATACTTTTAATTATCTTTTATTGGTTTAATAAATTTTGAATCCTTGTTTACAGTTTTACATTCAATTCAAATTGTTGGAAGTTATTATTTTCATCCACTCCAATTGATTGATATGTTGACAATTTTTTAATTGTTATCTTGAAAACATTCAATCTTGGTATTTAACCCATCTATGTCATACAGACTTCTAAATGACTGTATATGTTGATTAATTGCTTTTCGACTACAATTAAATATTTAAGGCAGTAGGGTCGTGAGTGCCCATATCACCCACATCTTACACCGCCACGCCCAGTGTAACCATAAATGAGCCTCTAATTTGACTCGGAAAACAAAATTTCAAAACAGAATAACAAAATTAGCCTTAAAAATTGCCTCATATTTTTAAAACTAAATCTTATAAGTTCTTCTTATAAGAAGATAATTGATTAACAAATAGAAAAGTAATTTGGTAAAATATTTCACATCATGAGATCGATCTAGTACCAAAAAACAAAAAAAATATAAGTGTATTTAAGGTGCGAAACAATAGAAATCCCAAATAAGCCCAAATCAAATGACTATTTTAATTTCTATTTAATTCTCTTCTTATTCGGTTTACATAATTATAAGTTTGAAATGGATCTTGATAAAAAAAACAATAAAATATTTAGCTGGAATATAAATTATAATTCAAAATCGCATTTAAAATTAAATTAGTATAAACCGTTAAAACTTATTTTGAAATTGTAACATGCTGCTTGTTAACTTAAAAAACTTCGATTATAGAAGTCGATGTTCTAATAAGTTTCTAATATTCACATGACTAATTGCCTAATGTTTTTATTATTATAGTCATTTATATGTTTATTGGTGCTTAGTATATTGTATGGGTAATGGCTCATTAGACATTGCAATATATTCGTAATATACCATTAATTACTTTTAACGACATTGGAGTAGTTGGTATTAGTTTGTATTTTCTGGTTACACAAACGTTGATCTAGACGTATTTTGATTGTAAAATATGATTGTTACTACAGTTTTTTGCTACTAGTATAGGAAAATTATTCAATAGCATATATAAAAATCATGTGGTCTAGAACCTGAAAACTATTCAAAATAGCAGTTTTAAAGTTTTCGGACATAGGGCATTCCATTTAGCCACATCTTGGACAAAATGGTTTTTAGGTATGATCTTCCTTTAACAATAATTTAAAAAAAAAAAAAACCATCATTTTGCAGTTTGTCGACATAATCGAAACTTTTCAAGATTTGAAAACTGAAAACGCTCAACTTTTCTTAGGGCGAACAAGTTTTTACACTTACTAAAATTTAGCTATAATAGTTTCTTTTATTCTTAATGACTTACTAAAAAACATAGAATAACTATTGTAACAGAAAATATCTAGACCAAATCCAGTTTAAATTTATACCATCCTAGGAATAAAAATTGGTCTTCAACTCAATTATAGTTAACACGAAATTATGGCGTGTGCTACAAACTAGCTACAAATTGTTTTCTATAGTTTCTATTGTTACGAAATAATACTTTGTTAATACTATAATGTGAAGTCTGAGAATGGTATAGCATTTAACATTTAACATTTATTAAAATTTTTAAATAAATAATTTTTTTTAAATTTTAAGTAACTTTTCTATATAACTATATAACAGCACACAGCAGTCATAGACGGTCCAAGTACCTGATGTTGTTGTTTAACTTTGGTGAGCGGTTAAGATCAGTAATTACGTAACGTTAGTGCGGGTCATATAAATAATTATTTATCTTTTTTATATATACAATTAGAAAATAATTAAAATGCAATTTCTTCGAACATTCTTTTAATTTTCCACCCAATAACTACAATTAAAACTCATTTTTTAATTATTCAAGAATTTTTGTTTGACTTTTACTAAACGCTAATGAAGTAATGCCAGCTTGAGATATTTTTTGTAATGCGTGGTTCCAAAAGAAGGCTACCATACTACTATATTTTTTTTTACAATAAAATACTTGCAAATAGGCAAATATTTTAATAATTTTCAAAAACAAAGATACATTATTATAACAACAAATAATTATTTTTAAAAACAAACAGAAAATGTTTTGAAAAACATTTAACTATAAATGTTTTCAATAAAAATGTCTGTCAAAATATTTTTATTATAAATATTTCATATTTCTCATTCAATTGTTTTTCATGGAATTAAGATTTTTGAGCACATAGTGATTAAAAAATAATACCTATGAAGCGCAAACAGCACATGTCAAAGATACTAAGATTAGCGTATAAAATTTACAAGTTAAAAATTAAATATTTTATTACAAATTTTAGCTAACCGCGGCAATTCAATCGACAAAGTTATCTCATCCAAGTAGGTACTATGTACGGTTCGGATACAAAATTCATTGGAATTTCTTACATTGTATCATTGAGATAATCGCAATGGACATAAACAACAAATTGTGTATGCTTAGTAATGAGAAAATAAAATTAAAAAATGATTTTTATGTTTTTATTTTATTTTTTATTTTTTGATTATAGTTTACGTGCTTATTATTTAACTACTTTCATTTGACTGACTTTTATCATTAAACAGAAAGAAAAAAGATACATAAATTAAACATTTTCGTAATAATCAATACTTTAGCCGTATATTTTCATATACATACCTATTGTGTATTAAAAATATTTCAATTTCTTTTTTATAGTATTAAATTTTATATTTGCCTATACGTATATTCAGATTAGAGATTGTAAAATAAAATACACTGCCAATAAAGGGTATAAAACTTCTTCATGACATACTGATCCTTTTCTCCCTCACTGAATTTTTCCGCCCCCAAAAATTTACCGCCCTGGGTACCAGCCCCGACCGCCCATATCATAAATCCAACGTTGTTTAATACACCTATTATTATACAATGGTTATACATTTTCATTATTTTTTAATGTTTTTATATATAAAATAATGCCTAACTTTATTAAAAAAACTAAATAAAAGATTCAATTATAACAAAAAAAAATTAAATTAATCAATAACTATTTGAAAGAATGAAAGAAATTTGTTCATAATCGTCCTATACAATTCGCCAAGAAAGCTGTTTCTTTTTCAGTACCCTGTATGCTCACCTATGATTCTAGTTTCAGATTATTTTCACTCCCATTTATATCAATACAAACCTGAAATTTTGTGAACAATTGTGAATAGGTTAGAAATTATTCGTTGAATTTTTTTTTTTTTTTTTTAAGAATAAAAAATATTTTCTCCAAAAACTTAATAGTAATAATATTTCCAGATCATAAATAAAGACATAATTAATCAATTTTATGTCAATTTTGTATTTTTAGAACAACAATGAGGTCCAATTTATGAATATAATTTTTATATTTTATAAAAAAATGGTCATGATATAAAGTGATGCGAGTGGAACAATAAATACATTAGTTGATCGACTTTCTACAGAATATCACAAAATCCGATAAAACTTTGCTAGTTAATAGATACTAATTGTACGAATATGATTTTTACGTAATTTGGACATATTTTGAAGACACAGTCAATAATTTTATTCATATATTGATTATTCTTTTGTGAAATAATAAATTATATTCTTTATGATGCAAATTCTGAATCGATGTCTTGTACTAACTATTTTCTATTTATAGGAATCCCAGTTTAAAAAGCGATGGTACGTGGATGTCAACATATTGGCCAGTACACACTGCGTATGGTAGAGAATATTTAACATTGGATGTAAATACATCTGAAACAGGACGCGGTCCACGGCTTAAACAATGCGCATTCTGGAAGAAATACCTACCTCAACTTATTTCTGTCACAGGTAAATATAAAATTCAAAATAATGAACAGGTAAAATCGGCATCCAAAAAAATTGTCGGAGGACATAAAAAGCGAAATTGAGATGCTTTTTTTTTAATTTAACTTATTTATTATTAACTGAAAATTAATTATTATTCAGTTAATGAGTAATAATTCCCTTCTGTCACTATAAATAATACCTTCTCCAATAGTAGTTCATACTCACAGCTCAAAGAGCTGAAGGAGTACATACCAAAACAGGCCTTATAGCTCGCGAGTCGTTGACATTGAAACTATCACGGGAGTATCATATCTTTAGAACAAAATACCAACGCCCGCAGACCTTACTTATTTTCTCGAAAATAAAATCTATCACACAAGGTTGTGCTATGTACTTACAGTATGCATACTTGCAATATTGTGCCGATAGCCAATTTACAGGTACAGAATCCTATTTATATTTCAATACATGCACCTATTTTAGAGGCGCCAAAATCAGTTAAAAGATCATACCAGATATTATCCTTTATCTAAAATAAGGGAGCGTACTCGTTTTACCTCAATATCTTTCAACTTTCATTTAGAATCATCAACAATCGAGTGACTGTTGAAATACAAAAATAGTATTTTATCACTGCACGTTCTGTGACGATAATACAAGATCTTGTTAAGATCTTAAAGAAATACTAGAAAAGCCAATAGATCATTAGATTGAAAAAACTGATCCTGTATGAGAAAAGTATCGACTTAGCCCACAAAAACATTTAATAGAAATTGATACAAGGATTGAGCGAGTCTATAGAGCAAGTGTTCCTCAGTAATCTCGCTTTTGCAATACTCGACTTGGAACCTGTAAAAAATTTAAAACTACCATTTTTTAACAATGAGTTAGTAACGTCTATTTGACCTTGCACTTCTATTTGAAAATAAAATTGCCTATGAGACATGGTTTCATGAGCAAATAGATTCTTTCGATGGAAAAAAACTTTGTCCCTTAAGATTAAAGAAACATCTTGATTGTACTTTATCTTTCCTGATTATGTATTTCCTATCTCAAATTGACACAAATGCAAAAATTATTAACAATTTATCTCAAACTCTGAAAAGAAAGAAAATCACCTTTCATTTGTTCGTTACGAAAAAACCGGTTGACACCTTCTACAAGAAAAAAAAACATTTCTCACAGCCTTTTTTATTCTTGGTTTAAAATTTTAAAGTAATTTAAATACTATAAATGCTATTTAGACGCTTTTTTAAAACGCTTTTCCCAGAAATAATTTTAAAGCATCTGAACCGTTTCGTTACCGAATGTGAGCTTTTTCCATAATTTTGACACTTTCCCTTAGCTATAACTATGGACTCGGAAAAAATTGCATCCAGCTAAAATTGTATTCATTGTATTTCTATTAAAGTCTTCTTATCCTGTGGTAATTTTCTAGATAATTCTGAAAAAAACGAAATTAAAAGTAGAAAATTTCAAAAAAAGAAACTCTTTTGGCGTAAAAATGAAGCATAAGGGATGAAAATATTAAATGGTTAGTTTGTTTATCTTCTCAAGTTTCATAAAACGGTAAAAAAGTGGCAGGATGAGCAAGCTTACCATTTAATTTACAGACATTTTCAATTCCTTATCCACATTTTTTGCATATATAATAAAATTTTTTGCCTTATCCACATTTTTGCATATATAATATACAATAATACAAGGATATAATAAAAGATTATAAAAGACTATACAATCTTAAGGAATAGAAATACCACGTTTATTTTACCGGATTATGAAAGCTAGTAAGATGAGCAAACTTTGCATGTTGTCATATGCTAGATATTTTCATTTTCTGATCTTTATTTTTTACATTTTTCGCATATATTGTTAAATAAAATAATAAATTTGAACTTT
Source organism: Chrysopa pallens (assembly GCA_020423425.1). Taxonomy (NCBI): domain Eukaryota; kingdom Metazoa; phylum Arthropoda; class Insecta; order Neuroptera; family Chrysopidae; genus Chrysopa; species Chrysopa pallens. The sequence goes on along the minus strand of CM035592.1, from coordinate 99,284,709 downwards.
CAAGAAGTTATAACAAAGTATAAAATCTCAGGGAGTGAAGGTAACAGCAAATTTTTAACGAATTATGACAGCTGATAAAATGAGCGAATTTAAATTCTAGGTTAATATCAAATATTTTCACTTAGATGCTAAGATAATGATCTTGAAATCTAAAAATTACCATAATAAGAATAAGTAGACTTTATTAGAAATACAATGAATAGAATTTTAGCTCGATGCATTCATGAAAATCGGAGATGTATCAGCGCTCCATATTTGATGATTTGTTATGGAATGTAAATTAACAGATTATTAGAATTCAAATTCGACAAAAGATAAAATTAATTAACTATTTTTAATAAAAATTTTTATTTTTCTAGCAAACTTGACACCGAATCCTACACAAGAAAAATGTACAAGTAGCTCAAATAAAACAGAAATAACCTCCAGTTTAATGGTAATCCTCGCAATAATACTTCGAATATGGGTTTAAGGCATGCCTAGGAGGGTTAACCTTCTGTCGTGCTACATTTTAAACAAAAATACATATCATGTATAAATTAACAAAAAAGAATAATTACGACAAAATGTAAACAATAACAATGTTAAAATTTAAAATTAAAAAAGATAAAAAACTAAAAAAAAAATAAAAAACCAAAAAAACAGTATTTAAAAATCAAAAAAAAAAAAAAAACATTTTGCACTTCCCTTTAAACAAAAAGAAAATTTAAAATGCTTGACGCATTTTGCACAAAACTATGTAGCCAAGCATAGACAAAAGTTATTAGACACATATTACAGCAGGCAAAGATGAGCAACACATTTGCTCCTCGTAAGCAATGATTGGTGTACGAATTTGAAAACAAAAATCTTTAAAAAAAATTGATTTATGAAATGTTCCAACGAAACTTTGATAAGGTTACGAGTACAAATGGTGGCGCCTATGACTTAAAAAAATTACCAAGCGAATGATTGAACATGTTTTTACTGCTATGATATGGAGCATGGATGCAGTTATAAAAAAATATTTTTATATTTACCTTATACATAAAAAATGAAAAAAAAAAAATTGAAAAAAAAAATTTCCAAAAAAATAAAATAAAATAAAAACTTTGCATCACAAGTTTGTATTACATTTATTATCAATACATATCAAAGTTTTGTATGTAGAATATTTAAAAAAAATATATATATATAAATATATAGAAAAAAAATCAAAAATTAACCAAAAATTGGATCCATCTGAAAATTCAAAACACTTTGACATATCCTAAATTTAAAATAAAATATTGTAGAACAACAAATCATTATTTTATTCAAGTATTTACGCACGTTACAAACATCATTCAAATAATTGTATTGAAATGGCCACAAGGTTTTATTTGTTCATAGGGTGTTGTGTAGCTCATACATTTTTTGCAATAATTTCAGAAAATTTATAATTTATGGTGATGATCTTATAATTCAACGCATGGTGTTAAAGTCATTCTTGGATTTTTGAACGATCAATATACAAAAATATTTCTTATGTAATGGGCACGGTGTATCAAATGAATTGTTTTCTTTCGTTGCTATATGTGCAATTAAAATCCTTTAATTGCACGTTATTTTTTGAAATTATTGAATAATTTTTGTTTAACATTTGCTGTAAAATTTACATTCATAAAATTGATTAAATACTTATATTTTCTTGAATGCGAAAATTTTGCTACAGTATTTTAGCTAGTGGCGTATTAATCGATTAAGATGTTACTTCCACATAATATGCACGGTACAAATAGAGAAAAATATGTTTAATCATTTTGGTGGAATGGTCATAGAAAAGAAACACTATTATTTAAAAACTATTTCTGATTATTTTTGATGAATGTATATTAGTTATATTATTTTAATACTAGAAACAAATCAGTCATGGTAGGCCCTTTATAAATCGAAATACTTGTATTTCGATGTATTCTCTGCTAAAAACTTGTTAATAAATTAAAAATATTCATTGCATTGAAAGCTAATTGTATTATGATTTTTCTATGAGTTTATGTTATCATATTTACTCAACTTTGGCGCTAGTATTAGTTTATCACAGAAGAATGTCAGAATCGTGATGATTAATTGTTCTACAGTATTTATCCATGAATACTTACAGTGAAATATTAAAACATTTATCATAAAATAGTAAAGCCTAATTTGTGTAAATGAAAAAAAATAATAATAATAAATCCTAAAAAAATCTTAATTAAAATTTTATAATTTTTTATACAGCTTCTTTCATTTTTATTGAAATAAAAAAAAAAAAAATTAATAAAATAGTAAAAGTACTTTATTTAGTTAAATATATATTTATATAAGTGTTTAAAATAACAAAAAAATTTTAATCTAAATTTGTAACGAGAAGATTAGAATCACTTCATAGAAATTTCACAAATTAATGGTGAAAACGAAAAATGTAAAAACTAATCAGAGGAATAAAAATAGTTTATGAAATCAAAAAAAAAAAAAAGTGTAAAAACCACATTGGAAAATAATTTTGTTTCTTTTTGCTAAATATCAAAACAATTATGCTTTACAGGCCTTCTAGTTCCTATTCTGGTTCAATAAAATTCCATAATTTTTTGTTTTTAACTACAAAACTGGCCTATAAAATAATACAAAAACAAAAAATGCTTGTGAAATGCACTACTGCAATGCATTTAGGAATTGTAAGTTGCACACGCGTTGAGAATCAAAAGAAATAATTGTTTGATGGGCATTTCTGGGTTTTCATTTCAGTACAGGGCCTATTGGCAAAAACATGTCAATCGTATTATTATTTTTTTCTGTTTTAAAACAGGGCTTATTTTAATTTGAATAAAATATACAACGCTGCCAAAAATAAAAAAATAAAAATAAAAAAGAAAGTTGTTCTGCAATCTTATCGTTGCTGCCTTATCAACAATTCATGATTTCCTTGTTAGTCTAGCAACCTTCTTTTAGTCGTGTATATTAAGGATTTTGCGATTTAAAATTTTCAATCAAATTAGAATGATATCTAGAAAAAGTCATACTGTTTTCATATTAGTATAAAATTATTTTACAAATATCAATTTTTGGATCCGGTGCATAGCGACAATTTCCAAGAAATTTTTAAATCTTATCGGATAAAAACATTTGACAATTGCCTAGATGTCATTCCTAGTTGAAGGAATGGTTGTGAAATTTTATTCTGGTGCTTCACTAAGTGGCACATTTAAACAAGAAGATTAGACTACACAAAAACATTTATTTATCGTTATTCACAAGCAAAATCAACCCAAATACTCACTTAATTTAGTATTAGATTCGTCTATTATAAAAAAATGAAAAAACATTTTACTACTATTTAACTTAGACTTCTATATAATCTATAGTGCCTCTCCATTTTAGAATTCACATAATAACAATATTTCTAGTAACAATCAAATTTTACCTTAAAAAACATAATTTGTAAAAGAATTGTTACCTTAAGATTGTAGGGATTTGTAAAATTTAAAAAATAATTGCTTATACATTATTAAAGAAAAAAAGACAAAATTCGACCAAATTTTCAAATTTTGAATGCTTCAAAAATGCACCCTTTTTTATTCTAGACTACTTTTTAACAATTTGAAAACATAAAAATAAATAAAAATAAAAAAAATACAACGTAATTGAAAACATATCTTCTTAATGGTGCAAAACTTTTAACCGTTAATATTTTATTGGTTAAAGAGTTAAAAAATAACTGAAGAATCGAAAAAAAATTTAACCATTTTACATTTTAAAATATTTAAATTCCAAAAACTAAATTGCATTTATTACATATTTTTCTTTTTAATATGTAAGTTTATGCTGCAGAAGTACAATGAAAAATAATTTAAAAAAATTTTTAATTAAAATAAAAAATAATAAATTATAATAATACTAATAAAATAAATTCAAACGAATAAATTATTAATAGAAAAAGCATTGTTTGTAATTAAAAAATAATAATAATTATTATACTATATAAATAGATTTGGTAATTAGTAGGTAAATTTATATCAAGCTAATTAAATGGAAGATTAGTAAGTATTGCAGGGCCTAAATCATGGTTACAAGAGGATTCCAAATTTAGATAGAGTGCATCGAAAGCTTCAATTAAAAAATAAAAATTTTATATTTTTCCAAATTACTTCCAATGTTAGAGATGAAAAATATACTAAAAGCCAATAGATATTAAAAAAACCTGGTAGAAATAATAAGTTTTACCGTCGATAATAAATAAAACTTGAGAAAATAGTTAATTGTAACAAAATTATTTGAGCGACGTCGTAAATTGAAACTCAACTGATACCCAAACTTAATCAACATCAGTCACAATCAGTACTGAATACTGTGTAGTGACCACCATCGAATGCTCGCTATTAGGCTTCATACGTATATGCTGACAAATAAACAGTTTCTGGGAATTTAGAATGTCTATGTCTATTAAGAATATTTTCTCTGAAATTATTAAGATTTTATATTAATTAATTATTGCAATAGTTAATACAATTAGAATTACACACCACCATTTTTAAATTTATTTTATTTTACCAAATAGGAGAAAATGTATGAACCGATTTTGTATTGTCGTATGGCATTTGAAGGTTTCTGTAATACTTGGCCAACATTTTGTAATTTCCGATGAGTCTTTCGATTGCCTTAACCAAATTTGGCATCCGCTCGTATTTACAATTTAGGTCAAGTGAAATATTTAATTTGCTTGGACTATGAATAAGTAATTTATTAAATTCAAGCATTTGTTGTGATCAATTTTAAAATTTATAAGAAGGTTATTAATTTCAATTCGAAATAGCTTAAGTATTTAATTAGCCACTATAAATGCTTTATATAACAACATGTCCAAACATGTTTTTGTCTTGATGATATTCATTAAAAATAAAAATAGTAATAAAATATTTTTTAACTTCAATTTTTTTTTGGTTTTGGATTAATGCTAAATAGAACGTTTTCACGTTATATGTATTATTAAGTGGATGCGTAAAATAGATGCGCAATAGATATATTTAAATTTTACATTTATGTTCATCACATGCTCTCGATTGAATGTGTTCTTTAATTATTATGAGTTACACTGAAATGTCAATTGTCTAAAGTGTAAACAAACGAATTATAATTTATTTATAAAAAATATATATTTTTTAAGAATAGGATTTATGAGAACACACCTTTTGTCATATAGCGTCCGGCTTTGAATGGAAACGAATAGCACATCTACAAGTAACATTTGTATGTACTTATTCTCTAATATCAAGAAAAAATAACTATATAATCATTATATTGTTAATCAGACTCTTTGTACTCGTCTAAAGAACGCGACGTTACTCAGAGGAAAAGAGGGTACTGGATGCTGAGATAAAACTGGGGTAATACGGAAACTTTACATGCATATCTGCAACCCTGTAGGGTTCTACAAGTACAAATGGCATGAATAGAGGATTCACCGTTCTTCAAGCACATCCTAATCCACAAGGCATAATTCCTTAATAATAAAATATAACGAACGGTAGAACGGTTGAACGATAGTTTTTGCAAGTTTAGTCAAATGTTCCACTTGTAATGATGCATAATTTGGCTAAACCACAATGTTTATGTCATTGTGATGTACTTTTCGAAGACACTCCCTTATACTCATCAAGCCTGGCGCTATAGAACAATTTTTCGTAGTATAACAATATTATTCGTATTAATGGGTTTTAAAGCTCAACAAAATATGAAATTTGCATAACTTTAACAAAATCACTAAATTGAATTTCAATGTTGATTAAATTACACTCTATTGAATATGGCGAAGTTTTCTTTTGCAAAAATTCATTTTAAAAAAATATCAAAGTCCGAGAGGTTCGAAAGACCACTAGATATAAATCTCAACCTAGTATTTAAATACTAAGAAAATTTATTTGTAATTATTTATTAATGCATGTACACACAAAAAAGCCTGGGAATTATATTTTCTTAATTCTTATAGAAAATGCATTTTCTCAAAATAATATATTCGCCATAATTATTCATTTCAATTATGGGCTAGTTAATTATGGGCAGAATTAATAAAGGAGTGTTGTGATGATAAGTAAAGAAATGGATCTTGGAAATATCATAATTCATAAGTGATATTTATTCACCACAATTCGCTTTTTATTAAAACTAAAATATATAATGTCGTGGCATATTTCTGTTCGGACACTACTTAAACTGCCTTGAAATCAAATTACAATAAATTCCTCCCAGTAAGTTCACAGGATGATTTTTGGTATTCAAAAAAACTACCCATTCAAATATTCAAAGATATCATCTATCTATTCGAGATTCGGATAATCATTAATACGGATAATATTGAAAAGGATATAAAAACGTTATTTAAACTTCTATCTGACAACGAGTTGTTTTCAAATAAGAAAAAAAAAAAATAAATAAATAAAATGGTTTTGTTTCCTTATAATATTAGTGGCTATATAAAATCCTATATTTAATTATATTATATTAAATGTAATTTTATCGTAGATGTATATTTTTTATTACCAAAACAAAAGTATAATAATATAGTATAAAAGAAAAAAATATTTAAGAATAACTATTAATTTCTTTAAATACAAAATTTTATTAATTCATTATCTCTCATAAAGCTCAAATATTAATTTATTTCTAGTCGTATTGTAATAAATATTTAAAAGAAAAAAAAACTGAGTTTTAGGTGAAATAAATTTAGAAATACAATAATCAGTATAAGAAAATAATATTATATAAAAATATATAAAGCATTCTTCACCAAGAGAACAACCTTATAGAAATATATTATCAAAATTCGCAAGGAGAAATAATGATAATGATTAAAAAGGTTATTTTCTTGATGAGTATGGCATATTTTATATATTTATATATTATATTATTAATATGCACTTTTTCAGATATATATATTACCCATCCTTTTTCTTCCATAGTCAAGTAAACTAATATTTATAATAAAAATGAATAAAATTATAAATAAGGATAAAAAAATAATAAATATATATATATATATATATATATATATATATATATATATATATATATATATATATATATATATATATATATATATATATATATTTATAATTACTGTAACATAAATTTGCTTGCTTTTAATTGGCCAAAGATATTAAGATGAAAAGAATTATTATTAGCAAGCTTTTAGGTATATAATAAGAAAACATAAAAAATGTTATATATAAGAAAAAAGAAATTATGAATATTATACTTAAAATCCACTATGTTGTTTAGAAAAGACTTGGATTCATTTTTATTTTTGTTTTTATAAACAATATTTATTTAAACCAATTAAAAAAGATACTCTTGTTTCAAAAAATTGAACTAAAATAAAAAAAAAAATGAAATCAATCTATACTACACTTTTTTTTTTTTTAACTGAAATAGAAGTAAAAAAGAACCGTCCCGGAATGAATATATGAAAGGAAATACATATGGCATAATCAAAAATAAAATATTCAATTTTTTTTTCAAGAAATAAATGATATATAAATTCGTTGAATACTAAATATCACTCTTTTACATTTAAGGTGTGCCGTTGTAAATAAACACTGTTTATACTACAGGCTACAGCAATGTGGCGAGTGGGGAGAGAGTTTCAAATTCAACACAATATTAATAGTACCTGTATATGATTAGCTTTGCTAAAAAATAGTCTGACCCCCCTGCATAAGACATTTCATTATCCGTATCCGGGGAAAAATTATTTCATAATGTGGATTTATTGCCATTTTGATTGAAATGAATTGAATTGGGAATCGTTTTCTATGACAGTTGATTCGAAGGTCTTAAACTGATTAAGTTGAAAGAATGATAGCAGCCAAATGATCTCCTGATTCGATGCTCACTTGTGACCGTTTTGTGGAATTTTTCTTTTGTTGCTTCAATAAAACCAGGCTTTTAATTGGCTGGTTTTTCTTCAATGTAGATTTTCATTGCTTATGTTTGTTGTTTGTTGTGACTAAACACAAAGCTCCAAAGAAACCTGGTGCCTTATGATACCAAATTTAAACATCCTATTGGGAGAAATTGGTGTTTCGAGGTCTTCAGCGGAAGATTTTCATAGATTTTCAGCAAACCATATAACTAAATCAATTGGTACCAAACTACATTGTTTCTTTTGCTTTTAGCTTTTTTTTACGAAAAGTAACTACAAACTTTATGAATCATGAGAGACATTGAAGAAGGAAAGGCAATTCGGAACAGAATTCGAACCAGATGTGTATCAAATCAGGAGTCCATTCATCGAAATTTTTACAAGATATTGTGAAAAATTTAATACCTTCGAATGAATAAAACCATTTTTAGTTCTATTTCCATCAATGTGACCAATAATCCACATTTTTTACTACTACGTATTACGTATTACGTACTACTAACTTTTTACTTCTAACATGTTAATATTGTTAAAAATGGAAATGATCAATTATAATGAATAAATTTTAAGTACATATAACCGGAAATCAATATAAATAAATAAATTATATAAATAATTATAACCAGAAATTAAATTATATTAGTTCATTTTATTTGAGACTAGAGTTACAAATACGAAAAAATATTGTTATTTGTTTTCCAAATGGTTTTTTAAAATAAAAACTTCCAAAGCAAACAAAAAGTATTTCTTCCAATTAAAATAATTTTGAAAATAAAATATTTATATAAGAAGTCTATTATCAAATAATACATATTATATATCTATATTTACTATATTTATCAATCTATTCATTAAAGATGCAAATAATATTTACACAAATATTTCTAAATATATTAACCAAATATAAAAAAAAAATTATTTAGAAAACAAATATCGATTTAGTTTTATATCAGATTTCGTTGACATATCCAGGTCTAGATAGAACTAAGTTTCGAAGCAGTGAAGTACACAAACGAAAATATGAAATTTTACTCTTATTAAACCGTATCTCGTTTGAAAAATAGTTATATTCTTTAAAGGTACTTTTCCAGATGGACAATTCTTACAATTTAAGTAAAGCGAGTTTAAGGCTCTGCCAATTATAATTAATATGGAACGATAAACGATTATAAATACGTGAACAGTACTTCAGTATAGGTGAATTGTTCAAAATGAGGTTACATTCGAATACCCTACAAGATTTTTTAAACAAGAATTGAGCCCCGAGTAAAAAACTTTTCTACGTTATAGTTAAGTAAATCTTGATGTCCGATTATATTCTGCGAATTGAGCCCACAATTACAAAAAGAGTAAAAGTATAACAAAGCTATTATTCGTCATTATAAACGTATTTTCAGGCTAAACATATTAGCAAATGACACTATGACTCTGCAAAGTCACGCCAAGAACTTTCTAATTAACAAAACTTTTGTTACAATATACAAATCTACTGAAAAAGTGGCCGTTTAGAAGTCCTTTCAATTTAAATATGATGGTTTTTTTCGATATTTCAAGATTTACGAATTAATAAAGAAACCCATGAAAAAGGTGGTATTCTTAGCTTCGCAAAAGAATACTTTTATCGAATCGGGGTTTATTCATCAAACAGAAATTTGCTTCAAATTAAATTTACATTTAATTTATGAACCGAAGGTTATGCAAATTTAATGGGATTTCAAATACCAAGATTCTAATAAACAGAAATTAGTTTCAAAAATTTGTTAATTAATTTCATACACCTACTTATACATATAAACCACTCTTCATAAATATCAAAAACTCGTTCTTTAACCCACCAAAATTTGGTGATTTAGTGAAATTTCCCTTTTGAAACTCGATCCGACAAGAAGATTTCTTATTCTGGAAGTTATAAATATTCCAGGACCCATGAACATAGTGAGCTTTAAACAACTACGTTTTTGAACTTTACTGGATGACGACAAGTAGAGGACTCAGGTATCTAAATCGGTCTTGAGTTGTACGTTCAATAATTAAACTGGGCTCGTTTATTCCGAAATCACTTCAGATTACAATGTGTAATCTGAAAATCTGTCGCAAAGAACCTAAAGCTCCAAGTGTGTGTTAAAAATACTGTGACAGCTCTTGGACTGAATCCAGCTTTATTATATATTATAAAAAACATTGTTAGTGCAAAAGTAAACAAAAGAAGTTCCAAAGGAAATACGTGTATATCAGTTCCAAAGGACACACGTGTATATTTTATATACGTTTTAAGTATCTGCGTTCTATACCTTAGTAATATAATAGCTAACAAAAATGGAACGCCATAATCAGTTAAAACCTGATTAGCACACTAAAAAGGACTATTATTCTTTAAAGATCCTATTAACTTTTGATTTATTACAAAAAGTGGTATATTTCAGAAAATCATTATTTAATAAAATCAAACTAGAACTATTTGAATTGTTTAAACCGAACAAGAAACAAATACTTTAAACCGAACTGCTTTATGTCAACGACGTCTAATAATGAACTATTTTTTCCAAATTTTATCATAATATAAAAATTATCCAATGTATATTTAAAAAAAAAATAAATAAATAAAAATGTTGACGAAAAAAAGTTTATTATAAAATAATAACTCTTAAAACCATGTGGAAACAGATTTTAAATGTACACAAAATCACCAAAAATAATTAATTAATAAAAACAAATCCTTTTCTGCTTTTTTATCAATACAAAAGATATGCAGATCACGTACTGCAATTGTGTAGAATTTACAAAATAAAAAATAAATTTTAATTATTATATAAACTACAAAATAATAGCTGAAAGCAGTTTTACAAATTAGTTATTTATTGAATATAATCTCTAGGTGTTATAAAAAACATGTACTTATTAAATCTAAACAAACAAAAAATTGCCATGTATTTATTATTACTTAATGATTTATTATTTTTGATTATTTTTCAATTTTATGTTAAATATTATATATATTTTAATTATTATATTTTTTCTGCAAATGTTAATTTTTAATAAAATTAACTCTTTTTCTAGAAGACAAGTCTTTCTTTCATATTAATTTCAGAATATTTCCCTTTGTATTTTTCTGATATTGTTTATTGATGAAATAATAATTTTTGCCTACTTACCCTCGTGAAAAAATAAACGAAAGTTTTTTATATTTAAATATTTTTCATTTTATTACAATGCTTTGCATCATATCAGTTCACAGTGAAACAACTTAGTTGAACAGTGAAATAAAGACTAAACGTTTTTTCTGCAAGGCAATATGTTCGTCAGTTAAGAACTAATACGTATGAAACTGTCAATGAAACAGTTTAAATACCTTATTTTTATATGAGCTTTATATACTCATAACAACAACCCTCTCGCCTAAAAGATATCATTTAAATTTATATCACGTTGAAAATTAAACAAACTATATTATTGAAACAAAATTGATCGAACTTAGTGAGGTCTATGGTATAACTAGACGATTTTCCATTTCGTTTGTATATATGTGTCCATCAATCTATCTAATATGCAGCCCTGGATTTATAATAGGGGTAATCGGAGCTAGTGCTCAGGGCGGCAAATTTTTAGGGGAGGAAAAATTCGTAGAATGAGAAAAGAAATTTTCTCAGCATTATGGAAAATGTTTTGAAAAGTATAATCGTGTTAAAAACATCTTCAAATTATAATAAATAAAATAATTTTTTTCATTCTCAAGTGTATGGTCAAAATTATGAATATTGTAGTTTCATCAACAAAATTGAAAAAAGTTTCAGTGATAATTGGTTATTTAAGAATTATTTCCATTTATAATTTTTAATTCCTCGCTATGAAAATTAAAAATTTTGAAAAATTCCAATTAATTGTTTTGTCACGGACAAATAACTCAAAAAAAGAAATATATGAACGTTATGAAATTTGACATGAATGCTTAAACAGTAAACTAATTTTTTCACTTGTTAGTAACTTTTCACTGCAAATGTTAATGAGCATTTATTACACACCATGTATAAAAGTCTCGGCCATTGTTTGCAAACACCAAGTTTTAAAAAGAAGTCTAATTTTCAAAAACGGAAGAATAAACGACATGGAATGCACTTGGCAGTTCATGTTGATTGTAACTTTCAAACCTAAATATACATAATATTGAAACTCGATAGACTAAAATAAATTATAGTTTAAGGAGAGTTTTCACTCTTATTCGAATTCATATTTTTGAACCTAATATGTATTATAATCACGAGATGGTTAAAAAGGTAACTACACCTATTATAAGGTACTCAAAGGATCTATCTCTTTTATTTCGAACTCCACTGAAGAAGATTCATTCACAAACAAATGAAGATAGCAACTAACAGAGCTACAATCAGTAACATTATTAAAATACAGAAAATATAGAAATGAACTATTTTATTTTGGGAAGTCACTTCATTTCTAAAATAAGTTAATACATTTTTGATTTAAGATACAGACATTTAAAACGAACATAAAGATAAAATTGGAATAATTAATAATGTCTATGATACGTGTCAAAATTTGGTTATTGCGTTCAATATAACAAACTTTAAAATGAATATACCCTCTTATATATTATATCACAATGTTAGGTATAAAATTATCATATTTGTGAGGTCTTTATTTAGCACTTAATTGTGCTTATAGACTATTTTAGTAAAGCTATGATATATTATCAGGTAAGTCTCATGCTATCATAATGTACTATAGAAAATTGAGCTGTAGAAAAGATAAATTTTTAAAAGTAAAATAAAAGTTTTGAATTTGCCTATTATAATAAGTTTAACATAAAATATTTAAATGAAAGAATGGAGCTCGAGATCCTTTAAATTTCCAGTCGAACGTGCTACCAATTATAATATTAGTGTGTAGCTGGTAGCACGTCCGACTGACAATCAGATGGTCCCGGGTTCGATTCTCGATAAATGTGTAATGTCTTCAACTCTTCCCATCTATCAATTAAATAACGTTAAATACTTCCTATCTATAGGGGAACAAATGTTTTTTCTACTTATGTAATACGAATATAATATTTTTAAGCCTTTCAATCTGACAATCTCAAACGAAATGAAACAGTTTGCATATATTCATAATAATAAGAAAAAAATACAAATATATGAACAAAATCATTCAGTCAAGAAATTCATAACAAAGACTGAATAATCATTTATATTTAGAAATCAAAATAAAAATAATAATTCTTTGAAGAGAATTGTTTGTTTAGAATTAGAAAAATCCTCTCAACAATTTGCATGTGAATAGTCAATACTATTGATCTTAGTGTCATAAAAAACCAAGGTTGTGTGACGAAATAAAATTGATGGATGTATTAAGTATCCTTTTTATCCATTATAATAATTACAGAGCGTGTTACCTCAATATACAATGAAGATAAATCAATATACAACCAAGAGGTTGTATGTTTGATGATGAGTATACTTCCTATATTAAATATTAAGTTTATATAATCAATGAAATTAAAGTATGTTAAGGATAATTGACACAAAAAAATAAATACAATATCAAATGTAAATATACAACATATGCATAGATAATAATAAACCAAAAACAGAATGGTGACTCTTGCCCTCTATTAAATATTGTTTTTTAAACAATTAAAAAAAAGGTTTGAATCCAAGATAAATAATTTATGGTTAGGATTCGATTCAATTGTTAATTTTTTAAGTTTATATTGATGAGATGGCTTAATTATATTTAAAACGCAACACATATCACAAAATATTTAATTGATAAATCGATCTAGTAAATATAAACATACAAAATAACATAAATCAGTCAACAACGCTAGAATATAATTAAAAACACAATTAATTTGCATTGAAAGAAATTATAACATATAGAATTTAAATACAAAGAAAAATTTTTACGTTTGGTATTAAACTCTGCAATTTAAGTATAATAACTAATAAATAACTAATCATTGCTATGGTAATGATTAGAGACATGTACGAAAGATGGTATTTTGGGGAGCCAGTGGCGGATTAAGTATTTTGCCGCCCTAGGCCGTGTCTGATTCGCCGCCCTTTTTAAAGGATGAAATTTTATTTCTTTGAGACCGTTCATATTATTCAGATATAATATTTATTTCGTAAAAGTATAATTGTTAAACAATACAAATAAATATTTTACAATAATTACGAATTATTGCTTTAAGCTATAAAAGTTGGTTAATATTCGTCAATATAATTCACAATATTGCAAAAATGAAACATCAATTTTATTAAATTTTGATTTTCTTCAAATTGTTTCTATTTTTCAAAAAATTGAGTATGAAATAGATATATTCATTTATTTGATTCTATAGAAATCATTTTTAGAATAAAAATATTTTTATATACAAATAAAAAGATGAATTTTAAATGAGTACTTATATCAATTCATATATGAAACACCGGAATCATTGAAAATAAAATAAGAAAGCATTGTGCAATTTTAGAAGTGGCTTACATGTAAGATTAACTTTACTAAAGATACAAAAAATCAACAGAGCTTTGAAAATTCTTCAAAAAAACCTTTTCAATATTCAATTATTTCTGTTATAAAACATTATGTATCAGTATTGCACTCACGAATAAAAAAGTTAATCAAAAAATGAATAACATTATATTTCATAGAAATTTATCTGTAAATTTATATAAAAAAAATCAGAATAAATCCTTAAAATGTATTGTCGTTACATTATATCAGATTTAAAATTTTGACATTCTGAAAAAATTGCCGCCCCCCACATTGTGCCGCCTTAGGCCCGGGTCTCACGGGCCTAGGCGGTAATCCATCACTGTGGGGAGCTAAGAGAATCTATTATCTTCGGTATAACAGTTGTGATATTTGGTATGCATAATCTCGATATGAAAACAAACGACGTGTCAAACAGTTTTTCTGTAAAAATACTTCTAAACTAAGAATCGAAATTTTATTTTATATAAAGCAATGTTTATAATGAGAACACTCTTACTTATATAAATATACAACGGTCCAATAACAAACAAAACAGTGAAAAAAAGTGGGAACGATATGTGTGTTGATAAAATTGGAATTTAATAGATAAAATATCTTAAAGGCTAATAATCCTGGAATAATCCTGGAACTGTTATTAAATGTTAAAAAACACTCTAAAAACATGATAAACAAATAGTTTGCCATATATCACCTCACTTTATTTTTAATTGTCACTCCATCTATATCGTCAGACTCAGTGTCATATATTTAACAACATAATTACTGTGTACCCTTTCGGTACACCTAATTTTTTGTAATGAATATTTTCAGCTGCTAGAGTATAATTTTGTTACCTCGATTTTTATATTTATTTTAAATCTATATTTTCTTTTTTAACTTATCAAACGCCAAATCAAATAATAATCGATGTCAGTAAAGCCTTGAATCTAGTATGTATATAGCTAGTTTTCATATAGAGGGTGTGGAGTAGTTCACACCAATATAAATAAGTTTTTTTTTAACAAATTACAAGTGCAGAAATAATTATGTATATATTATAATTATTCATTTCTAATCTTGTATTAATCAATGAAGAAAATAATTCGTTTTATATTACAGCCGGGAAATTCCATTTTAAAAATAAATCAATGAATATTACAACCATTGAGTTAAATTAAGCCATATAGGAGCTAGGTGGAGTTGGTGAATTTTGTAATAATATATATATCAAAATCTAGGCAAAAGTATGAACTAAATAGTCAATGAAATAAAAAATAAATGACTGTAATCAGAACCATAATTTTTAATTAATTAATAGATTAAGGTTGATCAGTTTTACTATTTTTTCAATTGAATTTTATTTCTTTGAACAACGCGTTTCGTACATTTACCATAGCTTCATTAGGTTCTGTGGAACAAATTAGAATTAATTAACAAAATAATAATTAAATTATAAAAAAAATGTCACACCGTTTTACTTTTTAATCGCAATTTTTATTATGTACATAATAAATTCAGAATTTTCATTACATTAGTCAATTATTTTAATTAAAACATTATTATTATGTCTATAACAAAAATTCCAAATGTTTGTTATGTATACTCGTGGAATCAAAAAATGCAACACTTACCTATTTTCATTTCTTATCTATATTAAAGCATTAAATACTCGATTGTTATGTTATCTTGTGTTGTTTATCAGAATAAATTTTCTTTATCAATCTAAATCATTTATTATACCATTAAATAAGTGTATATGTATTAATTTTAAGTAAACGTGGAAGATTCAGGTCGTTGCGTATTTTTATTTCATGAGAATACATAACATAATTCACATTTTCATTATGTACAAAACATAAAAAAAAATTCATAATTTTTATTACGTAGATACATAATTTTAATGCTCATATTTTCATTATGTACATAGTATGCTCCGATTTTATATACGCGAGCATTTTCCATATGTATACGCGCACACATTTTTTGTATATGTGCGTATATACTTCGAGCGTGTGAGCACACGTTTTGCTCGTGTGCGCTAACTTCAAGCACACGTGCGCTAATGTGCGTATGCTTCATAAGTAGTGTACGCACCAGTTTTGTAACGAGCTAATGTACACTAATTTTGTATGTGAACGCTTTTGCTCGTGCACGCGTACTTTATGCCCGTGTGCGCCTATTTTGTATGTATGCAAATGCTTGATATGCGTGTGTGTCTGCTTTGTATATGTGCGTATATTTTCCCCTACAATAGTTGAACAAGAGAAAATTGGTTGATTCTAATTACATACATAATTAAATTTCAGATTTAATATTATGTACATATTGAAAACGTTTGAATTAAAATTATGTACATAAAATAATAAAAATTTCGAATTTTTTAATTTTTATGTAATTAATGAAAATGTTTGAGTTAAAATTATGTTTATAATAAAAATTCCGAATTTTTTTATGTTTATGTGCATAATGAAAATGTTTTTATTATGTTTTGTACATAATAAAATTTTGAATGCAAAAGAATGCGATTAAATAAAAAAAACGGTGTGAATTACATATTAATAATATACATGTAAACACACAATTTAAAAACAAATAGTTAAAATGATTGCAAACATAACAAACCTCAAAATTAAAAGGTCAACTATATAGTAAACAATTTATCTAATATTGTATAAATAATTCTAAATAAATTTCAAAAAATGAATTTTTAACTATTTGTTTCAATATTGTATTAAAAAGTTCACTTAAACGGTGGTCATAGTTATACAAACAAAATTTTTCTATGTTGATACTCAATATAGTTCATTATTTTGGTAAGGAAACCTATGATGCTTTATAAGGATTTACTCAGGCGTCGTTGGGACCTATTGGATTTTAAAAATATGTTGGTATAAAGAATAAAGTTCACATGATGCAAACCTTTTTAGCAGTGACAGTCTTTCTAAAATGTTTGAAAAAACAGCCGCATGGACATTATAGTCAAGCGTATTAGATATTGATAGGGTATAACTTCTAGGTGTCTCTGAAAACGGGGTTGTAATAGGTATGGTAGAGATGGCCGTACGGAAATATGAAAAATGAGTAGGAAAAAACTTTACTCGAGCGCTTCAGATATTTATAAGGGATGTAAACTGAACCGAAACGAATCTCGAATTTAAAAGACTCACAATTCGGATGTGATGCAAACTGCTGTTCAGCTTGATTTTCTGACTGCGATGGTCCATAATTTGATGATTAGTTTGCATTTTCTTATTCTGACACGTAAATGCTGTATATCCATGGTAGCAATTCATTAGTGAGATGTTAGTGGAAATGATAATCCCGAATACCTCGGCTAATGTTTACCGTAAATTTATAAACTTCTTTAAACAGTTGTTTTTAAGCCTAAGGCCTTTGCCTGAATGATTTAAACAAACATGCCGACAAACATATTGGACTAGATAACCGGTAGACGTATTTATCGACAGACCGTAAGATATATAGATCAGTAGCAATATTAAAATGGATCTTTCATTAAGAGTGATACTTTTATAAGAAAAATAAAAATGAGCAAGTTAATTTGAAAAATTAACGCCATTAAATATATTGAATTTAATTTGGAGTTTTAGGATTAGCAGTGAGTTTACGTTGACCCATACAGGAAGCCCCAGAGTTGAAATACGGGGCCATGCCTGGGACATTATTGGGAAGCCCATCTTGGCAAACCTTTACAGTCCCATGTTCGGGCCATAACTGGGTAATTAATCTTGGCCATTCCAATGATTACCCAGGCTTGGGCCAAGATTGGAAAACCTAGCCTTGGCCAAGCCTAGACTCACCCTAACTTGGGCCAAGTTTAACCTCGGCCATTGGATGGTAGCCCTAACATGGGCCAAGACTGGATAACCTAGCCTTGGCCAAGCTTAGAGTAGCCCTAACTTGGGCCAAGTTAGCGTTACCTAGCCTCGACCGTTGGATGGTAACTCTAACATGGGCCAAGATTGGATAACCTAGCCTTGGCCAAGCCTAGAGTCACCCTTACTTGGGCCAAGTTTGCGTAACCTTACCTCGGCCATTGGATGGTAGTCCTAACATGGACCAAGACTGGATAATCTAGCCTTGGCCAAGCCTAGAGTAACCCTAACTTATGCCAAGTTTGCGTAACCAAACCTCGGCCGTTGGATGGTAACCTTAACATGGGCCAAGATTGGATAACCTAGCCTTGGCCAAGCCTAGAGTCACCCTAACTTGGGCCAACTTTGCGTAACCTAACGTCGGCCGTTGGATGGTAACCCTAACATGGGCCAAGATTGGATAACCTAACCTTGGCCAAGCCTAGATTCACCCTTACTTGGGCCAAGTTCATGTCACCTAACGTCGGCCGTTGGATGGCAACCCTAACATGGACCAAGATTGAATATTCTTAAATTGTGATCGCTAATAAACCCTTTATTATTCAACTACCTTAAATAACTATCTTACAAGTATACGGGCTATATGTGACAGATGACAACTACAGTTTTGTATTAGGATGTGTCATATGCTATACTTTGATGGCGGCAAGTGACAATTTTTTTTATTTTATTTTGTTTTATTAACCAAAAATATCTAGTTCCTATTTCCGAGTAAAAAAGTGGCGTGCGTTACACAAAAATGAAAAAGTTTCACTTGATAAAAGTGAGCCTAGTGAATCATGTAAACCTAACCTAACTGTTAACACGTGTGCAAGTGAAAACACTAGCGCTTCAGAACAATTACGTTTAGAAGTAAATAGTGCATTTAATAGTGTTATTGTACAAGATTTGGATGGAATCAGTGATAATAGGATCAAAAATGTTTATATTGAGGATACTTTTGAAGATGAGCAAGTTTTAGATGACGACATATCTAATTTACTACAGCAAGATAAAGAAGAATCTACAACTAAAAAGACACTCAGTGAAAAACTTCGTTGTTGGACTTAATAAGTTGGAGATAATATAAATAGTTTGAAATTTTGAGTAAAATAAATATGATGTTCATTAATTATATGGATTATAAAAAATAAACACATTTATACACGTATGACTGTTTATTCAATATATTAATTATTATTCCTATTATTATTATTTTTACATTGGTTAATTCTCGGCAGTCAAGCATGGGCCAGAATTAGAATATAAGCTTGGGCCAGTCGTGGCAGTTATGCGTGGGCCAATAGTGACAACCAAACATGGCCCAGTTTTGATTACCTAGCCTGGGCCAAGATGGGCTTACAAGCTTGGGACAGTCTTGTTTAGCAAGCATGACTCAGATCTGGCCACCACGCATGGGCCAGCCTTGGAAATGATGCATGGGCCAATGGTAACAACCAGGCCTGATACCCTGTTATCATCCCAGACTTTTACCAAAGTTGGGCCAAAGCGGGTTTACAAGCATGGGCCAGAGATGGACAGCATTGCGCCAAGCGTGGCCCATATCTGGCCCCGTCGTATTTTCCTTTATGGGGATATTTGTTCAAAAAGTATTCAAATCCACAATAAGTTAGCATACACCGAAGACTCTAATTATTATTATGTAAATCCTACATTAGTTAGCGTTATATCTGCACTTACTTCAGTTTTTCAAACATAAATTCTTCAGATTTTCTGTATGAAATATATAACTGTCAAAAGTATAGTGCATAAAGTCTAAACATCAAAATAATTCATAATTTTCATTGCGGCGTTATAATATTATAAAGCAAATCTTTTACACAAAAGTATTATAGATGGATTTCGCTTAAAGAATTTAATAAATTATATTTACCTTCTCTGTTTAAATATACAGAATGTCTAAAATGATAGCATCGACTAGGTTGAGCCTAGGTCGACTATAGTTCCGATACTATAGACTAGTCTCCTTATTAAAAACGCATTAATACCTAGATGATGGAATATGAGTGATTTCCATACTCGCATAGAAAAAATTAAAGAAAAATTTAACAGTCTAATTTTACTCTAATATCTTCTGAACTAGAATAAAATCATTTTTACCAAATGCCTAGTTTTCTTCTATTATTTATTTTGTTAATTTACAGTTGAAATTGTAGCAATTTTCGAATATTATTGAATGTTTTATTCTGGATAAAAATGGCTTTTCGACTCTTAAAAATAAATTTAATAATTATAGAAAAATTCAGGAAAGTTGAGGGAACATATGTGTTTTGTTAACGATTTATTATTATATGGTGAGCCACTTATTTGGAACATAAATTTATTTTTTGTTAAATGATAATTTTGGTTTAATCTATTTCCATGGTTTTAATAAGAAGACCGCCCAATAAAAATTTTTTGCAATGTATTGATTAATAATTTTGGTTTTACCTGTTTGACCCACATAGACCCACATAGATTCAAGAAACTGTATGTAATATATGGAATCGAGTTTTACAAATTAATTTTTTTTTTTATAATTGATTATATCTGTTAGTAAAACACAGTAAATATAATTAAAAGCAGTGTAGCCGAAACATGAAAGCTGAGTTTCTGAGCAAAACGAACGATAAAAGAGATGCCTGTAAAGCTTGCACATTTAAATAACTAAAAGTAAAGAATATAACCATTTCATCATCACTATCATAGATATATAAAACCTGCCTACAACTTGTATAATGCTCTACAGTAAAATCAGATTCACTAGTGCATATTTTGTAAAGATTTGTTTCAAATGAACATTTCTATCTAAAATTTGATTTGTTCTTTGAAAGTTATTATATTTATTTATAAAAAATACCAATTCAATATTATTAATAGCATACTGTACGGCACAAAACATATATATTTATAATATAATATCAATTAACAAAAAATAGAATCGATAAAACATTACCTTAATGTGATCATGGACTACAAAATGTGATTTTACTTTAATAAAATTAATAAAAGTACCACGTATCACGAAAACTGTTTTTTCATTGATATCTGGACTTTCATTAATTTTTTAGTTTATTTGATCGAAACAATCATCAAGTATGCAGTGTCTTTTGAAAAAATTTGTTATGATTACAAAGGAAAACCAATCAAGAAATATACATATCTAATTCCAATACCAAAGCGAGATTTTCATATATTCTACCATTCATTAAAAATTCAATAATAATATATAAGATTTAATTAAAATTTTTCTACGGAACCTTATATATTTATTCAGAATTTTACTGCAAATAATTGGAATGTACAAAATGCAAGGAGGGAAAATTGCACATATTGTGTGATAAGATTTTCTTATATAAATAGTATTTCTTCTCAAGGCAAGTCGATTATTTGATATTCAGAAGAATAACAATTCAGAGACTTTGTGAATAGTGATACAACTTTTATATATACTAATTATCATGTATAAATTATTGATCGGAACATTAATTGTTTGCATTTGTGTAACGCAAATTGCTCAATGTTTTGTTATCGATGTTGAAGGTAATTATTTTTGTCTAAAAATTAATAATAAATCGTTGAAAGAATAGGCGTTAGTTAATAATCGTAGTTTCTTCTTGAACATTGTACGTAAAAAAAGGACAAATAGTGATTATTTTTTAATATATTTGCTTTTTAATGGCCTTCTATTAACATTTAAATTCACCACAACAGATAAAGTTTTCTACAAAGGATAATCCAATTTCAAAAGGAACTAAGGTCTTGAGGAATCCCTTCATTAAGAATCAAGTTTAATAAATATTGCAAATTTACAGGAATTGAAGGCGAAATGCACCATCCAAGAAATATTGTAAAACGTCAAGCAAGTAAGTATTGTAAAAATGGTTGATTGAATATATTTATAGGTTGTTTAAGGTATGCGTTCTCTAGCACAAAATAGACAAAAAATTTCTTATTTCCGTGTGTCCTTAAATCAGTAAATAAAGAGGTTGTGATCATATCCAAACATAATTTTGACTAATCGTTTTGAGATACAGCAAATGCATAGTTGGCTTAGAAATACAAATTAGGAAAAACATGTCATGGTGAGCTCATAGTTGGCTTGTATTTTTGTCATAATTATTTTAGATTACCATGATCTCATGATTCGCTACTTTTGATTAATTACAAATTAGAATTTAAAAAAAAATAAAAACTGGGTAGTCATTCGTCAGATCTTGTACTAAAATTAAATTTTAGATCACACAATTATGTGTGAAGGTTTAGAACAATTTTTTACAGATACCATTTTATTCCAGTTACGTAGTAGCTAATGGCTAACTATTATTTAATTATTTCAAATAATATAGTGCAGTTATTCAATTTTAACTCATCATTCGCACACAACTAGTACTAAATTATTTTTTATTTATATGATTTGTTTTTAGTTGGATAGTAGCTAATGGCGGGCCATTATTGGATGTTTAGAGCTGGTTAAGTAGAATTTTTCAATGTTGACTCACTGTTAGCTCATGGCTGGGATAAAATAATTTTTTACAAAAGTCACTTTTTTATAACTTAAATAGTTGCTCATTGAAAGCCAATAGTTACTAAAAGGAAATTATTTTATACAATTGATAAATAATTGATCATGGTGAGCTAATATTTAATATTTGATGATGCTTTTGTACCATTATTACACTTTGGCTACGTTGGCGCATTTTTTTTTTAATATTATCTATTTTTAGTTTAATGAGGGGCCAATATTTAATGTATAGAAAAAATTTCGTATATTTAAAATTTTGTCTGACTTCCACAGCAGGGACAAAATAATTTTTTATAGATATCAGTTTTCGAATTACATGTGCTTATTATTTACAGATGAGATGCAAAATTAGAATACTGATCCTCTCCTAACTGCTGGCTTATATAGCATTACATAGTGAGATAATGGCTAGCCTGGAATATGTATTTTAAAATAAAAATCAAATCGTGAATAAAAACATTATACCAAGGTCGATAATTTTTGAAACCAAAAAACATTATAGTAAGATAAAACTCATTGGAAACGAAAGAGAATATAACAAAAATAAAAGAAAAAATTACTGTCGATCTGAGGTCGGAAAGTGGAAGGGGTTGGGTTTTTAAGGGGTAAAACACGGTTTATCTCGTTTACCGACAAAACTCAGTCTGAAAAATTTTGTATTTACACTTTTTTTTCACATAACCTCTAAATTTATGAGAATAAATTGAAATAACCAAGTTTTTGGTATTTTATTTCTATTTATTACAAAAAAGGTTTTTTTTCACGAAATTTGGTGAAAACTTACCTTTTTATATTCTAATTAAAGAAGAATTTTTTTATTTAAAATATTTATTTTTTCACCTAATTTTAATTAGAAGTTTTTTTTTAATTGTAAATACAAAAGTTGTTGATTTTTTTATTACCTACAACTTTGCCCTTTAATTTTTTTCCATAGGACTCGTGGTTTTGCTGAAAATCTAGATAAACAGTTGTACTCTTAAAATCTAACCTCCTTCCACTTCCTGACCTTAGATCGCCCCTTCCTTACATTTTGTCTCTTCCGCTTTCAATGGGCTTCATCCGAACATTGTTTTTTTTCACTTTTAACCATTTTTAAAGGCTTTTGGTCTACTTTGCTAGAAAATTGTTAAAAACATTTATCGTTAATTTTGTTAATAATTTGCAGCTTGTACTCCAGGAGAAACATACAAAAGAGACTGCAATACATGCACCTGTCAGCAAGATGGAAGAAGTTCCATTTGTACATTGAAAGCATGTAATGATGTTAGATATATTCGCAAACCATTAAATGTATAATGTTAAAATTATTAAGCATTTGTAATTTTATATCAATAAAGGGTTTAAATGAATTTTAACAAATGAACTGATGGCAGACATCGCAATACATTATTTTTCAGATAAATTTTAGATTTTTCTATCTATTGGAGGTTCAACCTAGTTTCCACTTTGGAAAGTTATTCCTGTGCTTTTGATGTGGTACAGTACAATAGTTATCAATAGAATGTCGAATTTAAGAAATATCGCTGTATAAAGTAGAGTTCAAAAAATGTTGTTATCAAAAAAATTCGGAAAAATTCCGGCATTTTATTTTTTTTTAAATAAATATATAAAAAACAATATTTTTAATATTTGAATTTTACTTTTTTGTTCTGTATGGATCATAACTTGGATCATGGATCAATGGACCGATTCACTCAAGAACTTAAGCTCCCTTCAAAGGTCTGGAATATGTCACAGAAAGAGCAGATGGGGCTTTAACTTGCATCCTCAGGATTCCACTGCTCCATCCACTCCATCGCGGAATCCACTGCTCCATAGTTGAATAAAACTAAAAATTATCGAACTTTGTTTTTTACTATATTTTTCTGTGCATAAATAATCAATCGCCCCAACAATAATTGTTCATATGGAGCTATAATATACACATATTACATTGCTATATGGACTGTTTTGTACTGCGCTCATGGTAGTTTTAGAAGTACAGAGTTGAGTGCTGTTTATTGTGTTGTAATTATGGATTTCCAATCGTACTTGGAATTATCATTCAAATCGTTTATAAAACGCAACACGTACCAAACTAAATATGGCTCTTTACAGTTAGTATCTTATACTTTTAATATAACTTGTTGTTTTTCTTTCTATTTTTTGAATATATTCGTTGCTTCCATGTTAATTTATAGTCTATTAAAAGCCCTATTAAATGTAACAGAATCAGCAAATGTGAGATTCGAGCTATTTACTAGCGGTAATATGTTAAAGCTGTATCCATAATTTCTAAATTTAAAGGTTTAGGATTTAGAAAGGATCATTACTAGCTTCTTTCTCCGATACCATTGCAGAGATTCCGACAAGGCACGTTCCATTTCAAAGCTAAGTATTTCTCTATTTTTAGCCGCTATTAGTATAGTTTTATCCTCAGAAAATACTGTGGTCCTGTAAGAAATGTTTTCTTGATAACCACCTACATTTCTGTATATTGTTTTCTATTTCCAGATATGAGATAAAAAGTTGAAGTGTTAAACCATTTATCTGATATTGGCTAAGTTTATCTAAAAGTTTTTTGTGGACAATAGCTGGGAGTTTTTTATTCCATGAATTTGTGAGAAAATTTAATGTATTAAATATAGCCTTGTTTGTGTTTTTATTTCTTACAAAATCATTTTGCTCGCTTCGGATTATTAATTAAATTAACTATTTTATATATATATATATATATATATATATATATATATATATATATATATATATATATATATATATATATATATATATATATATATATATATATATATTGGAAGTAAATCGGCGATAAAATTTGCACACGATTCCTTGATCCTACTCTAATTCTAAATAAAATTGATGGAAGACGTATTCCGTATATTATTGAAACTCATCGATGAGTCAAAATTCAGTAATGGTTTCAAATTTACTCCCACACAAACTTTATCAGCGTATTACATTCCTGTACAGGTAGAATTTCGAATAACCTTTTCTTATCGTACACGTGGTATTTGTGGTGAAACACTCGGTACTTTGTGCTGTGGTCCTCGTATACTTGATACTACTATACTTGAATAGTATGTCATATGAACCTCCAGAACCACCAAGCATCGATAACACACATGTCTTTACATATTGTGTGTAAATATCGTGAAGTTATAAGAGAAAATTTGGCTGAATTTTCCAAAAAATAGGCTTTTGATATGAAATAATCGGCAGCCATAACTGTTTCGGTTTTGGTTTTGTTGCGGTTAGAATCCCAGTTTTAAATGCTTTTAATATTTTTTTGCTAAATTTTCTATACAGATTCAATTTAGCCCAAGTAACAAGAACAAAAGAAGGCTTGAACTTACATTAAATGGAGTATTTTTTAATATGAGTTTTGGACCATTACTGTGAGTTTAAATCCTCTCAAATAAATAAATAAAATAAAGGCTGTGATTTTGTCGACATTTTTTTCATAAATAATTTCTTAATCATACGAGTTTGAAAATTGTTTATTGTAACCTTTTTTTAAAGCTTCCTATAAAATGATATCAAAATTGTTTTTATAATCAAATAATTATAGAGATATTGCTCTGAAAATATTGGCGTGGTGGATGAAAAACTGTGATTTTATCGCAATTTGTTTGGATTTTTGCCAACTTTATCTGTTCTATCATTATTTTATACACTCTATATTAATAATAATAAAAAATAATCATATAATCAGCTGATAAAGGCCATTATTTGATTTCTGCGTTTTAAAATGTCGTTAAATATGTTAGAATAATTGATTTGAAAAATAATTAAGTAAAAACAAAAATTAAAAAATTACATTATCAATCCGTAACTAAAACCTATTTGTTATTTAAACGGTTGGTATCCCTGATTTAAAATTTAACGAGCCACAATTTTATTCACTGATTAAAAACGATTTATTATCATATACTTTTTAAGGTAAATTATTAACTTTTTTTTTTTTTAATTATTTTCAAATTAAATATTCTGACATATTAAGGTAGTTTGATACCCAAATGATTTAAAGTTAACCCAATATTTTTTTGTGTTTATTCAAAAGATTATAATTAAATGCACTTATAGAAAAAAAATCAGATTTTTTTACCACACCGTTTAATAGATATAATTAATCAAAGTTTAGCAAAAATACACGAGCTCTTATGAGTGTCCTTGTTCAATAATACCGGAAATGGAAGGTTTGTAGAAAATTGGCAAAGTTGACCCCGCAAAAAACTTTTAAATTGATAGAACTATATCCCAAATATGTACTGAAAAAAATTTCAGAATAATTTACTACGTACTTTCAATGTAATTAATTTCTCAATATTGATATGTGGCTTTTATCTCTATCCTCCATATTTACTAGGGAAAAAATGGTGGCTCCGTTAAGCGCGTCAATTTCAAATAGTAAATAGCGTTTTTAATACACTTATAAATAATATATAACAACAAAAGGATATTGAACATTAATAAGTATAAAAATTATTTTTTATAATATTAAATTTATTTTCTAAAGAAATAATTTATTTATTTATATTAAAATTTAAAAAAAATGAAGAATTCACGATATAAAAAACAAAGTTGACAGTTCAGGGTTATGTTTTGAAAATAATTTAAACTTGGTATTATGTAGTGACAGTTAAGTACTAGCCAAATAATATTTTATTTATTATATTATTTTAATTATTTAATTATAATCCGTGCTAAATTATATAAATTAAATTCTTTTGTGAATTTTTATCAATTATTATAGCATGCTTCGTATATTTATTAGTAAAAAAAAATTAAAAACAGTATTTTATTTGATTTCGGATTTTTTATTATTATTATTTTTATTATTTTTTTATTTGAAATCATATTTAAAATAAACATTGACTTTGTCAGTTGAATGATTATTTTTATTATTATCTAAATACAGGCTTGTTTTTCAGGGTAATTGCAGGACTATTTTTGACATTCGCTATTTTCGGAATACATTTACAATAGTTACAAGTTAGGTTTTCTCAAATAAAATCGTATCCATCACAAAGTATTCATGTTTTACCATCAAGGTTGCCATCACTTCTTATGTATGTCATTTTGTACGATTTTAAAGCAAATGTCTATTAGTTACGTACAAAACTGGCTATTCTAAAATCCTAGATTGACGGATAATGGAAAAATAGATTATCATTTTTTTCAATTTGTATCACACCATACCTAATAGTGTTGAGTTCATAGAAAAAATTTTTTTGGGAATTTAAACAACATATAGACATTCTTAGAAAATACATTTTTGTTAACATCTGTTGAAGTAGCATCTATGAAAAATTCCCTCAATTAATTTACATATAAATAGTCAATATTATTGATCTTTGTGTTGTAACAAAAAATCAAGGTTGTGCGATGACGTAAAAATTATGGATAGTATCGATTGTATCTATGTTAATAACTACGGAGTGTGTTACCTCAAAATAATAGAATTAAGATAATTCAATATGCAATCAAGAGCTTGTGTATTTAAGAACCATATATATTAAATATTGCACTGATATTGAAACAACAAATGAAGATAACAACAAAGTGATCTAAACCATTACATATGGTTTGAATATCATTGTTTGGACTATTTTAAATAAACAGTTATAGAGTTATTGTAATTACCTATATGTCTTTATTAGATAAATTTGAGCTAAAATTGTGAGGAATCGAAACATTTTACGAATAAATAATGCAAAAAATGTTGTTTGTTTTAAAATAACAAACATTTTTAGTGTTTAAATTTTTGTTTTATCTCTTAAGGTTTAGAAATTAGGTCATGGATTTCTTGGATCCAATTGACCGATTTTGCTCATTTACGAACTTGATCATGCTTTTTAGGTTTAGGTTATACACTACCAGTATATTTCCGCTCGTTATCTATTTTCGTTTGTAAGCTATGATTTTATTTCAATAGGATTCAATACGACTATTTTATGAGTTTTATGCACTTCTTAGTGGTGGTGAGGACTACATTTCTTAGAACAACCACTTTATAATCATCTAATAAAGATTTATATTCTAGACAGACTCCTTACTTCATCAAAATTTATGATTATTATAAATCGCTATAATTATTAGTAAGTTTTCAAAAAGTAATTGAGTTTTCTCATCATTGATAGCAAATTCTATACACTTTTACCTTTATGGATTGCATGCGATAAATCTTAGTCGAATATTGAAGAAAATGCCAAAGACATTATAAATTTTTCATCACGTTCGACTTCACAGCAAAATCTTTCAAACAAATAATACAGTCATTTGGTCGAAAAAATAGAAGTTACCTGGATAGTTTTCCGGGAGTTTTGAAATTTGGCAATTTTATAGATTTTGGGATGCTCTTGCCAAATTTCAACTTTGCCACCTCGTATGGCTGCCGCTCGCACCGCCATATATACATCCTCAAACCAGGAAAAGGAAAAATTTCACGACAAATATACTCCATAAACAGTATAAAAGATAAAACAGCCGCAAATCATATTGCATTTTTACATGCCTTTAGTGGTTGTGATACCACATCAGCATTATTTTATCAAGGACAATGAAATTTATTAAAGTACTTCAAAAAAACCCAGATTTAAACGCGGTTATCGAAGTATTTAAAAATCCAAATGCAGATCCAGAAGTCATTGCTAAAGCTGGAGAACGTTTCCTTGTCGCATTATACGGCTACAGCGATGTGAAAAGACGGAAAATTACATCTCTAAATAATTATAGATATGCATGCTTCACAGCATCAGCATATAAGAGAAAATTTAATATTGCGTCGCTACCACCAACAGAAGCAGCAGCACGACAACATTTGCTTAACCACGAAGTGTTAATATGGCGGCGCGAGCGGCAGCCATACGAGGTGGCAAAGTTGAAATTTGGCAAGAGCATCCCAAAATCTATAAAATTGCCAAATTTCAAAACTCCCGGAAAACTTTCCAGGTAAAAATACTAAATGACTGTAGTACAAACTGTTTAACTACTTTGATGAGATGTGTTAGCTCACCTATCACCTTCCCTGTGGAACTATCGATTATTTCGATCGAAACAACATATTCTTTCGGAGCAGCACTTCACTGATAATAGATGTATGCAAAAGAGGTTTAATAATTTTTTAAATAATGACGAAAACTTAGTATAATATAAAACATGTTATACTACCTTAGTTTTTATATAAACGACATTGAGTTATTCACGAAAATAATTTTTTTTTTTTTTTAATTATTTTAAGTACGATAACAAGTACGATATATTTATTTGTAATTACCCTATTCATTATTTGTTTCTAATCATTGCAAATCAATCATTTTTTATTAAAATTGGGAAATTCCTGATTTTATATTAATCAATGAATATTAATGTTTTTGCAAATAAAATTATTCTACTGAACATTGATTCACTCAGTATAAAAATCATTCGCAATAATATTTTACTTATGCTGTGGTTTGCTTGTGAGAAAGAAAGAAAAGAAAAAAATCCAGCAAATGTTTTTCTATATGTTCGTACTTATTTATTTGCATAATGTTAATAAACAATTCAAAACAGTTAAATCTGTTAGATGTTGTCTGCTCTTGCTTCAGATACAAACCCATATTTTCTTACATTCATTTTTAATTTATGTGAAGTATGGAGAGAATTTACTAATAAAATTATATATGAGCCAGCCTGACTTGAAATATATGGCAAAGTAAATAAAGTATTATTCTGGATATTGATTCATTCAGAAAAAAAAAACATTCTATTTATTAAAGGGAAGATGAAAAAATATACATCTGTCGGGATAGTTAAAATTTGCAATACTATCTGTGTCAATTACATATCGTCTAAAGAGGTGTAAATATAATTTCTACTTCTGTGAACCGGATAAATAATGAAGTTATACAACAAAAGATATAATTTTTAAAATAATCTAAGTTGAAACATCTGACAAACGCTCTCAGAAATGAAATAATTTGTTTGCGTTCATAATACAAAATTTTTTTTTAATCGCTTTTTAATATCGCTTTAATATAAAAAATACACTGCGTGAATTCTATCTCAATGAAATGACTACTTTTTCAGCGTCTACAGAGGATTAAAATGAGGAGCATAAGAAGAAACACAATCCCGAAAACATAACTTCTTTTTACTTTTGTATAGTAAAAGAAAGTAAAAACCCTTGACATGTATATGATAAGATCTGATCATTTTTTTGGCATTAAACCGAATAAGGCTTTTGTAAATCCTACATAGTAAATTTAGATATTTTATTGAGAAGAATATGAAATTTCCTTAGGGATAACCTTAGCAGTGATATCATCATCTCCACAAATCGTTTACCATGCTACTGATTATTTGTCTTTGTTGCTCTGATCCGTAACTATTAGCCTTCATTAGTTTCCCAAAATTAATTTCATCCTTTATTCATCCTAAATTTGCCTTTTTATTATTCCGTTATATTTATATTCCATGTTTGTTATTTTATTCCAAGTGCCTACTCCTTGATAATTTAATACTTCATTTATAATTGATTTGTCTTTTATTAAACGAAAAAATTGATATTCGTCAAGTTTGAGGTGAAGTTAGCAATTGTAACTGGTTTCGTTTTTAAAAATAAAAAAATCCCAAACAATAACGAGAATCTGGAATACGATTGTTTTTACTCAATAAGTATAATATAAATGGATTTAAATAACAAAAATGTAAAATTTCCATGAACAAATAAATAAAAAAAGTTATCAATAAATTCTGCGAACTGTATAAACAATCATTTCTAAATTATGTGATGCTCTAAATATGTTTAAGTATTGCTTTTGTCACAATATGCGATGATTATACGCGATACGAAATTAATTTACCATTATCATAGATATTATTTCAAATGAGTTTTATGAGATTTAAGTAAAAATTCATTAACCCAATTTCACACTTCTAATATTTCAAAATCAAGGCGAAAAACAACTACATGAAATAAAAATACACCATTAAATTGAAAGTACCTCTGTATATATTTTACTTAAGGAAAAAATAAAAGAGTAATAAATTATAATGAAATTAAAAATTTGTTGTTATCAAGAATATCTATTTTGATAATAAAGGTACTGAGAAAATCCGTATTTTTTACTTTGACTGTTCCATAAACTCTCACCTCTTAGATACGTTGCGGTCTTATTTGTAAAGTTACACAGAATTTTAAAATTTAGTATAAAAACAGTTAGGATAATTTTTTTATAATTTTAGACTACGAAAATGTTTAACGGCATGTATAATGGTTCGAATCCCACCACCGATAGTTTGTCCCTTATAATTAATTGATTAGACTGATGCATGGGTATACTTGTGACGGCTTTCTACAGTTTCACTCCTTTAAAAAAGGCAGCTGCAAACGTGCTTCTTACTAAATACTAATCTTTGCTCAATATCCTAGCCTCTACCCATATCATACAAATATAAAAACTGATATAGTGTGTGTGTGTGTGTCTGAAGAACAGTGGTAAAGCCTAATTATTTCGCGCAATCTAATCATAAAACTAAGATAAGAATAGTGCGGAAATGAATCAGCTAAAATTTTAATAGTTTAATTGTTAAATTTGTTTTTAAACTTCTCATAATAAATACCTTTTGATTTTTCAACGGATTTCATTTAGTAATTATAAAAAATAAAATTTCCTTCATGACTTTTTTAATAACTACTATGACCTTTAAAATAAAGTAAAGATAAAATTTTTATTTTGAAGTATTCATTTCAACTAAATATGAATGGTTCAGGAAATTATTATTATTTTTAAACCAAATTGTAAAAAAAAAAAAAAATAAATAAATTAGTGTAAATAACACCATTGAATGTATTAATCTAAGTAAATGTCTATGTAAATATTCATCTAAAAGAAAAAATAATAATCAGATGAAAAATTATTTATTTTCCAAAAAATTACTGAAATTCATTGTGAATATTGTCCACTAAACCGACAAACACATTTCAAAAGAAAAATTAATATAAATACAAAAATTTTAATAATTAATCAACCAAAACTGAAATTGAAGTTTCTTGTACAGTTTTGTCACCCGTAGGAATGTTGCTTTCAAAATTTACACTTTCAAAGAAATTTGAAAGATGCGAACAAAACTTAAATAATGCGCACAAAATTCACAAATGTTAATCAAAACTAATTTTATTTTGTAACACTACTTCAATAGATAGAAGTTAAATAAAAGTTGTTAAATATAAGAGAATAAATAAATGATGATTACTAAATATGATTGATATTTGTGTATATGAAATATTATGTGATCTATTTTGTTTTTTAATATACGGTATATTTTGTTTTTATTTTGTAGTATACATGGTATCTTACGTGGGATCCCTTTTCCTTTAGTATCCCTTACGTAAGATCATTTAAATACGTTGCTCTAATACTTAAATTTCAAAAACTTTTTTTGTATCTTGTCGAAATTTCATAGCGTAGTAGTGCAGTCAGTATGTGTGTTTATAGATTACTAGCAGATTTACTCTAATAAATAGCTTCCTATATAACCCTATTCTGAAAACCCAATCTGAATATTAATAAACAAATTTTTGATAGCATATATAATTGTAAACAAATTTGTAGTTTCGGATAATTCATACAAATTCATCGAATACTTCTCTCAGTTTTGTGACTGTGATGTAGCATGGACTTTATCCTCCCTAACGGTCCAAGAAAAATATGGGTTGAATAATTTTTGAAATGACATACACAGTGTCTATTGGAATGTTTAAATATGAAAAAGGATTTCTTAAATCCAATGAGTAAACGCAATTATTAATAACGAGTACTATTAATTATAAAGAAAAACGCATAAACGGTAGCCAAATCAGTCCCGAGAAGTCAATGATTTCAAGCAATTGATTCTATAATCTCCATAAGTAAGATATCACGCTAGAGATCAATCGATGTATGCTCGTTTGAATAGCGAAGATTATAGACACGAAGCTGTTGTAGTTGTAATGAATATATGTTAATTTGCCTTAAATTTTTTTGAAATATGTATAAAGAGGGAAAATAATTCCATCTCTTCAACAAAGATAATCTGCTGTTGATATTACTTTTTGCCCTCCCCGTCTTAGCTTAATTTCTTTTTGGCACATACTAAATGATAGCTGTAGTAGTGATCATTTTCCTATTTTATTTAACCTAAATCACTTAACCATACTACATTCCTACCCGAACATATTCCTCGTAGACGGTGTGAGAGGGCAGGTTGGACTCGTACTGTAGACGATTCCTTACCAAATTCCACACCTGAAAATTACCTTTTGGATTTGTATTCCAACTTTCACCAAATACTTTGTACCGCTGGTGATTTGGCGATTCCAAATTCTAAACCTCCTAGAAAACCAACTTCTACAACATCTTCGTATAATGAATGCAAAGTAGAAATTCAATTTAGGAAAGAGGCCTTAAGAGCAATCAAGGAAAACTTTACTCCTGAAACATTTTTTTCTTTCAAGAGAATTCAGGCGCTAACCAGGCGCCTGTTTAAGGAGAAAAAGCGGAGTTCTT
Source organism: Chrysopa pallens (assembly GCA_020423425.1). Classification (NCBI taxonomy): domain Eukaryota; kingdom Metazoa; phylum Arthropoda; class Insecta; order Neuroptera; family Chrysopidae; genus Chrysopa; species Chrysopa pallens. The sequence goes on along the minus strand of CM035592.1, from coordinate 99,250,377 downwards.
GGAAGATGTTCTGTGAGCATCTACCCGGGAATACGCCTGTCAAATTGGACTCTTCAATTTTTACAAAAACTGACTCCAGATTTTGTCCAATTCCCCTTAGATATTCCATTCGCCCAGAGTGACCGGATTTATTAGTAACCGGATTAGTTAGTATTGGATTGTCCGTTTAGAGCCTGTGAATTGAAGGAAGTGTTAGTTGCTCTGGTGAATTCTTCTCCTGGACCAGATAATGTTTCCTATAGCATGTTAAAAAACTTATCTGACAATTCAAAAAATATCTTTTTGTTAACATTTAATCAACTATGTAGCCATTCATCTGTCCCGGGCGACTAGAGGCATTCGCTGATCATTCCACTTCTCAAACCTAATAAAGATCCTAACTCACAGCAATCCTATCGTTCAATTGCGTTAGCCTCGTGCGTATCGAAAGTTATGGAACACTAAATTAAAAACCGGTTAGAGTGGTGGAGTGAATATAATGATATTATTCCATCGTATTCACGGGGTTTCCGTATAAATGCCAAAACTCTTGATAACCTTTCTATGTTCTTGACGGATGTCTAGATTGATTTCTCCGAAAACGAGTACCTGTTCTGCACTTTTATAGACATTAAAGGATCATTTGACAACGTTGATATGAATGTCTTTATCAACACACCTACGTGTTTATCAGTTCCACCTAGATGAACTTCTTTTATTTATAACTTTTTAAAAACTCGTTATTTCACTGCTAATTACCAAAATCTATCTATCCGGTCCAAGAACTGCATTTATTGGATTGCCACAAGGAGACTGAAAATAAGCCTCCGATCCAAACCCTACAATACGCAGATGATCTCATCCTATATGCATCTTCTCAATCTTTACAAATAGCTAAAGATAATATCTCAAATTCCCTGACAACACTACACAACTATTTAATTTCTATCAATTAGAAATATCAGTTGCCAAAAGTTCAGTACTTATTCAGCACTATGCGTAGTTACAACATGGAAACCATTTCTTTCCCCAATGCTTCTATTCCATGTCAAACCTCTATAAAATTCCTTGGATTTAATTTTATATCCCGATATTCAACAATCCCGGTATTTACTGATTGTGGACTTGGCAAGGAACATGCCGAATATGGTCCAAACTTTGTCAATTCCACATATAATAATAACCTAAGGTCCATTGTACCTAATTATAAATACATCTTCACAGATGCCTCCAAATTAAGTCTGGATTCACACCTGGGAGTTGCATTTCACTGCACATCTAGTTGCTGTTCTGCTACTCTAATTTCTATTCGTTGCTATTCTGATACTCTAAGCATTTCAGAAAATTTCTCTATTTTTTCAGCAGAGTGTGTCGCTATTTTGGAAGCTCTCTCATACGTGGAGTCAAATGGTATTAAAAGGGCAGCTATAGTATTTGACTCACCAAGCTCTCTATCATTACTTAAATAAAATTCCATTTCTTCAAAAACTCCTTAGCTCATAGTATTGATAAAATCACCATACTTAAACTAATTCAAGAACGTTTCTGCGTTGCCTTTGATGGTGTCCATCACACATTGGTATACTTGGAAACAAGTTTGTTGATATGTTGGCTGGGGATGCAGTTCAAAATGGTGCAGAGGATACGTCACCTGTACCTACACAAGATCTTTGGTCACTTTGCAAAAGATCTATGTTTACAAGAATAGAACCAAATATGGAGTACTTCGACAAAAGGCCGCTATTTATACGAGCTTCAGCCTACTCCATCACTTCAAACATGGTTCCACAAATAGAACGTGGGCAGGAAACACATATTATAATTATAAGCCGTATAAGAACGGGACACATGTTGTTCCCGATTCTACATGCAAATGTGGCTACCTATTATGTGATATACACCTTCACCTGCCCACTCCTCAATCAGCATAGACCTATGTTTCTCAAATCCCTAGCCTGTATGGGTGGTTTTGGGACAATATTCCTTATATCCTATCTCTAAATAATACAGAAACCCTTTCTAGTCTTTGTACTTTCCTTAACAAGTCCAAAATCTCTATTTAAATTTAATTTGCTAACTATTTTCAATTTTTGTTTTTTTTATTTTTTCTACTATTAACCTATACGTAAACTCAATTGTTAACCTTTCCGTGGCCCCCTGTCTAGTGTTTAACGTTATAGCTCCTTCATAAAAAAGTCTCGACAGGCCCCGACAACGAACTTTCTTTTGAACTTTTTTTGCCTACGTCTCCTTGGCCTTTATGACTTAATTAGCTGAAGCAAGTTTTAATATTAAAATATATATATAATAATATATATATATAGCATGTATATATATATATATATATATATATATATATATATATATATATATATATATATATATATATATATATATATATATATATATATATATATATATATATATATATATATTAAAATATAATAATTAAAATATATATATACATATATATGTATTATTTGATTTAGTGTACGCATTCATTAAAAAATTCCTTAAATTTAGATCGAAAATGGCATAAATATGAGTGTAAATTATGCTAGTTACTGATGATCGAACATCAATAGTTTTTTTCTGAGAAAATTGCAAAAAATCCAGCTTTCAATTTATTATATTACAACAAATAATTATATTTCGTACTTATAACAGAAATTAACCAATTTCTTATAATAGATCAATAGAGACCACTCAATGTTTACTTTTTTAAAACTTATTTATTTAATACTTGTTTGCATTCATACTCATAAGTATAAAAGACGAATAAATTGCTTACTTATTTATCAGTTATTATTATAACCTCTTTGATATTGAATCTGTAAGATTTATTCAAGTTTCACAATATGTTTAAGTTAGTTGTGTCTGTATTCATTATTTGTGTATGTTTAACACAATTTATTGAAAGTGCGAAAATAACTGGATTGTCAGAAGGTAAAATAATTATTGAAAATCACCCTTATAATTTACATATATCGAATATCTAAATCGAATATAAAATTTACTTCGAAATTGGCCGAAAATGTGTTCCGACATTTTAATCATAATTCAACAGTTAACAGAATTGCTTTGAAGAATTATTATGACAATTGTTACAGATATAGATATAATCAAATATTTTTCTGCAAATTGCTAAAGGCAAAATCCTAAATATTCGCAAAACTCCATCTAATTTGTTTTTTATTAATCCATGTATGTGATTAACCTATTAAAGTAACGTTATCCCGACATTTTTTTTAGAGATAACAATATGTATAAAATGTTAATACATGGTTAGTTTTGTGTTCGAAAAATGCCAGTCAGCTAGCAGAAAAAATACTTAATTAATATAAATTTTTCTTCCAAATTTGCCTACCGCTAGTAAAAATTTCTATTTTTTAAATTTCTACTTCATAATTACAGTTTTAAAAAGTGAAGATAACTAACACTATTCTGTCTATGAACAAATACTCCAAAATTTTGTTAGTGTGGTCCATATTCTTTAGCGTTACTAAAGACTACACACATACTCTGGCATATTGTTTAGGTGTCGAGTATAAAAATTCTCAACTTCTAATGATTTCTTCTCCCCTCAAGTTTATTCGTTTTTATGTATATTACAGTTTTTATTCATATATAATATAAAAATATTTATATTAAAATTTTCTAAAAAAAGTCTATTTTAATATTTTTTTCGTACGGCAAGTTGAAATATTCTAACAGAAACAGATATTAATTAATTATTTTTTATGAACATCTCTCGAATATGCAACAAGCTTTTATTTAAATACTAAAAAGCAACAAACAAAAATTTTAAATTAAATCAAACTGACAATTTATTTATTTATTTTATTTTAAGACACTGTTAAACTACTATAAGGTCACTCATACATTAAACAATTTATTTATTCTCATGAAATTCTTTTATTTCATATAAAATGTGTAATGTAATGAAGTGATACATTTAGAGCATTTGAATAAAAGTTTGATTTAAAAAATGTTTTTTACGGTTTATTAATTTGTCGACTTTTTATTAACATAATTTGGATATTCTTTTACCTTGATTTGTAAAATAATTGTAAAATGCAACATCTTGCTAGCTTGTTGCATTTAGAAAAATTTGTATTTTTGGAGCTTTTTCCCAAAAGAAGGAAATAAAAATATTTTTTAATCTGGAGCCTAGTCATCATTTCACACCGATTGCAACCGCATGATTCTAGTTAACATAAAATACAAGTATGTATTTTTGGAGCTTCCCTCCAAAGGAATAAATTGAAAATATGTTTTAATTCTGATTCGTTTCATCATTTTACATTGAAAAATCGGAATTTCTAGCTTGTATGGGTAAAAACTCCTTTTTAGAGCTTTTCCCCAAGGAGGGGGGATGCAGATCATGCTTACCATTAAAATGCATTTTCATCGGAATTCAACCAAAATATTAACTTTGCACCTCGTAGGATAAGAAGAAGTTTAGTTTGCAAGATTTGGTTTAAAAATGATACATAAGCTAAATAAAAGTATTTAAATTGGTTTATTCACCAAAACTCTAGTATAGGTGCATTTAAAACGGAACACATTTATATGATATCAATGTCTATATGTTTCTGTTTTGTATAAAAATATCAATGATAATAAATAAACTGTAGAAAAATCAGGGCATTGAAGCATAAAAAAGTGGAGAAGCAAATCACTCTTTTAGTTGTCATCTTCAAAAGATGGTAAACGTTTATTCAAAAAAATGAAAATAATATACCTAAATTATTAGGCTACTGATACAAACAAATTTTAAGAAGAAAATTGGTTAATTTAAAGTAAAAAATAAAAGATTCTCCAAATCATGATTTCATCGTTTACTTGTAGTATTCAATTGTTTCATATACTATTAAGTTTTGTATCTGTTTTTATATATTAAGTATCGTGTGTGACATTTCGAAAAAGTGTACAATACAATACGTTTTTTTAATTGTTAATTTTATACGAAAAGATATAAATATCCATTTTATTCGAAATGTCACACACAATACTTATTTACATGAAAAAACTGAATTTCAAATATCTTTATAACTCTCTTTAACCTACTTTAATCTAATTATTCATGACTATCTGGTCGTTTTAGATTACAACTATTTGAAAATTTGCGGAACAGTAAAAAGACGCACCGGGTAAAATCTTGCATGTGCAGACAATTCTCTGCAATTCAATGCAGACAAACGTGTGAATTCACCATAAAACTACCATATTATTCAAAATCTAAACTTTTTTTTTTTAAATTATAGATGAACTTCAAAGCTATGGTAATGTTCCAGAATTTAAAAATGTTGTAGTAGTCAAACGCCAAGCTCAAACTCGTAGTAAGTACAAAATTAATTTTCATAAATTATTATCAATACAATTGATTCGATTTTTAACATCAATTTTAATTTTTTTAAAGTGTGTAATCCTCGTGAAACATACAAAAAAGATTGTAACACTTGCGTATGTAATGATGATGGAACAAACGCAGCATGCACTTTAATTGGATGTTTATCGACTGCAGGAAACACGCACTACACCCATTTTGGAAAATAAAGTTTATTGATATTAAAAGATTATTAAATGAGTATTAATGTTTAACCAGGATTTTATTTCCCCTCAAATATAATAAAAATACTTTAATACATTTATGATTTGAAATGAGTTTTCTTAAAACTGTCCATTAATTATAATTCTATCAAAAATTTTTTGTATCAATTTGTTATAATATTGATGGATGGTGTTGAACAGAATAGATGATGTTTAAATATTTTATATAAAAAGAATTTCGGAAGATTTGTTAACTACCCCATTCAGCTATGAAGACATTTAAAAATGAAGAGGAAGATTAAATAATAATATAGGTTTGAAGAGACATATTGCTTAAGCCGAAATTATTTTTGAATAAAGTACAAATAAAAACATGAAAATTTCCGAATTCGGATGAGTATGACCCATTAAAATATACAAACATAAAAAAAGTATAACTGATATGTTTTATTTATTCTTTAGATAATAGTTAATAATATCCTATGGAAAAATAATATATTATATTTTTATACCCATTTTTAAGGAATTGTTGCTAGTATGCAACGCGTGAGTCAGAGAGAGTAATACTTATAGTAAGTGACGAATACTGTGTAATAAATAATAATAATAATAATAAATAATAATAATAATAATAAAAAGAACAGGAATAAAAATGAAATACTTACTTTATATTTTATTATTTTTCTTTATATATTTATAATTGGTCAAAAGTATCCGAATTCGGAATTTTTAAAACCCTTTAAAAAGTCCAAAAAAAATCATAGTACCTACCTTTTTTATTCGTATTTAGTCAAAGAATATAAAACAAATTTTTTCATTTGAAAATAATAATTCTTTGCAATTAATTGCTATTTCAGTTTTAACATAACGTCACCAAGTTGCCACCTATAGTAAAATGTGAATCTATAGTCCATTGATTACGCATTCCCTGCCTGATCACATTAAAGCATTGTTTTATCGAATGTATATAATAACCTTCAAACAACCAATCACATTGGAGCTAGAAATGTTTCCGTGAAATATTTGGTTACTAATTATGGACTAGTGAATCTGATTTTACTTTTGCAACATGCATTTTTATCATCATTAGGGCGATTTAAAAAGAATCGCATTAAAAAATTGAGGTGGAATAGTTTTTAATGAATCCTACTAGACTTATATAACAAAATGTCAAGGAGTCAATTGATAGATAGAATTTTCAAGTCAGAGATAAACAATTATTTTTTTGTTTATTTTTAAATGATTTGTAAATATTATTGAGTTTAGCATCTATTTATTGGAAAATTATCGAATTATCAAATCGAAACTTATACAAAAACCGTTTCTTCATCTGTGGGTTGAAGATTAAAATGAAATGTAAAATTTTATTAAAAAGCGAGAATTCCTGTCTAGACGCATTTTTATAACATAACTTATTATAAGGTAGCACCAGCGAGAACTTCACGCTTTTTAACATTGAATTTTATATTATAGTGAAATCTATATGTGAGGGACGCATGCTTCTTAGTTTTTTAAAACTATATTGTATCTCTAAGAAAAACCAACGCGCTCAAGAACCAATCATTTTGTTACCAAACACTCCATTATTCAAATGTCAATTGTTTTTTTTTTTTTTTTTTTTGGTATGGCCAGAGGTAGGTGAATTAACGTATAATTGTACTGGCATTTGGTCTTGACAATTGTCAATACGTCTCTTAAATCTTATTATTCTGACGCCAGGAAGTATGTGCAAAATAATTTAGGATATAGTAAATAAAAAATATAAAGCAGTTTATTAAAAAATGACTCAATCGAAAGCTTTGTGTATTAAAGAAATGATGTTGAGTTTTTCTTGATTTGGATGTGGAGCATAAAAAACTTTAAAAATGAAAATATTCTAAGTGCGATTTGTTTATTAAATATAATGTTCTTTATACTTCGACCAGAAACTTTATATTTAGTCGCCATTTTTACAACATAATAGACAATTTTTTTAGTTTTCCTGTAATGTTTTCTTTTTGGGAAAAAATTCTCTAAAAAGCCATACATATATTCATAAATTATTTATTTTGAAACATAAATTAAAAAAAGTAAATTTATATTTTGAAAATTTGGTTTTTCTTCAATTATTTTTGAATTAGGGAATCAATTATTTCATATCATTTGAACCCGACCTGAAGGAAGGTAAACTTTTCACAAAAATATAAGATTCTATAAATACTTCAATACATTGAAACTCATTGTATAGAGCAACCTCAACATTTTAAGTATCTATCAATATAAAATTTTGTATAAATTTTTAATGAATTTCGACTACAGATTATCGGATAAAGTGTCCGAATAATGTGGTCTCTGGAATATCGATATAAACGGCATCTTTTTTCTGTATTTTAAAAATAAAAAAGGTAGGATTACTGATATACATAACTTTGTTGTCATTATTTTTGTTTTCAACTTATGACTATCAGTGGCATTAGTCGTTGTTAGGCTCCGAGCGACTGCTCTTTACAAGGTTAGTATCATTTGTGTAAAGTTCATCATATTTAATGATAATTTTAATTAGAAGTAGATATTTCTTTATCGAGAAATGTGAGTATAAAGTTTAAATAAATATGAAGTTTTAAAACTGTATCATTAAAAGCCATAGTTTGACCTATTACACACAATATTAGTTAAAGAAATCGGCAAAAACGATTGATGAAAGAGCAATTAATGTCTTGGCATCTCTGATTCCTTGGCTTATATAGAAAAAACTGGGCTTCTATAGTAAAAACTTTGATGTTTTCGTTTTAATTAAAAAGTTATATCAAATTCAAAAAACAAATTAGATTCAGTACACCTCGATAGGTCCTGGACCAAATTTAACATTATTACGTCATGTTGATAATATTTATAGATCAAAATTCCAAGACCGTCAGATGTTACTTTTCTGATCAGAAAATCTCAAAAGTGCGCATATATACGATGGTATCTGGTAATAATTTCTTATAAGAATTTTCTTCCGATATTAACTAGGTCAGCTGTTCGTTAAAAAGTAAATAATAAATTTAAAATATTTGGGTTTTAAAGTTCATAGGTTCGTTGAGGTTTGTTTTACGTATCAGATTATATCCGATGATATGCTTATGTGCAGTGATCAGATTTTCTTATACGAATTTCTGATAGAATTGTCTTGATGATGTGCGTTTATCATCAGATTTTTTGATCAGTCAAATCTTATCGTGTGCGCCCGTCTTTAAAGTGTTCATACTTAATAAAAATTTAAAAAAATATCGTATACTATCAATAATGTTTATTATATAATTTTTAAATTCATTAATAAAATGAATAGATAATTTTTTATTTTCAAAAGCCTAATAATAACTCAAAGCTCTTTATTGGAGCAGTATTTTATTTTAAAATGAATGAATTATGTTATTATTTTTTTAAATAACTATTATTATAATTATAATAACTATGATAATTATTATTTGATAAGTTTTGAACGTTTATTTAAGATTGTGATAAGAAATTTCGGTAAAATCTCACACAATTCACAAGTTTTGAAGTAGGTATTATGACAACATTGAAACAATTACCCATAGAGTATTTATTATCTACTTATTACTAACAATTTTTTGTTGTTGCTAAAATAAATATTCCATAATGTCGTATAATATTTAATTTTTTAAATCAATATTTATTTAATAATTTTCTCACTAAAACATGAGTAACCTTACACCTATTTAAATAATCAAAAAATCACATTTATCAAAGCCAATATAACATAAATGATCAAATAACGTAACAGCATTATCTATGTAAACATTTATGAATAAACTTCGATTATTTGTACCAATTGAGATAGTGGAACAATAATATTATCCCTTGGAAAGCGCCTTCTGTTAAAAACAAATCACATGTTTATGAAATTTATTACGCAATCATTTAGCCTTTACTCAAACATTGCTATATACTCCATCAGTTTAATACATTAAAGTTTGCATAAAACTTTGTAGAGATCAATTTTAATCAATAAAGTAGGCGACCGTCAAAATTAATTTATAAAACTATATACATATCCCAGTTTATGAAATAAACCATCGACATTGATTCGTTGTTTTATCAAAAAATATGTGCCTAATTTCATATATTTATTTAAACTTTCAAAAATCTTTTCAGATTTTCAAAATACATCAATAATTTTCCATACAAATAAATGAAATATAATGCTATATTTGCAAATACTGCGTATTGTTATTTTTATGTTTCTATGAGTTTTTTTTAAATAATTTACAACATTACAAGCGTGGTATACTCGTTACTTTGAAAATGAGCAAATTTGAAAATGGAAAAACATTTTTTAGTTGATAAAAATTAGATTTTAAAAGCATTTTTATGCTTATTTGGGGGAAATCGAGCTAATGGCAAACACCTAATGAAAAATGTGAATAAAGTGAATTTTAAACGATATATTTATTTAAATCATTTTAACATTCTCTAATAAATAATCTTTCTATTTGGCAAATATCTATTGGCTTTTATATAATTTTGAAATGATTTAAAAAAATAACAATAAAAATCAGTGTTCACCATTAATAGTTAAGCACGCCGTTAATGGAGGTCATGTTGACGGAAATGACGGTCTAAAATCCTAAATGAATTTCACGTACATTACCCTGGATTGACTCCCACTACACAAACAGTGTGACCAGAAACCCACAACGGTTTATTTGTTTTCTTCAGTCTAGTTTGAAGAGTTGAAAATGGCGTTTCCATGAGTTTCGCAACCTTTCTCATAGATCTAACTTAATCTTTAAGTTTCATAATTTTTTCCAAAGTTTCTGTATCCTATTCATCGCCTTTTGGCTAGATCTACGTCTTAGTTTTGACATCTTTATAATGAAAATAAATAAAAAATTAAAATATGCAAAGAGCTTACAGCAAACGTATGTAGAGAGCAATCCGATTACCGTTAACCGAGCTTAGATCAACATTTACAAAATAATGTAATTTAAAAAAAATGCATATAAAAGCGGCAAAAAACATTTAAAATTCATCACTCTTGAATGTATAACAGCAACTGAACAGATATTTTCCGTTAAGCTGAATAATACAACGACCTGTTACCCACTCTAGCACTACTAATTCGTTTCGTTCTGAAGTAATGATGCTGATTGCCATTGTACACTGACCACCATTATCCTTGTTTCTTCCACGACTTTTCAAAAAAATTCAAAAAAATTAAAAGCTCAATTAATATTACTATTTAAACATTTTAAGATTGGGCAATTAGTCTATTTATATCAATAGTTATACACTATTATTATTACATACAGTATAACATGGATATAACATAATATCTACCATCTAACAATTGGCAAAAAACATTTTTATTGTGAAAAATGTAGATTGGATTCACTGTCTGTGCAAACATAGGTAATGTTGCACAAACACTGTTTAGTATAAATGATTTGATTGAGTATGGACCAAGTTTGTAATTCACTTAAAATAAAACCAATTGTAGAAGAGCAATCAATTATTAATAACCAATAACTTAAGTAATAACTTAACTATAATTAATAATTTGCATAAATAATAATTTCAACCAGATGTCAAGTTGACATTTGACGACTGTTATACACGTAGTTTGCCTGGGCTATGGGATGCTTTTCTGCACAAAAATTAATTGTTGCAACAGTCTGAATTAGACCAAATATGCGTGGAAGAATTGTACTCAATCTGTTAGAATCAATAATGTATATGTAGACCGACCCCCACTCTATTTCTAAAGGATTCAGAGAATCATAACACAAATACGATGCTGTATGGCATTTTAGACTATTTAAAATGGATTTGAGAAAGAAAAGTTCACGCATTTTTATTGTTTCATATGTAAGTCTGGCTTTCAAATGGTTTCATACGTTTTTTATTTTATTTTATTTTTAAATAATTCAGTTATCTTTTATTGGATGCATTCTAGCTATGCAAAACATAAAGGTTTTGAATAAAGAAAGAAGTTGGCAATATTTAAATTTTTGTACAACTTTAATTTTCCGTAAAAATAATAAATTCAGTTAATCCAAAGAGAAATATTACACAGTAATAATACTTATTAGAGTTATGTGTTAATTAATTAAACTGAGCTGAGATTGGGGCGAACCTAAAAAATATTTCAATCGAAAGTTGTTTGTTTTGAAAAACAAAGACTTTTCGGCTATAAGTAATTTTTTTCGATCTTTAACAAATCATGTGTGGATTAATGGATCCATTTGATCCAATGGATCGATTTTGATCATCAGCGAACTAAAATTTACTCAGAATATGCCACCAAAATTTTAAGCTCGTTATCTCTTTTCGTTTTTGATATCTTGATGACAGATGGACGGGAAGACAGGTGAAAATAGACTAAATAAGTGATTCTATAAACACCTAAATGGAAATTTTCTTTATGTCTTCAAGAAAAACTAGACACAATATTATGGCCTAAATTAATATACTATTCTATTTATTTCAAGTACAAAAGTGTACTGTATGAATGGCAAACCATAGCTCAATAATTGTAGGTCATACAGAGTTATAAATATAGCCACAACAAATTCGTAATTTTTCCAAAGTTTTCATTTTTTATTTTGGATTTTTTCATATTTTGGTACCAAACTAACGTATTAATAACCATAATGCTGCTTGAACGTAATTATTCTTTTCTACCCTTTTATTTTGGACATTTTGAACAGACTAATAGGAGTATGCGGTATACGAAAGACTGAGTAATTAATAATTAAAAGGCTTTAGTTTCTATAAATAAATAGCTAATGAACTCACTTTGCAGGACTAAGAGTGCATATGTAGGAAATAAATTCATTTCCTTATCTACTTTATACCAAATTTATAATTGACATTATCTCACTTATATTTACTGTCCTTGTACCTCATCTATCGGCAAACGAAATATTAAAGAGATTTAATTTAACAATCTTAAAAAAGTTCTAGAATATTTTTTTATCACATTATTCAAAATTGTTATTGAAATAATTATTTAATGTCAATCAAAAATTATACGGGCTTCAAAGAAGATGAGAAAAATGTTATATCTATATTTAATAAAAATAAGCAAAGTTATTAATTTTTCAAACCTATGTTTTCTTAATTCTGGTTTAATTTTTATTGCAATATCTTTATGTTTATTTTATAAAAATGAGGAATGATTGATTAAATGTAAACAATTTGGCAGAAAGTCTATTACTTTTTAAATTCAAGGAAGTCCTTCATTATGTTTATTTAGACACTCCCCAATTTTTTACACATACAAAGAATTTATGTTTTTTGTGGTATCTTAAATGTTTATTATTCAGCTAGCAAGTTTTTTTTAGCGTTATCAACTATATTAATTATAAATCCTTAGTCTAAGAGGTGGTTCACAATTAGATAGAAAATAATGTATTCAATTTGCAGTTAAACACCAAGATGTAAAATTAGAGTAAAAACTATAACAAAACTTTTAATTCAAATTTATAGCAGCACCTAGAGATTTGAAATCATGAACACTTCTCACAAGATGGGAATACATGCAGTATAGTTGAAATACCAAAAAAAAAATGGAAAAGCAACAGGGGAGGAATCACATTTTTGACATCGACTTCAAAAGTACTGGCGACGATGTAGTATAACATCGACTGGAGTACGAAATTGAACTCTTTCGGAAATAAATTGTAGGAGATAGTAACATAAACTCCTTAAGAATCATAGTACAGCAAAGCATTATGTTCAGATGTTCTTTTTATAAATCAATTGTAGACTTTACTAAAGCTTTAAGTAGTATTGATTTTAAAGCGATCTACAAAACATTACTGACAAAGAACGTAACATCAATGCTAATTTCATAAAAGTTACAATAATTTAATATAGGTAGGCTAAAAGGTTGAAAATTTCAAAAGGTGATTTACACAAATCTTTATTATATTTCAAATATCTAAAAAATTATCTCCCAGCTCCCTTACTATTATTGAATGGGTGCAAAGACAAAAATATAAAAGAATTGGATTGTTTTTATTCATCATTAGTATATAATAGTTGCTTTCTTGGTAATCATTTGTCTCATAAAGAATTAATATCGAAAATAATAATACAATGTTCAGATTTATTTTATGCAGTTTAATTGTTGTTATTTGTGTATCACAAATTTCTGAAAGTTTCAAAATTGAATCATTAGGTAAGTAAACTCATTCAATTTTTTTAAATCATATTATGAAAAATTTTTCTAGTTCCAAGTTTTATATCGGGTATATTACCGATTTTACTGTAGGGATTATTCAACTAGTATCACACAGACATAGGGCATAAGGTAATAATTTTTTATGATGATTTGTGACGAAGGGCAGTATGGAGAGTCGTAACGTCATGACAAAATGAACTCTTTTTTCAATTCTTCGCGAATGAAAATAATGTGTGCATTCATCGAGGTAATTTGTTAAACTATTCATTGAATTTTTTAGTGTCATCGTAATTACACAGGATCGGTACGTTTAAAATTTGCCGTTTTTTATTTTTATTTTTTGGGTTCTTATCTAAAATGACGGACTAAAATACGGCGGTAGAGTATAAAAAATGTAAGAACTAGCCGAGCCTAATAATTGAACAGCCCCATATAGAGCACAAAATCGAGGGTATAAGGTAATAACCCTCTTCTTTGTTTATACCCATATTAATGATAATAATTGATAATATAAATTCATCAATATGGGTATAAACAAATATACCCATATTATATATAATCGGTCAACTAAATTTGAGAACGCGTTTAGGGCAAATGTTGCTTTCTTTTGAAAGTATTCTATTTGGAAAGATTACATCATCACAAATTCTACAATATAACCATCCAAAATTCTCAATCAACAAAATTCACACAGCATTAATAGTCACTGATTTTAATTTCAGAAACTGGTACGGATTACTATGAATCACAAGAGCTTCACGCAAGACATCTTATAAAACGTGAAACTGGTAAGTAATAGCCAATATTTATGGAGATTGTAATTCTAACTTACCAAAATCATTATTGGAAAAAATCTTAAATATATTGGTGGCTCGGGATGTAGAAACAAGCACGACTCTCGTGATCTATTATTTTACAGTGTTTTTTTTATTATCTTGATGCCCATTTTTCAAATAGAAATTACTCTTAAATCATTTTCATGTCTTAATCATGTCTGCCTATACGGATTATCATTTTTTAGTTGGTGCTCCAGTGACTTATTCATAGACAGCATACTGATAATAAAATTAATAATTATGCAATGTCATGATATTTGCCATGCGCATTCTTAACAAGAAAACGATGGTCATGACAAAAACAACTTATTTATCAAAATCGAATTAACCAACAAAAAAACCATTCTAAACAACATAATTTATTTTCTTTAACGGCTTTTTTTTTAATAGAAACTATTTGACGACTTCCATAGTCATTTAAAATTGTGGCTTGCTAAATTCATTAGATTTTAATAATTATTTGTTGAGTAATTTGTTCTTGAAAAAAAGTGTCTCATTTCTAATGAATCTGAGCTTTTTTACTATTTCTAAAATTTAATTTTATCAGAGTGCACTCCAGGAGAACGATTCCAAAGAGATTGTAACACCTGTATTTGTGGTGATGACGGAACTGTTGCAACATGTACCCTTAGAGGCTGCCCATCGACTGGTGAAGGTGGAAATACTTTACTAGTTAAAATTCCAGAAGGATCTTCATAAAATTTATCAGTGTTCTAAGTTCATAATGTATCTATAAGTTTTTTTTTTTAAATAAATAAAAGATTGTCAACAAAACTTTTAGAAGTCACATCATTCTTTAGAGATTAGTTTTCATTCTTCTCTTTTATTAAACAGTAAATAAATTAGTTCTGATCGATTTATTAGTTGTTGAATATATAAAGATAGAATTTTGGCACAATTTAAAGTATATGTAGAATATTTAAAGATACAATTTTGTGGAAAAAAGGTTCTTAAACATTGTTTTATCATATTGTAAATTAACTTCGAAAATTGTTTAAAAAAGGGACATATAAGGATTTAAAAAATGTTATATTTGTACCCGACAATGCTCCTAAAATAAACAATCAATATCTCAAAAAGCGAAAACATAAATGTCTGGGTCATATCTTCAATATAACAGCAATACAAAATATGGTGTAATACAAATTGTATGATGTTACATAATTTAAGTCATTGATATTGAAATATTTTGCTTACCTTCTGAGAGATTATCGAAATTTTATTAAATGTGGATCGCTCAATGAATATATAATTGGTTATAGAACAAATTTTTATGACAGTCTTTAGTGATATTAATTGCACCTTTACGTAGGATTCTTTTCTGTCCATCAGTTGCTTATTAACTAGCCATTTTGACTGACTCAATACATTTAACCCATTAAGAGAAAATTTTTGAGTAAACAACTAACTTGGTGACATTTTATCCCGCATCAGAATTAATTAGCAAGTATGTGAGTACGTGAGATTGTACGCCACTCAAGTCCGAGCAACCTAGGGCGTTCAACACGTCTAAGCATACAGCTACTTTGGGTAGAAGGATACGATAATTAATCCTGACATCGGCAGATTATCTATTATACTCAACGGGGCGGTTTAATTAATTAAACCAATTGTATGTATAACAAGTAGCGTATGATAATGGGGCATTTCTGTAGTTTCCTCCTCTCATATTTTTAGATCTACATTGGAATAGTGCATCATACAAATGTCTGCCGAAGCACTACAGACAAATTTGTAGTGTTCAAGCAATATCCTGCATAAACATCATGAAATTAATTGTATAATAAAAAATTTTATAATAAATGAATATAAAAATATGTAGGTGATTCTTCTGGTCTGAGCCCCGCACCGTGCCAAAAGTCCCCTGAAGAGGAGACTTCCCGGATAGTGCAGTTTCATGCAGTTCCCCCTCTTGATAAAAAAAACAAATATATATATATATAAAATTAAGTTAAGGAAGAGCAATTGGCTCAATTAAATTTTGTTGCTCAATCTAAATATATACATAATTATAATAAAAATAATATTATTTACGATCTTATGGTATCTACGATATATAAGTAATAATCACAGACAGCTTTGAATGACAATTATAATATTTTACCTATATTCTTTCAGTTTATATTAAAGATATTGATATCAAAAGTGAACAAAGAAAGTTTTAAATCATAACATTCATTGACAAATTATAATAATCAAGTTATATGTTGTGTTTATTTAAAAAAAAAAAAACATTCAACAACGAAATATTGGACCAACACATCTCTATTTAAATCGAACCACATAACATAGCAGTCTACTTTCAGTATTTAAACACATAGATGTACTAAGTGTTGTAATTGAATTGTAAATTTAACTTGAAATTTTTTTGTATTCAATATTATTTAATTATTAAATAAAATTTTTTTAAAACAATAACTATTTTAGGGGTAATATTTGACACAAACTAGGCTTTGTTATTATAATAAAACCCCTAAAATAGTTGTCGCTCAAACCTATAACAATATCATATATATATATATAGTATCATATATATATATATATAGAGTAATATCATATATATATATATATATATATATATATATATATATATATATATATATATATATATATATATATATATATATATATATATATATATATACATATATTTATATAAATTAATAAAAATAATAACATTTAAAATTGTTTCCTTACATCCTGATGTCTACGATCTTTAATCTCACACTACAGGGGTCCTTATTTTTCTGTTAACTTCATGTATGTATTTTATTTACCATTATAGTAAAACCAGTTATCAAACTTTTATAAAAGATTGGGTGAGTAATTGAAAGATTTACATTGTTTTCAAGAGAATTACTTAGGAAGAGTAATTTTTCGAGGTCAAGCTAAGACATCCTTTTCAATATAATTACATTTAATAGTCATGAGCGTAGTAAATATGTTCAATTTAATGAGGAGACACACTCCTAATGTTCATCCTCAATGTTTTCAATGCAATATTATAGACTTCATACCACTGTATTCTATGCCTCCCACGTTTTTAGTTTAATTTTTTGCTATTTATAAATCATACATAGACAGTTTTTAAACAATTTTTAATTGTTTATTATTTTTAGTTCGTTTCAAAACCTGTATTAAGAAGCCATAATCGGTGCGAGACTCTTCGAATTCACGTAAATAAGTTCGTTGAATGCAAGTTGCATAGAAAACAAAGTATATTAGAACTATTATTACATTAATTGCATATTATAGACATTATTTAATAAATGTGTCTTTTATCTGTATTTTCGCTGGAATTGTAGCAAATATGAACATTTTATACTCGCGACTGTTGATTTATTTGAAATTTTTACAATTCTAGATAAATAATGTCCAGTATACGGTACATAGGTGTTTTTCGCACTGCTACTTCCTTATTTATCAACCGATCGGTAAAATTACATTATATCTACTTAATTTTCCAACTATAACCCAATAAAAACAACTAAATGTTGATTATGTTGAATTCCGTTTCGAAGATACAGATTCAAACTAAATTTTTAACCTGGTCTCCGTTTTAGCATTAATCAGTTCCATAAAAAATTTTTTATCTTAATGTAGCAAAAAAATATATTACAATTCAAATTTCGAAAGTATCCTGTATTTAAAACCGCCTTTAAAACCTGACTGCCTTTAACATAAAAAAACCAATAATTAAAGTAAATTGTTCGTTTGTTTTATTTTGAATTAAAATTGTATTGACAATATACCGGACAAAAGTATTTAACCGTGTGCATACTGTCCGTTTCGAAACATGTAGTTGTGACTGGGCTGGCAGGTATAAAGTCATTAATATTGTATATTAGATAATTTAAATATCATATTTAATGACACCATACCTATCTGATCAGTAGCCACATCAATGTTTGGAAACAGATGCATAGTAAATAGTCGCCGAGCCGTAAATATTGTGTTGCCCAACCAGCGAATTACACAATATTTGATATAATTATTTTCCAGAGCACGATAGCAATAACGATGAGTCTAGGTGCAAAACTCTCGAATGCAAATCCGGGAAATCTTATTATCAGTTCACTAAATGTAATATTCATCTCTAACAAGAGACATTATTTTAAAGACTATCACAGTTAACAGTGAACTGTTAGCAAGAAGTACACAGTGAACCGCTAGTTTACGTACTCTTGAGAACATGGTAGAAGCTATCCAGCTTCTAAAAGCTGTGGAAAAAATAAGAGAAGCTGCAAAATAATAGAGAATTCTTATATTAATTTAGACTTAGGTTACACTTACGTTTAATGCGATACAGAAACTCGTCAATTCGAGAGAATTGTACACTTATACTGTATGATTTCACATCAAAATAGTGTAAACATTAGATTTTGAGACGACAATAGTCAATTAAACAAAGATCTGAAACTTTCGACAGTGGACAATCACGATCTTCCTATTGAGGTGTTTCCAGAAAACACTTTAGGAACTTTATGATAAGGACTTGTATTTTTTTAAATTTTATTTATTAATCCACTATCAAGTACACAATGAACCATTCCGCTTGCTTTTAAAAAATAACTTATAATAATAGTAATTTTACCCAAAGTTTGTAACGCTAGAAAATATTGACAGTATAAATAAAATTTTGGTATAGGTCAAAGAATCAAACAAATTGGTCCATTTTCGTATGTCGTTCCGTCATCAAGATAACTCAAAAACGGAAAGAGATAGCGAGTTTAAATTCTGGTAACGTATTTTAGACATAAAGACTGAGCTTAAATTCGTGAATGAATAAAATCGGTCCACTTGGTCTTAAAGTTTCATGTCCCTACTTTTAAATCATAAAAAAATATAAGAAAAATTTAAAGACAAAAATTGTTTGATTTTTAAAAACAAACAACTTTTGTTTGAAACATTTCTTCGTGATTATTTTTGTATTCTTAAGCCGCCAATACAATACATCATAATTTTTTTTTCAAAATTTAAATAGACTTTATAATACAGATGTTTAAAATACTCTTTTATTTGTCGTTTATAAACATTCTTGTACATACTTCCGAAATTGTAGATAAATAAGCAATACATTCGCCCCACTATGACTACGCACGTATCCACATTCTTTCCCATACAAAAAAATAATTTAATATTAATAAACATATAATTACAATTTTTTAATACGGTAGACTGAAAATATTAAAGATATACTTAGATTAAATTTTTGATTACGTTAAAAAAGTCATGAACTTTGATCCACAATTCATAACAAATTTCCCAATGTTTTAATATAGTATTGCGGACAGTTTATGATAAACAAATAATTACATTGAGATTAGTGCAAAAACATCATTCAAAATGAGAATAGTGCAACTACTTTATTTGTTATTTTTAATTTTATTAGTGGTTAGTGGTGATAAAATCGAAGAAGGTAAATAATTTTCTGTAATATATTTAATTTTGTTGTTAATTATTACTGCTTCTAAATTATATTTTCAGTCTAAAGTCAATTTAAGAGCGATTATTGTCTAACCAGTTCACTAAGGCCTACAAAATTATATAGAATTAATAATTTCGCCGGCGAAAATGAAAATCGTGTACTTTGCATTAATTTATTAATAAAACTATTGCAAATATAAAAAATTTTGTCAATGCGCATGCAGCTTACATAGTCATAATAAGGTACATGCTTGTAGCTAAAATTTAGTTCAAGTACACTTTTTTTATATTTATTGCTATTGCTTAAAGTTGAAATACTTGTTATGAATACCGATTAATATGAAATATATGAGAGTAGGTATATTAAATGTAGTTTTTAAGGCAAGGAAACATTAAAGATATTAGCAAAATTTTTTAATAGGTTTTCATAAAATCACTGAATTAGTTCATTTACATATGTTTGTCGGTCGATGATTAAGTTTTCTACACTTAATAAGTGAATTTGAGCAAAATCGGTCAATTGGGTCCCATAGAACTATGACCCGTGTTTGAAATATAACAGATAGAAAAAAAGTTATAATGGTGATTTGTCGGACAATAATACACTTGCGAATGCGTTTGACCGTCTACAGATCGGGCCTATTGGACAGTTGGTTTACATAGAATATATTATTATAGAATTTCGCGAAAAGTGGACAGTTTCTATAACTGAAATGTCTTTATCGAAAAGAATATTTTGGTATTTATTTAATAAGCACATTTTATAACTTATTTCATGTGTATAACTTAAAAATGATTAAAGTAGGTAATTGATTTGCAAAATCGATGAGTCAATTTAAGACGTCGAATAACTTAAGATGAAATATCTCAAGCACAATGGCTATTTTTAGAAACAAATTGGTCAGAAAATAATTATTCAAATGCAAATTCAAACAATCATTATTAACAAAAACTAAACGTCATAACAAAAATTTTGTTAAAAATATAAAATGCATGTTAAAATTATTCATGTAAAATCTTACGTATTATATTTGAATTATAATTTTTTAATTTCTTTGTAAGATAAGAAAGTATTTTAATTTTTTATTTACAAGCTGTTATTTAGTTTTACCTATTAGAAGCAAAATTTAACCCATTTCTTAGTAGTCGATTGAGCTGAAATTGACCAAACAAATCGCATGACAAAACAATATTATGACCAAATTTCCTGCGCTTCCACCATATTTTGATAAATATGGGTTTTATTTTCATGTTAAAATTCAAGATAAAATACTTGGTTGCTCTTTAAGTATCACTAAAAAGCACAAGATGCACGGTTGCGCATCCCCACTAAATATACTCGTTAGTCGCTTTTTATTTCGTTATTTTATGTTTTGAGAAATATGACCTCAATTTGATATAATTCCATTATTTCTTTGCATAAATGGTATCAAATTTGCATGCGATGCAACAAAATCAAAGTTAAAATTGTAGATACACTAGTCAATTTTAAACGTTTTTAAAGACATATATTATACTTGACCAAAAATCGAAAGAATAAAACCAAGATTTTATACAATTCGGCACATACTCTGCTAGCCATATTTGAATAAAATTTGCTTAAGGTCAAGTTTTTTTATTTTGACTGACAAATTGGATAATTAAAAATAATCGGTTTTTGTAATTAAAATGAACAAACGAAAAAAAAATTGTGTGAATGGCCTTCATTAAACAAACTTTTTATATAGATAAATTAACGTTTATTAATCCACATTTTTTCAATCTATGGTATTCTTGAAGATCAAGAAGCTATTATAAGAAAATCACAACATTACTACATTATATGTCGCCATTATTGCATATCCTTGCATGCTGTAGCCGAAATCTTTAACTCTTGATATTTTATTAATATAATTTTTTTTTTTTGTAGAATATCATGGTTTATTTCACCATAGTACTCACCAGCTAGTTAAAAGACATGGTAAGGCTATTAATAATTTTTCAATGTTGGGAGTCACATCTTATACAGACTAGTTTTTTAAAAATCATAATACTAATAGCTCTGTGAACTGCTAATAAACCTAAAACCTTTCTTGATTGAAAAGGAAGGGGGCTCGGTTTTCCTAGCTTGCATAGAAAAAAGTTAGTATTTTTAAGAGTTTTCCAAAGTGGCACAACGCACATAGGTTTAATTTAACCATAAGTCGGTTAATATTACATAAAGTGTGTTACGCTTGAATATTGCTTTACCAGTACTGCAGTGATTCAAGAGATGCAACCCAATTTAGTATTATATTAAAGCCAGTAACATATTCTAAATAAATATGTGTGAAAACCGATTGAATGGGATTGAGTATAAACTTTTTCACCATGAGAATAAATAATTAAATGATAAAGAATAGCATTATGTTTAAAACAACAACTTTACAATTGTAATAAATGTAAATGTTTTAGTTCTTTTTTTATTAAATTTGGCTTTATTAAATGTTTTAGTTTCTTAATAACAATATATATTTACATGAAGGTATAGAATTCATAAGAAATCTCTAGAATAGCACTAATATTGAGTAAATAAAATATTACATGTTATTTAAACAAAACTTCAAAATTGGAACAAATTACTCCATAATCAAACACTAATAGACAGAACACTGTTAGGTGGCGTCATAATTAGTCTTGTTAGTAATTTAAGTTATTACTTCTTAACAAGAATAACTTCTTTTTTATCAATAGATATTGCCAATAATTAACGGGAATTTCACCTCTTTGCGGAGGTCGAAAATATTAGAGTTTTTCTATGTCTTGTGGATCACTACATCGATTGCAAAAAATGCATCTACGTAGCTTTTATAGAAACAAATTTGATAGTTAATATGTAAGAAACAAATTAAACCTTTCCAATTTCCCTTACTTAAACTATTTCATATTTTGGAGATTTTCTCCAAAAAGAGTATGGAATTTACTGTGTTTAGAAACCCTGATGGTGGTACTCAAATCAGTAACACCAAAATATTTTGAAACATGTACA
The DNA here is from genome assembly GCA_020423425.1 of Chrysopa pallens. Taxonomy (NCBI): domain Eukaryota; kingdom Metazoa; phylum Arthropoda; class Insecta; order Neuroptera; family Chrysopidae; genus Chrysopa; species Chrysopa pallens. The sequence continues at coordinate 99,227,402 of CM035592.1, read as the reverse complement.
GAATCAACATAACTTGTATTCTAAATTTAAATTATTTATAATATTTTGGCACTTTTTTTGAAGTCGGTTTATTTTAATTGAAATATTTATTAATATTTTTTACATTAAAATAACAAAGAATCTCTAAAATTTTGCTTCACTCCAAAAAACAAAAAAGTATACCTGAACCTACATTACTTGTCAATTAATTCTACCACTAAAATATTATTATTTTCTATCCCATGTTATTTGCCACCAAGTAAACCTCCATTAATTACTATTAATTAAAAGTTGCTTTTCCGCATCCTCTATACTTTCGATTAAAAAAAATAATGGAACCATCGAAATTGTGTGATATATAATCACAAAAAATTTATTTTATCTAATCTCCTGGACAGGCGAAAAAATTCTTTCTTTAAATTCAAATGGAACCACACCTAACCGTGGGCCCACTTTCCAACAGAAAATGAATGATCTAAACTAAATTGTACTAGTCTATGTTATTAATAATAACTTCAAAACAAATGGAGAGCGTAATGGCTCAGTGGTAGTCGGGGTCCATTTCGAGAACGGTATAATTTTCTTTCGAAGTCCAACCATATAAGTACGCAATTGTTTTTGCACTCGTATCCATTAAAAATTTAATCCAATTATCTTCGAATTGGACTACTTCTAAGGTGTCTTTTTCATACTAGTCAAGCTGGTAGAGCAAAGTACTCAAAATTGAATTTAAATTTTCTCAAAATTAGGTGCTTTTTAATTACTGCAAGTTTAAATTACATGCTTAAATTTTTAATTAAGAAAATTGAGTACAGTTTTTTTTTTTTTAAATCAGTTTATTTTCAATTATGAAATATTTTATAACATAGTCGACTTCAACAAAAAACAGGGTAGTTCATAATTCATAATTTACATATTACCGCAAAAGTTTCTACAAAGTAATCCGATTTAGATAATTCTTTTTTTGTTGAAAAGAAGATACTAGTTAAACTAGCAGAACAAAGTATCAAAATTGAATTCACCAACATGAATCAGTGATGAAAAAAGTGTCAAGCTAGCAGTAACATCTTGAAATAACAGGAAAAAGGATTGTAATATTTATTTAAATATACTCAAAATTACGTGATTATTAAGTGCTGCAAAATTAATTGCGGTGCTCAAATTTTTAATAAAGAAAATTTCAATGTTGCACCGCTGCCATGATATCACGTTGCCAGTGCAATTCTGAAATAGAAACTATACTAGTATAATGCAAGTACTAAAATTAGGTGCTTTACACTTTTCTCCAATGATTCATATTGGGCGGATGTTTTGGTAACTTTGCTTAAATTTATTTATTGAAGGTGTAGCATAAAAGCACGTAAAAAGTACCTATTTTGAGTACTTACAATATATTATAAGTGTTATTTTTTCACATTGTTCTGCCTGCGTGATATCAGAGCAGCAGTGTAACATAGTAACTCAATTTTCTTAATTAAAAATTTGAACAACTTTTTGAAATTTGCAGCAATTAAATAGCACCTAAAAGGCACCAAATTTTTAAACATATATAGCATAATCAAATACAATTTTGAATACTTTAAAAAAAATATGTAGGTTCTGACGAATTATGGACCACCCCTTTTTTGCTGAAGTCAACTAAAATCTGTTCAAAAATTGAATATAAACTGATTTAAAAAAAAAAAAAAAGCAAAAACACTTCGGGAGTGCCGAGAGAATTGAAAATTACGTGTGTACCTATTTTTTTAATCGTTAGGAAATATTTTTTGAAGTGGCAGAAAAGATCTTTTTTTCATTATTATAAACTACTACAACAAAAATTATATTACAATTTTAATTTAATGCGCTATTGTACATGATAAATAATGTATATTATTTTACATACAAAAACTGCAATCTATTGATTAAAACGTAAATTTGCAAATAGATGAAATATGAAATTTAATTAATGACTATGCTTTGAAATGAATACCAATGAAACTTATGAATTTTCATCCACAATTTCAACAACTCCTTCATTATTATCATTATATTCCAAATGTGATTACTATTAATGTTAAATTGTGGAATTACCGTTAAATTGTGGAAATCCATTATAGTTTTTATTTATTATTTAGCAATATCATATTGTTTTGTAAATGGTAAACAAGCCGAAATGATCGTCATATATAGTTTTATATATTCATACTTATATAAAATGGTGTCGTAACAGTGTCGCCAGTTGAATAATTTTTCCGAACCTAAAAAACGTGCCTAAAAAAGTTTTCACTTCAGAAAACTAATTAGTACTATATGGGCATGTAGTCAAATTCGTATTTACTTCATGCTCTCTCAAACGTTCAAAAGTGTGATATGTGCCACTGTTTAGCAATATGATGTCTATGTTCTACTTATCTATACGAGTTAATAAATCTGAATATTTTTTTTAGGTCGATTTATGTACTGGAAATGTGAACCGAATCAAACTTTTATGATGGAATGTAACACTTGCCAGTGTAGTTCTGAAGGACGAATAGAATATTGTACACAAAATGACTGTACTGAAACAACAACAGAACATGAAAAACATTTTTCAAATTTATTGTAATAATTGTGATAAATAGAATAAGAATTTAGATTATACGCGAGGAAAAAGTAATATTTCCACTTTTATTTTTCCATTTTTATTTGGGTAAATTATTATTATACGGACTAGGAATAAATCATACAGATCCGTACGCAAAGTTGGCCATTCCTGCAGGCTTAAATGAAAATGAATATTTGCAAGCAATTTTAAGATTTAAATAAATCATAAAGTTTGGCAAATACAATGCTGAAACAATGCGCGTAATGATAAATAATAACGATACATGTATAATAACAAAAGGACTTGAAAAGTGCTTCATATCTGTTAAATAGGCCTCATTACCCATAGCGAGAAAGTACCCTTCTCCTTTTTGCTGACACTCAACAACAAAAACTTTTTTATTTATTTATTTTATTTATTATATAAAATATGATACAAATAAAATATTTTAATCAATTAATTTGTAATTAATTTAATTATGTCATCCTCATAAACGTCAATAATTTCAGAATTCTTCACACCACGAAAGCAATCATAATATCGCATTACAACACGTTCCTGTTCAGGCGTTTCAATGGATCCAGGCCTCATTAAACGTAAATTAATCATAGCACGTTGTGGAGTTAAATCTTGAAAACGAATTAAGTAGCATGCAGCCATAACACCAGTTCGTCCACGCCCCATACGACAATGTATACCAATAGCCTATATTATAGAAAATCATCAAATTTAATAATACTACAAGAATTCAATAAACAAATTTTTGGTGTTTTTGCTGCAAAGTAAGTTTGATGTGACGCAACGCACTTGCGTCTACTAAGAATAAAAAATCTTCGCAACACTTTTTTATAATCTTCTAGTTAATTTATTTTATGGGCTCAGGGAAAATTGTGGCATTACGAATAAACAACTATCAGGACTTATCATACAGCAGATAAGTTTGTACGGCCACATTTCAAGCAAGGGGAAGTGGATTCATATAATCATCATAGACATTATTTCCAATTTCGAAGGTCATCCAAAATGAATTTCCTATATTAAATAAATTTCATCATATTACAAAATTATAATAGCCTAGGCTAATTTTTGTTAATCAAACGTTTTATAAGCTGAATTCATATTATTAATATAATTATGAAATAATTTATTGGAATTAATATGAAAGCTAACCAAATAATTTTTTTAAACTTTGTACCATAACTTGGTAATTTTATTTTTTTGACAAATTTGAAATTTGTTGGTTCTATTGATTTCAGTGAAAAAAATCTCTTAAAGTGAGGTATCGTAAGATATAAGTATGATTTCATTTGCAATTTTGACGTTGCAGTGCCTCTGGGACACACTGTATTTTTTTAAAGGATCGCCATATTCAACTAGACTGAGAAATAGAAAGTATTTTTTATTTTTATCAAACGTTATCGGTTAAATAGACCTGTTTTAAAAAACACCTATATATGCATATATTTGTATGAATGGTCCGACAGCCTATAATATGTATAATGGCGAATTTGCATGTTTTGTAATTATTTTTTTGTATTTTTTAGAAAGCTCAATGAAAGTTAATAAGAGAGTAAAATTACTAAAACAACTAATTTTTTAGAAATTGAACGTGCCCTTAGACGAACTTTTTATTTTTCGTATAAATCGGTATTAGATAGTCAGACAGTAATAAGCTCAATATTACAAAATGTATCCTGGCATTTGTATTTTTTATAAATTTAATTATATCTAATGAGCAATAAGTTTTTGTTCTTATGACTTACCATAGAAATTAAATTTAATTACACCATTTTAGCATCTAGATACATTGTATTGTAGCGATGTATGATTATGAAACCATGGGACATATAAAGGAAGTGCGGCCAAAAGTTCACTTCAGTGGCCAAATTATTTCTACAATCAATGATTGGGTATTTATTTCGTTGGGATACATGAACCAAGGAAAAAAACCAATATTTATTATACTATAAGAGGAATGAACGGAATCGAGCCCCAGACTATTGGCACGACTGCTTATAGCACCAACACTTGACCACTTCTCTCCTCACCATTTACAAAGTTCTGTGCTAGCTTACGAATTCAAATAAAATAAAACATTTCGAAACATAATGGAATAGATAGATATATTAGGATTCTCAGGAGTTTGTTTTTTGGCCACTTTTTCAAAAAATACTAACACTTTTTTCAGTTTTTGGCCTAAATCTCATAAAATAAGCTAATATCTATATCTATACAAAATTTAAGTGGACAAAATTTCCTACATTGCTAATACGTAATATTTCTTTGAAGACTAGCCGTTTGGCTTCTAGAGCACTCTCAAAACGGGCCTATTTTTTTAAACAATTTATTACATAACAATTTAAATGATATAAAAGTAAGTTTCTAATAAATGTAACGAATATACGAAAAGTAAAGTTACAATAGTATCACAGCAAGGGCGATTTCCAAAAAAAACGATGAATTTCACAAGATATGGAAATGTAGCCTATATGAGCGCTATCTAGCGGGTACTCCAAAAACAAAATTCTGGGGTAATTTTTCGCAAACTACATATTCGTGTTCAGTGATCCAAAAAATTTAAAGATTGAGAAAATCAAAAATATAGCAACTTTCCTCTGAAACGGTTACTTTTCTTAAAAATAGTATATACGAAAAATGTAGGAAATTTTGTATACTTTAATTTTGTAAAGAAAGGAATTGTTAAAAAAAACGCTATCTGAAATATAGACCAAAAACTGAAAAGTGTCAAAATTTGCTCAAAAACTTTATCCCTGGTCTATCATGCATATATTTTATTTCATTAAAAAAATTAAACACTTTTAAAACCCACTCACTCTATGTAATAAATAAGTAGTTATTCAAATAAACAAAAACAAAAACTATCAAGAATATCTACTAAGTGATAATTTAGTGTTTAGTATAGTTTTTACACTATCAAAAAAGTATGTTTTTTAATATAATATCATTTATTAATACGCAACTTACCTCATTTTGAAGTTCAGATCGTTGGCATATATCGATAAATTTCAATATTTGTTTTATTGTTGGTGGTTCGAATTCTTTAATCGCTAATGGTGTCCAATGCAGCTTGGTGTAATCTTTAATTGGTGGAATTTTTTCTGGGCTAAGCGTAATTAAATGATCAATACCTTCATCTTCTTTCAAATATTTTAAATTTGATACAGTTTGTGGCCATGCCATTGCAGCTAATTTTCCAGGCACAACCCATGAAAAATTCCATGGTGGATAATTACATCCACTATCTTCATTGTCTTCCGGTGTTGTAGCAATAGTGTTACAGTTTTCGTCCGACATTGTACAGATAATAGTTATAAATAAATTCAAATTCAATTATTTGATTTCTTTAATTACTAACCTACTAGTCTATTTAAAATTAGATGTTATACTAACGATAGAAATATCGAACATAATTCATTGGAATAGATCCAAATATTTACATATATAGGATATATAGCTTTTGTAAAAAAAATTGTATGCAAAATTGTTACAAATTTAAAAAATGTGATCTATTGTAAAGAGAATCCGACTGTTATTAGCATCTCCGCAGCGGTATCGATGTACTGAAACGGTATCGAAGTGATAAAAAAGTGATTCAATGTAACAAAAACTCAATTGTATACATAATTTCAGCATTATTATATACACAATATAAAAATATTTCATTTATTGTGCATTAAGGTTGTTCCAAAATGAAATGAATTTTTGGCAGATTATACCTATTTTTTTTCAAGGACTAGGAAGGAAATAAGCAAGCTCATAGTTCAAAATTTCGTGGGTTACTTACCATTGAAAGCATGTAAAATTTACAGTTTTCCCAAATATTTTGTATTATATCACAAAAAACTTTCGGCAGAATTTAAAACAAAAAAAAAAGGGATAGTATGAACAAATGTTTAAAGACAATATTAAAATTAAAAATATTAAATGTCTGAAGATACCCAGAGATATAAAAATTAAAATTATTAATTTTTCATTTTATAGACAAATATATCCTAAAATAGGCAAAATATACTCCTTAGTGCCTTTATTTTAGGTAAGAACTAAATTTTTTTGAATACACAAAAATTGGACTTATAAGCTTCTATGGATGTTTGTTACAAGCATGTATCTCTTCTATTTAAGCTCTTTATAATCTTTGGTTAAAAGATAAGGTAAAAACAAGGCGTTATGCTAAAAATATTACCAATTGGTAGAAAATCTCTATAACACATGAGAAAAGAAATTAAAGATGGCTTGCTAAAGTAATAGTGGTGTCAATATAAATTTTTCTGTGTAGTTTTTTCATCAATTTTTTTTTATGCAATCCGTTCTAGACCATTTTTATTTAAAAATTGGAAAATTCAAAAGGACAATCGACGATAATACTTTTCTTTGTTAAATTTTCGATTATGATATGAAAATTGGAAAATTAAATCAGGGCAACTTTTCTTGCTTAATATTTGTACCAAAAATATTAATAAAAGTTAGCTAAAATTTATGCTCCAATTTATGATAAATCATGATTTCGGCTAATATTCTTTCCCATAGAGGAAAAAAGGACGTTGTTATTATTGAAGCTGTGGAATATTTTATTAAAATCAGCACCGAAATTGCAATCAACATAGATTTTAGAACAACATCTTGTGTCACAATCTAATGTCACAAACAAGATATTGAGTTTTAGCAGTTGGTGCCTTAAAAATTATTTTTCAGGTGGAGCTTTAAAACCATTTTACAGTTATAGTTTTAAAATCATTGAAATCTTTCATAGAAATTAAGAGTTGGAAATACAGTGAAAACGTCCAAGATAGAGTGCAAACATCACCCAGCTGCTACTCAAAGAAAAGTTCAAAGTGAAAGAATCAGAAAAATGGTTGCTAATGATATTGCTTGTAGGGATTTGGTTATCTTATCCATATAGATAATTTGTCTACCTTAGATTTGCTAATTTCTGCTCAAAGTATGGTAGGTATTTGTAAATTTGAATATAATAATTCTCCAAAAATGAAAATAATAAATAGAAGAACATTAGGGAAAACTAAGATATAGCAATTGGTGTGTTAGAGATTAGGGGCCTCGACACCCCTTTCGGATTCGAGCTCAAAATTTTGTAATCAGACCTTGATAGTAGACTACAGATTGATACACGCTCAAACTAAAACAAAAGCATTAAATACAATATATTTACTCTTAAAAATCTTAAAATTTTGTTTTTTCTGATCCTTTTATCCTCTCTGACTCCATAGCTGGCGACACTATTGACATTAACAAATTTAGAAAAGAGGATAAATTATAAATCAGGAATAAAAATTTCACAGAGAGAGGTTTGTAATCTATTAATGAGACTTTACCTATCTATAACTCCCTATAATTGAAGATTCTTAAAAAAACACTCGTATGATGAACAAAAAAACGTACTACCTTATTGCTATTCATAGAATAAAAGTGAATTCCTAAATGCTCATTATTCAATCACGTATGGATGATATTAAGTCTATAAATTCAAATTTTCCTTTAATAAGTTTTTTTTATTCTTTTTGGCAAAGGAAAAAACTCTTGATTTTTTTTATTAAAATTGTTAATGATTTTAGTTAAATTGATTTTGAAAGCAAAATTCGAATAAAATATTATTGTTTTTCTTTAAACAATAATATAAAAAAATTTATTCGTAATATTACAAAAATTAGCTACAATCAAATTAAAATTTAATAATTAAAAGTACACGAGTCATCAAAAAATAAAGTATTTTTATTTTAAATAATAAAATGGTAAATATAAAATACAAAATTTCATTATTTAGTTTATAACACGTTGACTCCCCTCACAAAATATTCAAAGTTTTATTCCATTTAATTATATTTTTTAACAGCAATTAAGTTCCAGGAAAGTAATTAATAAATTTAAACTATTTAAAAGTTCTTTAGTTTATTGTGGTTCGTTGTACGTAGATTTTCTTATAAGAATTTTTTATAGGACTGTCCGATGGTGTGCGTTGATTTTCTAATCACAATTTCCGATGAGAAAATTTTACGGTGTATGCTGGCTCTTAGATAAACTGCTTTAAGGATCGTTCTACATAGTCGGTTGTCGATTAGACAAACGCAAGCGCATTTCAACCTATTTTTGAAATATATGGGTATAAATGTCAAAAATAGTTTGCAATGCGCTTGTGTACATATAGTCGATAAGCGACTATCGACTATGTGGAATGGGTCTAAACATGGACTAAGCTAAAAGGCTACGTGCAAAATGATAGAAGCAATCAACCCTTGAAGTTCGAAAATTTTTTATATAATGCATTTTTTGAACGCAAATCAAAGTATATTGTATAAAAAAGAATTGTGACAAAGGATGTTTAAACTATGAAATATGACATAAACTGAATAAAGTACTGTTTACCGCACCAAAAACCATTATATCTACACATTTATTTTTAAAAACTGATTTTTGGTGTGGAAATTATTTCTCTAATAGAAAATTAGAAACGTCATCCGGGTGTCCATTTGAGACAATATTACCCTTTTTATTTTTATTTACAAAATCATCGTAATTTTCAGATACGAATATGATTTTTGTTCAACAAAATTTGATTCTATTCCCGGAAATTTCTTCGATATTATGACCATTAAAAAGAGAAGTTCTTTTAAGTCTTAAAATAAACTATAAAAACATGCATTTACTTATAGAGTTTGCTCGGCTTAAACAAATGATAGTTAGCTAGCTATGTGTCCCACACTAGTATTTATTTGGTTGAGTAGTGTATGTATTACAATCTAATTAGTCTTCAAGAATCAACGTGTTACTATATTTTTCAATAACAATCGTTAAATATTTTAATATTTCCCCTAATTATTCTCCGAAGAATTATAATGGATACGATACCTATATTATATAAATATGTACAAAAACCGTCTTATATATATTAAAAGTATAACGTAATGGCGAAATAAAAAATATTCGCTAATAAATAAATGATATTTACAAAAATTATTAAATCACAATGATCGCATTCATAAAACTAAAACCATTTGGAATTTAAACACATGGAATTTAATGATGGATGAAGCAAATGTATATTAAAAATATAAAATTCATCCTTACACGGGGCAAACAATATCGTGAATATCTACTTTGTCGCCAATACAACCTGCATATTGTTAGTTATTCAGCTCCATTACTTATTATTAGAAGAGATATTCAAACGAAATTGATGAAATTGTTAATATTAATTTCATATTGCCCTCCTTCTATACGGATGTGTTAATTGTTTTTGATTCAGTCAAAAAAGATTAAACAGCTAAAGTTGTATGAGCGCAAGAAATATTAACAAATTATATATGTTCATCCATATATATTATTTAGTATTCTTCATCATAACCTTCTTCAAATCCACCATAATTATCAAAATCGTCTCCATCACCTTCATCGCCCCTATAATTTTTGAGCATTTGAAACATTCCCATTTCTGTTGAAGTTGAAGGTTGTTCTTCGTCGTAATATTCATCCAAGTCTTCATCTTCCACAGCTATTAAAAGCACAAAGTAAATTAATTATCCATTACTTATTTATTTTCATATTCTTTAACGGCTGTTAACGGCTAAAGCAATATAACGTAAACGATAACGCCACATTAGACCAATACTTATTGGACTGAATTTATTGATGTTCTGGGAAGAGAAGTGGGTAACAGTCTTATTAGCATGTGTATTTTGTGAATCTTCTGTCAAATATTAGCATGTTAAAAACTCAAAAGTTTTTCGCTATAATCACGCGAGGAAACTGTGGGTATATGCTAGTTATAATTATAATTTGATATGTAAATTAAGGAAGATTATTTACATCATGTATACTAGAAACATAAATATTAGTTTGTAAGAATTTTTGGTTTTTTTCTGTTTATTCAGAAACGAAAAAAAAAACTTTAATGGAAATTCCATAGAAAAATAGCATAAAATAAAATATTATTATTTATTATGTCTCAAACAGAGTTCATAAAAACAAATCAAGTCAATTAACTCGAGCCGAGTAAATTTCAACAAAGAAATATTCCTGGACAATGACTCAATAGTCTATACAGTGATCGGTAGCGAAGTAACCTAGACAATAGATAAATTGAAAAATGAAAAGGGATTATAATGCAATCAGTGAATAAAAATATTCGTAGCGATAACTTACTGTTAATTTTTCGAATATTCTGTAAAATACATAATTCATTCAAAAACTACAATACATTACAGAAATATAGTACAACACATTCAACAAATTTATCAATGTGGTTGCAACATCCTTTTGATTTATTTTGTCAAGAATATAATTTAATATTTCCACTCAATTGGTAAGAAAAGGACTCCAATAAATACGATTATATAAATGAAATTAAAAGATACCATACGAATGTTGACAATACCTGATGGTGTGGGAGTTGCAGGTTGGTTGGTGTCAATATTTTCATTTTCATTCTCAATTTTTTGTATTTTAATAGCAACAAAAGTTTCTTCATTTGATATATTGCTATCGATATTATCAGTATCATTTGATTCCGCCATCTTCCTTTTCATTGAGTGAGTTTGTTTTTGATCTATAGTTGATGGTGTTTGTCTAGAAACAAATTTATTTAAATATTATGAAATACATTACAATGCAGTTATTTAAGCCATCCTCTAGGAGCGATGATCAATTTGAACACCTTACAGATCAAGTTGATATGAAAATCAATTTTTTTTTTTACCAATATTTCAGAAAATGTGCAGATTATTAGAAAATTAGAATAAAAAATACCTGAAGAGTAATTTTTCACCTCAATTGAGTAAAATGCGATTGAAAAATAGATTGTTTTTGTTTTATATTTAATCGAAAAACATAAAGAAGTTTTCCGCTCATATACCTCTTAAAATTTGCAGACTTCAAATTATAAATTATACTTACATTTTATCTGCGTAGAACACTAATCTATATCTCCATACACACCCATTGGATTATTCCTACAATTACTATGAAAAAGGGAAAAGCTAAAATTCTTTACATGACTAAATAAATTTTATGAAAAAATCACAATAGTAATGTAAACAATTTTGGCTTTCTCAAAGTCATTGAAGCAGTAGTCAAGTGGGCGGAAGGGACTGTAATTCAGTGTATTGGTTATATATACTTCTAATAAAATTAAATATATCTAATGCGCCGTTATAAGGATAAATGAATTTTATTTATCTAAGAGTTTCATCGAATCTGTAAATTTAATTTGTCTAAGAACATTACACTCTACTAAAGTATGACGGCTATATTATTTTCTATAGTGAATCTATAGTCATAAAATACTACTATTAGTTATCAGATCTTTGAAAAAGTTAAGTGAATGGTACTGGCATGCCTTCACTAAGTATTACAAGTTACCTTTTCTCTGGTGGAGGTTTTGGAATGGCGAAATTATCGTTATCTTGCGATTGGGTTGTTTCTGTTGACGATTTAGTATCTGATTTAATGTTTAAACTCTTTAAAGCATCGTAGTTGATTTTCGATGATAATCTTTTTTCCTGTAACATTTTTTCAATAGCTTCACCTGCAGAGTTAGCAGGTCCAGTTTGTTTTTTACGTTGACCACTTTTCTTTTTACGTTTTTCAGTTTTACCCTCTTCTTTTTCTTTTGCCAATTTTTCTTGTTTAACTAAAATTTATATTAATATTTATTTGATGTATTGAAAATTTTTTAATAAAAGATGTATTCATCTTAGGTGGTTTCTTCTTCACATTGTATACGATTAAGAGCATTTCATGTTTCTCGATATGTCGATAGATCGTAGGACTCATTTAAACCTAAACTTCAGTTTGACAAGTAATGAGGACTATCCCATCCCTAGTCACTATTTTACGGATTATTTGGCAATATAAAACAACAGAAAAATTTTTTGACGTCAACAGACTTCAGAAAGACTTTGACAATGGTAGTGTGACGCTATATAAGCTCCTAAGATGAACGCATCACTTAAGTGAAATTATTTACATACTCTTTTGTTCTTCTAAATAAGTAGCATTTATTTTATTCCAAATTCCATCTTTATATTTTGCCTCATCGGCTGACATTATATATGAATCAATTTCGTCTTCATCTAATCCATCAAGTTGAATTTCTACTGCTTCTTCTTCGTCTAAAATTGTATCCGTATTGGCCTCATCATCTGCTAAATTTGATGAAACAAGACCAAATGTCACTAAATTGGGTCCGATTTCTTGGGTAGTTGAATTAGTGTCATCTGAGGATGTTCCGGAGTCACCATTTAAACAATGTTTTATTACGCCTATAGTTGATTCCGTGATAAATGTTTCTGCATCCTGACTTTCCTTTGCTGCTAAATCTAAAAAAATTATAAATATTACTTCTATAGATACTTTATTTTTATACCTTTCGTATAAAAATCTATAGATAATGGGACAGCGAAGTTTACGTTGGTGAAGTCACAAAACAAAAACTATAGGAAATAAAAAGCGTGTTTAGAAAAAAATTATATGAAGAACTATAAAAAATTTCAAAATAAGGTGAATTTCGGACAGATGTTTTTTAAATTATATACGAATAGAAGATCTCAATTACAGGCCATTAAATTTGTGAATATTTCGAAATAAAAATCATAAAAAGTAGTTAGTTATACATGGCTCGTCGGTTCTTATTTGCTCGTTTCATGTTAAAGTTACTTATTATATCGAGATGCTAATTTTGATGTGATTTAAAATAAGTACCAGAGAGGCTAAGCTGCACAACTTCAAAACTCTTTTGCTCCATTACCTTTAATAAAAGCTAAAAAATCTTCGTTTTTATGCAAAATTTTATGCTCTATCCCATTTTTAATAATAGTTAAGTCATCAAGTTTATACTATATTTAATACCTCAGGGTGTAAATCAGAGTGAAAATTAGTTTGAGATCCGTGACTTGAAGTTTTACTACAAAGTAGAGGAACATCATCTAGCTTTCATAAAATAGGCCGACGAATTTTTTTGAGATTTACAAATTGTAATTTGACTCAAAATTTTTACCTTCATATTTTTTGAACCTTCGCTTTGTCGAACTTTCTTGAAGCATTGAATCTATTTCTTTTTGCATTTCTGTAATTAGATCATAGCCATCCTCATGTAGCTAAAAGTGATAATAATATTAGTTTTATTTAATTTTAAATATTGTAATATAATAATTACCTTCATCAAGCGTTCTTTGTCTTTCTTACGAGCAGCTTTAAAAGCAGGTGGATCTTGTTCTTCTTCTAAGTCAACCGTCATAAATTCTTCTAGAGTTAACGCACTTGATGGGGTATCTCCAAATTCGAATAACCTGTATGATCCAAAATGTAAAAAAACTAGATTTTGCAGTCAATAAAAATAAATTTACCGTTTTCTTAATGTGGATTCATGAACCTTAACAATTTTAACAATATCGCTGGTATTTCGAGAAAAATTGTGAAGACGAGCTGCCATCAACAATGCTAAAAATTATAAAAATTAAAAACTAAATTTATTTGGTAAAAAAATAAATATTAAGCGTAGTTAAAGATAAGGAATTACCGGCACCACATAATCCAGATGGTCTACGTCCTGAATGTATAGAATCACGTTTCATTCTCTGTACTAATCGTAAAGCGGTTGTAGTCACCTGTTGAGTTTTATCTTCTAGTTGTAATTTATTTGCAAATCTTAAAATATAAATGCATGGATCTGAAACAAGAAAAAAATATAAATTATTATTCAGTTTAGAAATTCAAATAAGTATTGAGAAATTCGATGTACCACGGTGATAACAAATGTAAAAACAAATATTCATCAGCGAGTGTATTTAGACTCGTGTTTTACTTTGAAGAATTTTACAAAACGTTAAATTCACAAAACGCATAGCATTTTACAAAAAACGTTCTGTCTAAAGCTTGGCGAGTCCACGTTGATTTTCGTTGATTTTCCTTTTTTTATTTTATTTCCTATTTTAGGGAATATAAGTCATGATTTTCTTCGGTAACAATCACCTCAAAAAAAGGAAATTAAATTTTTTTATAAGAATTTAGAATTAGATTTAAAATGCTTCAAAGTATGACAGTTGTTCTTTATATGTCTTTATAAGTTTTATTAATCATTTTTCATGGTCTGTTCAAAAATCTAAAATTTATATATGTTTACATTTAATTTACATCAGTCGATTTATATTTCCTTGGTTTCGTATTTTTGAAAATGAATGAAAAGAAAACAGTACTATATAAATATTAGAGCTAATGGGAGATTTAAGTAAAGTTGTTTCTGTATGGCTGTATTTTTTTTAAATGATGAATCTTAGTATGAGAAGTACATAAACCTGATTTTGGCTGAAATCAGCCCTTCACATCATCAACTTTTATTCATTTTAATAAAACGGGGGAGGAGGAATTAAGTAGGAATAAAACGCTAAGAGTTAGAAAAAAGTTTCAAATAATAGTAGTAGAGCATAAAATTTTCCATAAAAAACGTTCTTTGTCTTTCTGGGCTACTATTAAAAATAATGGAGCCGAAACATCTAAACGTATTCACATACACATCTATACCTGTGAATTAATTTTTAATTTTAACTTTTATTTTTAATAATATCCAAAAATGGCAAAGAACCTATTTTATGTAAAAATTTATGCTCTAAAACTTTTATTTGATTTTTTTTAAATTCTTACCGTTTCGACACAAATCAATTTTGACCCATTTCAAATGCCTAAAAGCTGATGTCGTTCAGGGCTGATTTTCCTGCCAAAACGTGGATTTTGTACTTCTCATTTTACGATTCATCGCTGAAAAAAATACAGTCAAACAAAGAAAGCGTCATTCAGATCTCTCACGGACTCTTAGTCTATATTTAATTGTTTCTAAGTATAAACTTAAGACGGTCAGTAATGCAGAATCTTTTTTTTTACAGCCAAGGAGAACATTTACAAAAATAGAAAGTTAACTACACACTGAGAGTGAAATATAGATTATGACAACAAAATAATTATGGATAATCAATTTCTCTGTGGCGGGTAATTTTTGGTAATGTAACCAATTCAACCACATATTTTTATTCCTTTAAATTGAGCCCTTATATAAAACGATTTCTTATTATAGAGAAAAATATATAATTGAATTTTCTACTTTTGAAAATTAAACAAATCTTATGTGTGTTAATTTCCAGATTTTACTTTTATTAACATATTATATCAATTTTATAGAAGTAGAATTGACATTTGAAGCTCAATAGATAAAAGTCTATTATCGTATTTTATAAAACATAGTAAGAATTTAAAAAATAACACATAACAGTCGCACACAAAGTGAACAACAATTCGCTTGTATTCATAGTAATAATAATAATCGATAATACAGTAAAGTACAATGTTTGATATAAACATAAAAAATTGTGCGATCGGAAACAATGAACATATAACAAAACACCTACAGTTGACCATGAAACAACACGGTTAATTTGGTAGAACATCCGATTGGTAATTAAATGGTCCATGGTTCGTTCCCCCGCAGGTGTGTTTTCAATTTTTACTATATTTCAAACATTATGTTGATATCTTAAAACCTTTTCTTTTTATTAAAATTACTAAAAATACTCATCCTATCACTCCTAATGGAAAATTCTATATATGCAGAGCAAAATATATTTTTTTCAATTTAAATTAAAAAATCGTATGAAGAATTTGTACCGAATGGAAACAAAGGAGATTATTTTTAAGATAGCCATCCATGTTGAAAGCCTTTTTTACATAGTATTTACTTATGTTTGTACAGAAATAAAATATTTAATAAATTTATATTAATTTGACTGAGGAAATACGAACTACTGCGTGTTAATTCAATATGGAAATGTTTCTGCTTACAAATTTGTATATTTACTACATCATTTATTTAACCTAAAGGAGTATTCAATTTCTTGAGTAAAATTCCATAAATAATTAAAAAGTTTTTAAAAAAAATTATTCGACCTTTATTTAATAAATAACAATAAACTTTTATTCAAATTTTATAGGATATTAGCATTTGGACAAGAGTCAGTAGTTTGACGTCAGTAAGTTCATCAAATTGTCTAGATGAAAATCATGAACTTTGTGATTATTTACGTGTTTTTTTAATACATAAATTAAAAAAAAAACACATTTGTCATCAAATTATTAGTTTAGGTGATAGCTTCTCAACATAATGCGAACTAATGTATAGAAAATGAAAAAGTAAACTAGAAAAGAACTAATGCATAGAAAATGTAAACTTTAATCCTTAGAAATTTTATAACGTTCCGTTTAACGTTGTTGTTTATTATTCATATAATACTATTGTCATATATAGCAGCATCAACAGCTTACAATCAAACCGTCATTGATGATAAAATCTTGACAAGAAAAATAAAAATTATTACACCGGACCGCATATAAAACTTTTTATGCTATTCGATATTTGAAAACTGTCAGTGAGTGTGCAAAAAATGTACAGATTATTCCGAATTACTACCTAAGTTTCACTGCATGCATATGAGTGAGTTATATTTTTTGTACACTCATTGACAGTTTTAAAATATCGAATAGCATAAAAAGTTTCACTTCTGCGGCTGTAAGCTTTTGACTGACGCACAATTTTTTTAATAAATATCATATAATATTTAGCCAGATATCGTTTTATATAGTTCGATATAGTAAGTAAGTTCGCGAATTCTAGTTTTTTAGCTATTTTATTGTATTTGTTTCGCTACGTTGTAAGATCATCAATTCATCATATTTAGACATATGTATTTATTGAAGAGTAGGTCAGTTCACGAATCACTTTAATTTGATTGGTGTAAAATACTTTTTTAAAGCATCTTTAATTTTCCACAGAATTACAATTTACGGTTTGGATTAAGTTTAACGGTTCAAGATAAATCGATAATTTTCGACTGTAAAACATTTTATAAATTAGAATGTAGAAATCACATAAATCTACAAATGGGCACTTTCTGTCTACATACAATTAAATAATGTATCAAACGGCGGGTAGAGCATTAAATGAGATTTAAATGAGGAAGTGTCAAAAAAATTTAGCCAGCTCCTAAGTTTACTATTGTGGGTTCAAATTTAAAGAATTCTTGTTTATAATTTTTAGAATAAATTATGTAGGTTTTTAAATATTTAAGAAATAATGCCTGAAAACTCCCAATATTCGATCGTCAATAGTATACTTCTTTAAATTCCAATTAAACATTTAAAATAAGTTGTTGTAATCTAAAATTTAAAATGAATAAAATCAACATTCATGAATATTCGATAGTAAATATACCTATTAAAATAAATAGAAAATTGAAGGTTAAAAAGTGGTAATTAAAAAAAATAGTCACTATTACCAATAATTGTATACATGGAATGGTCACAATAATGCGTCAAATAGATTCGGCATATATAAACATGGCAGAGTAAATTAATTTTGGTCTAAAGTTTGTAGCGCTAGCAAATATTGACCGCACAAACAACATTTTGGTATTTGATTACAGAATCTCCTAATTAATCTACTCCCGTTTGTCCGTCCGTGCGTCCGACATCAAGAAAAGTCAAATACGAAGAGAAAGCAAGGTGAACTTTTGGTGGTGTGTTCTACACCTAAAAGTTCAAGTTCAAATGAGCGAAAGTGGTTCATTGGGTTCTATGACCTAACGTTTGAATCATAAAACATTTCATTTTTTTTACATGAAATCTTCTTTTTCGCAACAGGAGTACTTATTTAACCTAACACTTAATAGCACTACCTTAAGGACAATTTACATTATACATTAAATTTACATATATATATATATATATACATTTTCAAAAAAAAGTTTTTAACATTTTCAAAACCTTATAGGCCAGGGTAGAAGCTTTTAAAAATGGTAAAAAATGAATAAAAATTATAGTAGGATGAAACCCATTGGAAACGGAAGAGAACAAAAATTAAAAGAAAATGTAATAATCTACGAGCGATCTTAGGTCGAAGGTCGGGAAGATGAAGGGGGTTAGTTTTTAAGGATGAAATACGGTTTTATCTCGATTTCCGTCATAAAGACAAGTACTATGGATAAAGTCAAATGGCAAAGTTGTATGGAATAAAAATAATTACTACTTTTAAATTTACACTATTTTCACATAATCCCGAAATTTTTCGATTAAAAATAAAGGTGCTTTTTCGATATTTATTCAAAATATGGTGAAAAAATAAATATTGTTAATAAAAAAAATTACATTAGTTTTCATAAAATTTCGTGAATTTTTTTTTTTTTTTTTGTAAAAGTTTGAAATAAAAAACCAAAAATATGGTTATTTCAATTTTTCCATAAATTTTGAGGTTCTGTGAAAAAAGCGCAAATGCGAAAGTTTTAGATCTTGCTATTACCTACAACTTTTCCGTTTAACTTTATTCCAAAGAACTTGTAGTTTTGCCGAAAATCGAGATAAACCGTTTTTTACCCTTAAAAACTTACCCCATTCCACTCTTGGTCATCAGATCGCCATTTGATTGATTTTTTCGTTCATTTTTGTTATAATCTGTTCCGTTTCCAATGGGTTTGATCCTACTATAATTGTTTTGGGTTTCAAAAGCTATCGACCCTGGTCTATTAAGATGTTGTATAGGAGACGTTTCCAAATTTTGAGAATTTTCATAATTTTTGGTAGCACTCTGTATACTATGAACATAAAAATAGATAAAATGTCTATAAGAAATAAGCACATAAATGATTCATTTATTTGCAGATATAACATCCATCATACCTGGTCTAGCTAGATTATGAACAAAATCTACATTATACAGTTAGGTAAACAAATACAAATATAACAGAATGTATAAATAAAATATTTATTTAACCCAAAAAAAAAAGACAATGGACCAAACTATAATCAATAAACTAGAAAAATAATATAAATCTACTTTTAAAAAAAGACAGATGATGTATCAAATTTTGTATGTTTATAGTCATCTATAGTTTTGTATATACTATCAAATATTTTAAAAAATTTTGTGTCTCCTCTGTATGATATTTGATCCAATAAAAGGTTGGAGTTTTCCAAAAATCGGTCAGGCGTATTTACATATATATATATATATATATATATATATATATATATATATATATATATATATATATATATATATATATATATATATATATATATATATATATATATATATATATATATATATATATATATATATATATAACGCACCTGACCGATTTTTGGACTGCCATGTACACAGTTGAATAATTTGTCAAATTTCGTTAGTGTGCAAGTTTTTGTCTAAAGTTCGGAACACTAGCATATTGAATTGAACCAGACATAATATTGGTTATGGGCTAATTTTATTTAAATGTTTATTTCAGTATATATATATATATATATATATATATATATATATATATATATATATATATATATATATATACATATATATATATATAAATAAATATATATATATATATATAAATAAATAAATATATATATACATATATATATGTATATATATATATATATATATATATATATATATATATATATATATATAGTTAACAAATTTTGACCATATAGAGGGTCCAATATAATGTCAGGTCAATATTTGTTAGCGTTACGAACTTTAGTGAGTTACAGAATCATCACGTTATTCATCCATTTCCATTTGTCCATGATAAAAATAACTAAAAAATGAAAAGTGATAGAGAGCAAGCTGAAATTTTGGTGGTCTACACCAAAAAAGTAAATTTATATTCATAACTGACCGAATTCGCTCTATTTGGTCTCAAGAATCCATGACCATCGTTGAAATGATAAAAGAAAATTTAAACCCCAAAAATAGTCGTTTTTTCAAAATAACTTGTTTTAAACTGTTTAGATTCGTCACAACTTCAGCACAAATTAAACTAATAAACACATACATAATTATAATACATTTAAATGTTATATATGTATTTATAACTGTATGGACTAAATATTGAAAATATTTTGTTAATGCTAATGATTATAAATCTTCACACTTTGATACTCAAGCATATTTTAAAACTGAATATAATTGGCATCTAGAGTACTCTTAAGCAGCGGAAACCGATAGTATGAAGCAGAAATAGGTAACGAAAATATTTCTTCTAAATGGATAAGTAAAATTGGGAAGATTTTTTTTTTACTTCATTATTATTACTTGTTATAAAAATTATTAATTGTATTATTAATGTTATACCTTAATAAAAAAAATATATAAGTTTCATGTCATGGCCTTTAAGCATGTGGTCACACAAGTGTCGGTTTAAACGGGCTTTTTCTGGACGACAATCGCGTGTTTTGTTATTGATTTACCTACTTATAAATGTGCTACATTCAATACAATTAATTGCTGGAACTATTCTAATTGAAGTGCGTAAATTTAGCAAAAATTTGCTAGAAAGTATATCTTATGGCCAAAAACTACCATTAGCCCAAGCACTGGCGAAGAGTGGCAACTCGAATCAGTTGCACTTTGCATATTGCGTATTGCCAAAGACGAAAAAGACATTTATGCGAATGGCATTTTCCTGAAACAATTAGCAGGTTGTGTACACATTATTTTTTATTTAATTTGATCCAGATATACTGTCTTCCAAACAACTGACTATGCGGCTAGCTTCCCCGCACTTCAACATTTTTTTTATAATCTGACTCGCTCATCATTAAAGTTTGGCCTCCCTGGTATAAGGCCTATGTCATCTTAAGGTCGCTTATCTTTAGTTACTTGTAAATCTTATATTACACCGCTTGCATAGCTACTGTCAATTGATTCAAACGGCTACGTTACCTTTTAGACTTAGATATAAAAATTGTTCGACCAATAATTAGTTTAGAAAAGCGGTTTTTCGATTCGGACTCGTCGATTAAAGTCGCACATCACCTCCCTCCCAGTTTATAAAAAATTTGTAAATTCTTTTAAGTAAATAATAAATTAATAATTTAAATAACCTTCGTAATATTTACAATAACATATTTAATATTAATTATTGTCTTGTCTTGTCTTCTTGTATATATTTAAACTTATATAGAAGAGAGTAAGCAAACAATAATTTTTACATTAAAAGGTCGTCAATAATCAAATAAGTGTTTTAAAAATATTCAATCGTTATCCATAATGTATTAACAATAATATTCGCAATATATTTTATGAGGAGTGTTAACTTGTAGCTTTATAAAAATCAATATCATCGATGTTTAAATTTTTTGAAAACAGCGATAGATACATCGCTCATCTTGCACGATATATATCATTGATAATTTTTTAGAATATAGTTATTTCACTCGTTAAATGTGTATATTCATTTTTGGTAGAGAGTCGGATCTACGATCAATTAGCACATCAAAATCCATCTGAAACACACATTGGTTTTTAATCGCTGAGATAACGAGGCGCTGAGATTTTGACTCATTGTTGAAAACAGAGTTTCAATATTTTCAGTTCGTTGAAGCTTCGCTCATTGTTTGTAGATTTCGAAAGTAATTTACTATATTTTGGCACATTTTTTTGGAAACGCTTTTTGCAAGTTTTACTCGCACAGATATAGTTTGTTAAGTCGAATTTTCTTAATTCTTCAATAATTTCGATTCAAAGAGCTAGAATACGACGAGTTCCTGAGAAAAATCTACTGCCTTTAAATCTTTTGTGTACTTTTGAATTCACCGGCTCAATTTTTTGGAAAATTCTCAATTGATATATTTAAAACCGCATGCCCACTGAGAAAGCAAAATTTTTATGTAGGCCCTGCACTCTCTATCGACATGCATAATGTGTCAGAGTATAATAATTTTAGTCTAATGTTTATAAAGCTATTGATCGTACAAACAAAATTTTGGTCATAGAAACATCTAATTAGTCCATTCCCGACTGTTATTCGGAAATATAACAGTCCATCGTCACGGTTACTCAAAAACAAAAAAAGATAGCGACCTGAAATTTTATGAAGTTTATTCCCAACATAGAAAGTGAGTATAAGTTTTCAAGAATAAGCAAAATTGTAGCAATATATTCACTTGTGTCTATTAGAATTTTGGCAAAAACAATTTGAGTAATTTTTTGCTGCTTTTAAAAATGTTGTCTATATAAAATATAATTTAATTTTAATCGTGAATATAAAATTAAAAATAGAGTACGTTACAAATAGGGTGGAAGCGTTGTAAAAAACAATTAAGTTTCTACTTCCTTGAATTATGTATAAGATTTAAAGTTCCAAGCTCAGCTAAAATTGTTTTAAAAGTAATTACAAAATTAGACAAATAGGAGAACGTGGCAAAAATAAATCAAGGATTGTATTGTATTTCTTTATTTTTGAACATTAATTAATTGATTCACATCGAAAAGTTAATCTCGGAACATCTACACATGAATAACCATTTTTGATGTAATGAACGAACCGGAAATTGATAGTGTGTAATAACAGTTGTTATTTTAAAAATATTATTGTATAGGAAGTAAATTTCGAGGTCGAACATTCATCTTACACATATTATAACAGCTATACAAATTAAGATATATATTCCTTTATGATTTTTTTTCGTGGATTATAATTATTTGTTTATATTTATTGAAGACCTTCAAATTATTGTTTATCATATATCATATATATTTTCAAATAGGTTGGGTCAGTTTTATAGCGCAATGTAATTTTATTGTACACATTATAGATGCAATCGCATTTTTAAAAAGTTTAACTAAAATTATTTCCATCATGTGCAATTGTTTAGAGCCAATTTAACCCAACATTCTTTTCAAGTACACAAATTATAGCTCCCGGAGAAATAATTTTTGTCGAGCTTTTATCGTGACATATTGAATTCATCCACAGTATAGTCGAATTTTGTTGTTGAAAATGTTGATATAAAACATGAGGTTTCCAATTGTAGAAAATATTGGTTTTATTCAGACGTTATTTGATAAAAGAATTCAAAATTAAATATTGGTGAAATAATGATTTTTATAGCATTAAATTTGAATAAGATTTTTCATGCATACCAGAAATAAATTGCACAAACATTACAGTACACCTAATGTTTTCTTATATGCATTTTCTGTTTGATTAAATGAACAAAAAATTATCCTTAATCGGGAAAACAAAGTTAAACTATTGATTAATAAATGATAAAATATATATTGACTTGAATGGTTTTTACAAAATTATTCTAACAAAAATTAAGAAAAAATATTGATATTAAAAAATATTTACAACGTAATTTGAGTTAAACGTGTATGTTTCAACAAGAGTGAACATTGAATACTTGTAAATTTCGATTTTTTCTGTTTCTCTTAACGAACGGTTTACGATGACGGTAACCGTTATCACTTACTTTACAATTAATGAGAAAATGGCGCTGGATTAAAAAAAAAATACGTAGGAATCATATTACAATTTTTTTTATAAAATAAAATTAACTTTACTGATTAAAATATCGACTTAATGGAGTGGCTGACCGGTAGTGCACTGACGTCTCAGCTCAATGGTTCCAGGTTCCACTCCTTGTGCGATTTGAATTTCCTTTCGAGGACCACTATGTTGACGATCTTACTATTGATCATACGCTCCTTGGATGTACCCTGCCAATAAAAATTGCAAGCGATGTGCCGCTACATGCATTAAATAGTAGAGCCGACTAGAAAAAAAAGACCTTGCACAACCCTGATTTGATACAATTAACTTCAGGGGATATTTCTTTATTGTCTATTATTTTTATTAATATTTGATAGAAGACATGGATGGAAAAACTAACTAAAATACAAATCACAGGCGGAACTACTTTCCATGTAGTACATTATATACATATACTAGAGAGAGAAAGAATATTCTTACATATGAGAAAAATTCTTGATTCGGACAAATTAATTTTTGTCAACACATCTTGAAATGAATAATAAAACTGTGTACAATTATTTTAAAATTTATTAACGACTTGCAAAAATTAATTGGTCTTGTTATTCTATAATCTTTCCGTGTCGTATTACAATCTAAGGGGTACACTTGCCCTTAGGGTATAATTGCATTTACACAAATTATCCTGGTTTATTTGAGGCAATAACATAACATAAAGTATCTTTTAACAAATGATATTTCTTGCAAATACTTTCACTTTTTAAAATTCAATTCCATAAAATTTTTATAAAAATACAAAATTAATATTATGAAAAATTACGTGCTTACATTTACCATACCTATAATCCATTGGTTACATGGAAACGCTAACCAATATATAACGAATTGCAATACTAAATGTTAAATGCATTTTTTCCATTTATAATTACGTTTTTATTAAAAAATTGTAAATTGAAATAATAACTACAATTTTACTATATTATTTAAACATGACATTTTAATATATTTTTTATTTTTTCATTTTTCGATTACTTTTCTTGCAAAATTATTAATTATAAATAATTATAGACTAGACAATAAAGTATATAAATAAAAAAAATTATTCAGGAGCGTAAATACAAAATGGTAAAGAATAGTAAAGAAGAAATTTTTATTTCAAAATAAAAAATTTATAAACTACTACTATAAAAAATAAACGGAATTAATGCAGATGAAAAATATTTGAAGCAACAAGCTTCTTCTATTGTTTTGATCTTATACAAATTTTATCGGAAAATTAGTTTTTGCTAAACCAGTACGTAGGTCGGATTATTTGATTATTTAGCTGCAATTTGTTTTAATTTTAATCTCTTGATCCGTTAATTTTCCTCGGAGTTTCTTTTAATTTAAATAATAAAACATCTTTTTACTTTTTCTCCAAAGCAAAGCGAGCACGGGTTACTAGTATAATAATATAACAAAAATATTATGCTTGCGTTATAAAACTATTTGGATCTTCCCGCATTATACTTGGTTACAACTTGTTAGGTTTTATGGAATAAATTCCAGTGAAATAAGAATTTTTTTTCTTAAGAATTATATCTTTTATCGTTATCCATTACATGACTACTAATTCTTTGAGATGACTTAATTATTGTTCATATTGTACTTGGCAATTTTGTTTCATTATTAAATTAAAGTAAAATGTTTTCTTCATTAAAAAAAGTTCTGGATTGAATTCTGTACTCTATGACCACGTTCCATACACTATGCTTCAGCTGTGATAAAACTGATAAAATTAATTCCTTAAATTTTCTGAATATTTTATGAACGAAAATGACCTTATTTTCAGTTGAAATTGAAGAAAATCTTAATGGTTTAAAAAAAAAAAAAAAATGTTTCAAACAAACGTTGGATACTCTTATGAATTAAATGATGCAATTTTATTTAATTTTAAGCATGGGTATAGACAGGCATGTGAAAATGGACTAATTAAGTGACTTCATTTTTTTAAACACTGATATTTAAACTTTATTTGCATTATATATTTTTAGGGGATAAAAATTTTATCTTATAATTTATTTTATCTTAATTCAAAAATTAAGGTTAAGTTTATTTAAAAAATATAAAAAATGTATACATTCTTCAATGGAGTATTTGAAGTAAACACTGAATTGCTAAATGGTAAATGAAGCTAATGCGGTGGTTGCGGAATAACAATGATATCATCAGAAACAAACAGTTTACTGGCAAATATATTTTTTAACAGTTTGACCGACCGGAATGAATTTATAGTGCAACTACGCCACAACAATTAACGAAAGCTGCCAACAAAACTGTGGTTTTTCAACGACTTTCTATGTTTAAACCTTGTATGTCAACCTCAATTCAGAATGTTCATTCCAAAAAAACTTCAATATTCTTTGCTCAAAAACATTAGACAAAGTGAAAAACGATAAACTCACTTTCGTAGAAAGCATGAAACCCTTAAGCAATTAAACATATTGACAAGAAACTCTGCGTAGATATCAATCATATTATTACCAAATGCAGTATTTACGCACAACATTAGAAATATTACAATAATTGTTACAAAATTTGAAATTAAATTTAAATTTTCTATGAAATTTCATTTGTAACTGCTTTAATTTAATATATTCAATTGTAGTATTTTATAACTCATAAATATATTATATACCTTATATTGTAGATACGTATACGTACTTCATACATGCATTTGCAATTTTATTATGGAAATAATATATAATACGTACAATTATTACTACATGATTGAATAATTATAGAGTATTAAACTAATTATGGTACTAGTTTACTTCATTATCTACGGCAAGTTAACGATGATAGTACAAAAAATTCATAGAATTGGTAAAAAAAAAACAAAGATCACTGAAAGAAACATTGAAAATTCTTATTAACATTATCATTTATTTTAGAACACTTTTAGATGAATGCGATCCAAAAAAGATACATTATAATAATGACAATCTTCAATGCACGATAATGTAGTATAATTTACATTTATTTCAATTTTTGCTTACATATAATTCAAAAAATAATTTTATCCAAATTTTATGAAATTTGGCATGTATAATTTTTAACAAGATAGAGGAGGGCGGCGGGTCGAAGTATTTTGACACAACAAAAACTTCGTAATTTCAATTTTTCACATAAATTTTGCGGTTATGTGAAAAAATTTGTTGATCTTTTTGTTACCTACAACCTTGACATTTAACTTTTTTTCTATAGGACTTACGTAGTTTTGCCGGAAATCGAGATAAACCACGTTTTACTCTTAAAAACTCATCACCCCTTCCACTTCCAAACCTCAGAGATCATTGCCCGTAAATTATTTTTCGTTTCATTTTTGTTATATTCTCTTCCGTTTCCATTGGGTGACATCCTACTATAATTATCGACTCTGGTCTAGTAGTTAAACAAATGCATCTCATAATAAATGTTATTTTTTACAATTCATAATTTTACGTTAATATTAGTCGCATTACATCTTTTATCTTGTATAGCATATAAATGATTTGTAAGTCTGACAAAGTGAAGAAAAACCTTTCAATAAATAAATAAAAACTATCAGTTATAATAAAAGTACTAAACTAACTAACCTTTCTGGTTTAAATAAACTTTTAAAAACAATGAATAAAAATCAATGATAATTGTTTTGATTATGTATAGGTAATTTATGAAGTTAAATCAATTTATTAATTAATAAGGTCACACAACTTCAGAATTCTAGCAAAAAAAAATTATCCCAATAAAAACATATTTAGTTAAAAATGTCATAAAACAAGTGAAGATAAATAATCCTTACAAAGTTTATAAATACATTGCAATGCTTTAATATAAATATTTGAAGTTTTTATAATTATATATAATGTGAAAAAGCATAAAATACTTAATTAGGCATATATAAATGGAGTATTTACTAAATATTGTATTATAAGTATATATGCGTTAATAGGATGATTTTGAACTAAACTTGCGATACATCTAAGCATTATACAACAAAATATTTCAAATCAGTGTTTTTTGTTAATAAAAATACATATTTCAAACAGCTCTATTAGATTTTAAAAGAGAGGTCAGACTTCAAACTCCTATACCCAAAATTTTAAAATAATCTCTTTAATATTTTTAATCATAACATACTTAATAGTAAATTTAATATACTCCGTATATTCCATCTACATGTCCGGTAAAAGCCTCATGAAGTTGTAGTTCCTAAGCATTTTTTGACCGCCGTTATGAGAAAAGAGAATTGACAGAAGTTTGATCTTATTTCCCTGAAACGGTCAATCTCAGTAAAAAATTCAATCTCAGATTGACAGTTTAAATAATTTGAAAAGAATAATGAACCTCTTTATTATTAATTGCCAAATGAATAAGTTTTATACCCATATAGAATGAGTGAGTTGCCAACAGTTGGCACTATTACACCATATTTATGTCAGAATAAATATTTGAACAACTTACAAATAAAAAATATTTTGTAGTAAGATTACATTTTCAGTACACACTTTTCTTTTACGGTTTACAATTAAGTAATTAACACCCGGGGAAAAGCTGAACATAAATGAAATTTAGACAGTTTTTGAAATAAATAGAAAGTTAAAAATAAATATCTGCAATTGACTGTTATATTTGGAACATGGCAAACTATTGACAGGGAAGCAAAAATTGCAGACAAACATCCAATTACACTCTGCAACATAGTATCTTTCCCATGCTGCGCTGCGCTACATTTAAAGTTTTAAACTTGTAAAATAATTGAGAACTATATATATTTATATCAACTTTCAATTGTATGAAATTGTTTTTTTACACATTTTTTTAAATGAATAATTTACATCTTTATTTAGTAAATAAAGATGTAAATTGTATAAGAATTATGTCATGACTTGTCGTTTGACGTATAAAACAGTGATCAGCAGGGTCATTGTAATATATACGGATGAAGGTGAAGAAGTTACACATTTTATAAATTTCTAAAACACATAAATACGTATAAAAATACAATAAATGCATTCCTATATTACTGCAATACCAGCTTGTTTGACTTTTGTAATAATCAATCCACATGCTCTCTTCTTTGTATGAAATTATAAATATTTTAATAACAAAAATTGATTTTTTTTTAATTTTTGGCCAATCCTTTGGGACAAAATTAGAAAAATATCTTCCAAATAAATCTTTGAAAAAAATGGTTATAAAAATCCATAGTTAAATGTTACAAAAAAAAACCAGTTAAATGAATTGGATCTAGTTTATACTGTAGATATTGGATTCATAGAAATAGTTACGCGACTGTTAGCATCTGGAAACGATACCATAAGATACAAACAAACATTGAATATCTAAAAAAAACACAAAGGAATATCGGCTAATAAAAACTAAAATTTGTATACCTATATATTTAAATTCGCTCGATTTTTATCATTTTAACACATGTCCAATAAAAAATATCTATTCGCCATTTGTGGGTTTTTTGATTCTTGATTTTTATTAATAGATTTTTTGACTTTTTGCCAAATTTCAGAATGTAAAAACAAAGGTATTCACAAGATAAAATATAGTTATTAAATTATCTTACATTCCGGGATTTGTTTGCTTTTATTCTATTTTAATTGCATCATTGGTGAATACAGCATGAAACGAATAATATGTAAAATTATTAAAAGATAGATATAATATACAATATTAAGTTATATTTAGAACAAATGTTCAATGTACACATCTGAAAATTTGCGACATTATTATTCATCTGATTTCTTTTATTAACCGGAATTTTTGGCAATGAACCTGGTTTGATTTTCACATTTGTGATTTTGTAGGTGGATTAACTACAAATGGATTACGTAGACTATATTAATAAATTAATTGTCCATAATTATCTGTTAAGACTATTATTATTCAGTTCATTACACACATGTTAACCTAACTCCCACCAGATCACAAAATTATTCGAAACATATCAAAAAATTTAGTGCTATTTATATGGTAATTAGTCGCTCTATTTCAGAGTTTTGTACCCCAATCGTTTAGATGAAAACGACATTTGAAATAGGATGGGGGATAGGGTAATATTGATTTTATTCCCCCAAAGCGAAACCTATTTTTTGTGTGCTCATTAGTATTTCAATTTCGGATTTTTGAGTTCAAACCGTTTAGAAGACAACCTTTTAAATAGGAGGTACCTGGTTAACATTAACAATGCCATCCCCATATCAAAATTTGCATAAATACCAAAAACAAATAGAGCAGAATTTTTTGCTATTTTGTGGTTCTTAGAATCTGACGTTCTAAAGAAGTCCATCAATTACAGTAATATTCGTGTTTATTGCAGATACTCTATGGTATTTATATTACCCATATTTATCCGTAAAGTAAAAGTTCAAGCAAAACCGCTGATACTAAAAAAGCACTAAATTTTTTAATAGATTTCGAATAATTTTGTGATCTGGGGGGTAGAGCTAGATAAACATGGGTGTTCATTACCTATTTTTAAAAATCAAACAAAGAACAAATTAATATTATTTAAAAACTTAGTAATATAAGAAAAAAAATAAAAAACAGTTATAATACAAAGTTTATATTTGGTGTCTAAGTAAATAAATAATGTTATTTATGTAATCTTAGTTTTATTGATGATGGTGACAAATCAAATTAAAATTGCAGTGGAACACCTTGCAATAAATATATGGGTTATTAAATAGTTAAATTAAAATCTAGAGCTTTTACATATCATAGGAATTAGGTAATATAACAAAAGTATACTTGCAATATGCATAAAAAATAATTTGCCGCGTGCACGCATTAATTTTGTCAATATAAACTATTTTACTTAACATAAACACGATTCAAAGAACTTAAACCATTGTATTATTCTAGTAAGTTTAATTATTTTGGATGGTAATTTTATTATTGAAATGTTTACCTGTACCATCGGAATGTTAATTTTTACAAATTCATATCAATACTTGCTAATAAGTATATGAGTAAAAATATTTACGTCTTTTAATAGTGGGATACTCATTATTTTAATGTATACAAATTCGAATATCCGATAAACCTAGGTATATTTTTCATATGCATTGTTTTCTGTATGCCAAGAGATACAAAAAACTATCTGTATATATATCAGAGTATAAAAAGTAACATTTATTTACGTTTGTTTTATAAAATGATAATTCAAAATAGTTAATATTCTAAATATATTACATAAAATTGATTGATTTATTACATCAATCATGGAAATATTTTTTCTCATTATTTTCAATAAAATTACACAAAAAATTTAACCCTCTATTTTCGTAGTTAATTATTTTTCTAAAACAAGATTTGATAACATAACAAATAAGTAAGTGAAAAAATAACTAGAAGTGGTTATTGCATAATGTGGGCGATTCAAGTTAATCTGATTAAAAATCATACTGAAAAAATTAATCATAATAAAATTAAAATGGAGTTTTAATAATAAACATTAATATTTGATTAATTATGCTCAAATGAAATGTATAATAAAATGACAAAAAGTAAACATCCATGTTCATTTCGTGGACTATAAACTATACAAAGCGGGGTGGACTTCCACAGTAAGCTAGGAAGCCGATATAATATATCAGGAAGATATACTATGAGCCACTTGTTGAAAATAACTAAAAATATATGTGTATTCTTTGTGTGTATGCGCGTAAATTTTTTCCAAGCTCTTTTATTAATAATAATTATAACGAAAAAATATATATGTCCCTTTTTTATACTCAACAATAAAAACGTTTTTACTCTTTTTATCTTATCTCTTACTCTTATCAAAACACTTCATTTAAAATTTTTCACTACTACATTTGAAAGGCAAAAGCTCTCAAAATGTTTAATTCCCAAACATTATTCACTATACTATTGGGAACGCATACTAAAAACTTCAATCTTTATAAAATGGCGTAGGTCTGGCGGACCTTCGGTGTTAGTTAAGTTGATTTTTTTAACGCAGCCATTTTTATAAGTAATAATCAATAGTAAGAAATTCAACCATAATCACTCAAAATTGAATCTCACTGCCTTTAAATAAAACAGTATAATATTAAACAAAAGAGTCTATATGCGTATATATGGTAGTGTGTGTAATATAAGCCACACCTCTTATATATGTGTGTCTCATAGTGTGTGTTATGTTTTTATTATTAATTAAGCATTCTGTAATTACCGATCTCAACCGATCTACGAAGTTAAGCAACAATAGACACAATCAGAACATAGATGGGTTAACATCTAGGATTGCTGTGTACTGGTGTTGTATAGATTGAATATATACTTACTGTACTCACTATATAACTTTAGTAGTTGAAAAAATTGAAAAGTGACTTATGGTGCTGACGTTACACAAACATTGATAGTATGAATATCACAAAAACAGATGCTGCAACTTATTAGTTTTAAGTTAATATGGCTTTTTAAAAAATAATTAAAAGCATTATAATGTGTGAGGTACCTTATATGATGTTGTACACATTTGAAATAGTCGAGATATTTTTTAAGTGTTTTAAAGTCTTCAGTTTTCAAGAAGTTAAGCAATTAGAATTGCGGTTCAATCAAAGAAAGACAAATCACATAAGAAGAGCAGTTAATAGAAGAAAATAAGTACCTGTATCTGAATATTTATGGTCTCATAAAATTTCGATTTTTTTCAATACCCAGACACCATAATCACAACTAATAGCGAAACAGATGACGACTTAAAAGAGAGAAAAGTAAGATCATGCCTAATTTGGAAAAAAATCTCAGTTGAAATTGATAATCTCAAAAAATCAAATATAAATTTATGGAGATAGTACTTTAATGCAGACAAAATTCAGTAAGTAATTATAGGCAAAAATGATTGTGAATGAGTTAAGCGAAGAGATGATGAACTGGATTACACCAGAAAAGCGTGTATCAAAAACCCCGAACAATAGAACATGGAATATAAAAACGACCAACAAATGGAACAAACCGTTTAAAATTCAAATTATTAAATTGAAAACAGTTTAAAAAATTTTTAACGTCAATTTACATTAAATGTATTATTAATTATTAATTATTCAATTTCAATTTTTTGTATTCAAATCTAAATGAATGATGTATTTGTTTCCTCTGTGATCTGCGTACAATATTATTAGGAGGGACTTGATGATTAGCATCGTTTTTATTTCCACGTGTTTATCGTGAAAACATGTGTTTTTAAAAAATATTGTTTTATAATATGATTGTAATAATAATTGCTGAATGTCTTCTACACAATAAGTAATAAATAATATGAGGTTGTTACTATTCTTTATAAATAATAATTAAATAAATGTTCGTTCGTATCATACATATAATAATGTATGATCAAGTAACGTGATATTGTAACGTGCACTATACATACATACATATAAGCAATAAATAAGGTGCATATTAAACATATACACGACGCTACATATGAAGAGAATGATAGAAATTTGGAAGCGACAAAAAAAACAACAAAATTATAATTGTAAAATACATAAGAAATATGATTTTATTGAAAAAACCTGATTCGAAAAATTAAACACTTCAACTTAAACTATCAGTAAAGATAGGACATGTAGAGCATGAAGGCAACTTTCAATAAAAAATCTAATAATTTTTTTAGATGGGGGGTGGGGGTTAATTATCTTAATATTTAAAAAAAATACTTAATTTCAAAAGTTTGGGTATTAATAAAGAAAATTAAGAAATCATATTTCCCACTTTACTTAAAACATATTTAAGAAAAAACATAAATATAAATAAATACCCACTTGTCATTATATTCTAGCCAAAATATATGACATAACTTATGGAAAAAATATATAAAATGAAAATTGAAAAAAAAAACAAACATATTTGAGGTTATGATATAAAATTATACAAAGAAAAAACCCACATTGATGTAAAGATTTCCTTTTCTCGATGTAAGCAAGAAATAAAATTAATTAAACCTATTTAAAATATATCCTTTTATCTAATTTTAGAAATTAAAAAGGGATTTGTTATTATAAGCTGATTAGTAAATTGCAATTAATACATTTTTTCAATCAAAATCAAATGAATTGAAAAATTATAGTCTAAGAGTTCGTTTGATTAAAAGTTCTTTCTGTAAGACTAAATTTATTCCTTGAAGACTCATGCATACTACGTTCTGGCAGGAATCAAAATCAATCAGAATCTGTAAACATAAATTCTTTGTGTGAAAACTTGTAGACGATCAAGCTCCGCCATTTTCTATATTTGTTTGACACTTGTATTCTTTCCGTTTTATAATTGTCACAAAAATTAACCACAAAAAACTTTCTGAAGATGTATTTATAAATGCCATACATACTTACTGACTTACACCTAGGCTACAATATTTCGGAATCAATTTAATTGTGTATGAAATAAATTATTGTTTGGGTAAATTTTAAAACAAAGTGGTTTTTAAAAGTGATGAAACTCAATTAATGTGTGAAAAATTAAATTGACTATATTATCTTGATATAAAAAATTATCCAACTTTATTTGTTCCAACTTAAAGGATATCCCGATTTGTTCCTTTATTTATTGCAAAATTTACCACTTTCGTGTTTTAGGTTAGCTAGATATCCTAATACCTAGATAATATATATAATTGCCGCAAATATTGTCTAATCAGTTACTGAATATTGGTAAACGATAAAATTGAACTGCATCCACATACGAAGTGTATCCAATTGTTGAATGGGCATTCAAGATACTTTAAACCAATTTTTTTTTTCAAAAATAGTGCAAAAATGGGGATACTCTTTCTCTTAGATGGATTTTATATTGGAAAAAATTTAATTGAATAAATGGAAATCAAGAGTGTTTGCAATATATTTGACATGGTTTAAAAAATTGTTTGAAAAGCTAGTGATGTTGCAAGTGTTTATTTTTATATAGAATCAATTGGAAACATTAAATTTGTTTTTTGCTGCAGTTGTTGTTTTTATTTTTATCTTTTAGAAAAAAATGCAATATTTGTAAAATTCCATTTTAGTATAGTAGTTTTATATATATTTTTTTAAAATAGATACGTTTTTACTTTTCAGAATACAAAATAATATTAACATATAATAACTATCAAATTATTTTTCACAGAAGATTATGAAATCAACAAGAGAAGATAACAACACACAGCGTATAGTGCGTACTCTACAAATGTTTCAAGGTCAATGGGCCAGTTAAACGGAGATTCTATTTGGAATTAACAGGCGGAAAGCTGGAGATGGTTTTAATCTCTTAAAATGAATCCAAATACATAGAAACTGAGTTAGCACCATCGTAGATGGTGAGCTTAATTTATGACAGCCGAAAAATCTCAAAATTTCAAAATCTTTCTTATAAAACTCGAAAACGACGCAGTTTTCTTGATTTTTTTGGCAGCCAAAAATTTTGTTTAACACTCTATTTTAATACATAAAATTATTTTGTTCATAAATATATAGTTAGTTTAATTGTCAGTTAAAATTTCTTTCTTAGAGCGGTTACAAACGTGCAATTAAAGAGAAGAGAATTTTTGGTGACAAAAAAGCGAAAGGAGCGCCGCTTTAAAAAAATAACAAAGGCCTTCACGAACTTAAATTAAATTCTAATGTTGGAATACTAGCTTGATTATTGTATCGTGTTTTAATTATGAGCACTTATACCAAGAGTTGTAATACCTCATTTAAAAACACCTTTGCTTTCAAACAAATTGCGATAAAATTGATTTATTTAAAAGTTGATGCATCTATTTGTTGATAATAGAGCATTACTTATTTTTTGAGTTTAACTAGTGTAATAAGCGTTAGTTTAAAATTTAAAAAAAGATTTAAAATATATTTTTCTTTAATTTTAAAAGTGAATTCTAACAGACTTCTTCTCAGTCTTCTCACAAGCGATCCATCGCACATTATTCGAATTATTTATGTGTGATTATTTTTATTCTATTTTATTGAAAGCAAAAGCAGAAGTATTCAAATAAAGATAAAACAGTCCTAATTTCATATAGATTATACATAATTTATAAGTATTTAAGCGTCAGATTCAGTTGTTGCACTAGATTTTTCTGTATAATATAAATATATAAACATTTAATTTTCTAGAAAAGGACGACAAGTGTGTGAATAACCCACACGATTGTTATTTATTTTACAACTAGATATGTTTTGTTTTCATACAATTGATATGCCACTTACAAATAAAATCACAAACGAAAATTCTGATACATGTACAAACCACTTTTATCTTAGAAAATTAGAAAATAAAGAGTGATTTGTACATATATCAGAATTTGCGTTAGTGATTTTATTTGTGGCACATCATATATATATATATAATATTTGGCAAAAATTGTAATAGGGTGACCAGACTAATTCTAAATTTCCAATCAAAATGTGAAACTTGATTCAATTAATAATAAAACGAAAATTAAATTAAAATTGATTCAAAAACAAAGTTAAAAGCTACCGAAGATTATTTCTTATCTATTTGTTGAAAACGATGTATAACATACAATTTATATGGAGAAACGACGTCATAAATTATTATTTACGTTTTTGTTTAATCTGGCAAGAATTAAAGTTATAAAAAAAATTTAGTCAGCATTCTATTTTGTTACAAAAATATTACATACAGTCCGCTAGCCTATTGTTAAACATCTGCTTCTTTGAAATTTATAATTTAAGAAAAAATAAATAATTTACTTTTTTTATTTAGGGAATCGGTAAGATTAACTAAATAATATACATTTTTAAAATGATCCTTGAGAATTTTTTTTAATTTTTGGTAATAATTGCAGATTTAAGACATAAAAATAATTTTCAGATGTATTTTTATTTTCGGAGGACATTTTTAATTTAGTAGAAAAAACTTAAAAATTTTATCAGAAATTTATAAAATTTAAAATCATATTTTCCATTCTATAAAATTTATTTAATTGAATGTTTATTTTATACTCAACATAATATATAGAATATATGAAAGTATACTAACATAGTTTGAAATGCTAAATACAATTATTGACAGATAAAATATGAGTATAAGTTTATCAATCGATCCACTGAGTACCATGAATCCACGACTTATCTTTTAAGTCATAAGAGGTAGAAGAAAAATTCTTGAACTAAATTCTTGTTTGTTTCTTAAAAACAAACAACTTTTGTTGGAAACATTTTCTCGTAAAGTATTTAGATTCTTCACAATTTCAGCTTAAATTTAACAATTAAACTGACTACAATCATGAAATTAGAATTGTATGACATAAGAGAATTTATAGCAAACTCTTTATAACTGTTTGAACTAAGTAGTTAATCCATGCTTAAATAATAGTTAAAACATTGATACTAAAACATATTTGTGAATACAGTAAAAAATCAGGAAAAAAATGTTGAAATGTAGAAAAGTGGTGAAACTGCTCCGATTTAAAAAAATAAATTCTTGTTAGCCTCTGTCACTTTGTTATAGGGGTAGTTTTATTGGGTTTGAAACAACCTTTATTTGCTTTATGACCTCAAATTCGTGAAAACACCCGATTGCCGATGTGAAATTTAGAACTTTCTAATTTTTTTATCACTATCACTTCTAATGGTAATTTTTCATGAAGTTTTGAATTAAATATTGAATTAAAAATATGTTTTAAAGCTATCAATTCTAGGGAGTTTTAATAGGATTTAAACCATACTCAGTTGTTTTTCAAAAATTTCTTATTACTGTTACTGATTGGGGTGAGAACTAAATACTACTACCCTAAATTTCTTAATTTTTGATAGTGAGGCAGATACTAGTGATGATGAATGTCCTTGAAAATCTAAGGAACACAAAAAAATGTTCTAAATACCGAGCTGTTCCACCACTTTTCCACATTCCTCAGCTTATTAAAGTGAGCTATGTTATTTTAGAAATAACAAAATTTAGATAACAAATAACATTTTAAACTTAAACTTTTGCAGGCTTTCTTCATTATGATTTTTAATCCAACTCAGTCTAATTACAAATATTTTCATAATAAAAATTATTAAATTGAGTAATTAATTAATACAATTAACTACGTAAGTAAACAATTATTGGTATAATTTTCTAATAACGATATTACATTACTTATAATATTTCCTACATCTATTGAATTGAGTATTAATTGTATAACCTGACCTTGCCCATGCTATATATATTATGTATGCAATCTATGATATGTCAATTTATCAAATCAAATACAGATATTACTAATTAATAAAATAATATTACGTCAATATAATAATAACATTTGACATATTTGAATGAACTCATTTTTAGCAAATGACATCGAATATTTGAATTGTATTTAATTTTTATTTTAAGGATATTTTAACACATAACTTTTAACATTTAAGATTAAGGCTTGGTTAAGAAATAAGTTAACTAAACCAAATAGTTAACTTTTACGAATAGTTGTTTTTGTACTCGATAGATTTCTATACCCGTGTTTGTGTCGCCGAAAATATTAAAACAAATAAAATTTTGATGTAGGCGTTCATAATAAAATTAGGTAATTAGTCCATTTCCGCATATCCACCAAACTATCATCAAGAAAAATGAATAACGAAAAAATACGACGAGCTAAAACTTTGGTGACGTAATTTCAGCATAAAAAGTGAGTCTAAGTAAGTGAATCAGCTCCGTTTATTAGGTCCAGTATTACTGTAATTTTTAAAAATGTATTTATTAAATGTTTAATAGGTGTCTAAAGTGTTTTTGCAAAAAACACTTTTTCGTAAACTGTTTCGATTCACCGCAATTTCAGCTGAAATTTGGCTTATAAGCACATATATTTGCAATACATATTATTATTGTATATGTATTTATGACTGTATGGATTGCACATTTATGGTATTATATGCTAAAAATTATATTAAAACATGTATTGCGTAGTTTTTTTATATCGAATTTTTATTTATTTTAATTAAAGTTTTTTGAACAACTAATGTTTTGAAGAATTTTTTAAAGAAATATTTTTCAGATTTACTGATATTAAATAGCGAGTAAATTTATATTCTAGATAATCTTATACATTTCTTTAATTGTGTTTTTTTCTCTGGCCATTTAAAAAATATATTATATTGACGCTAGGACCCAAACCACTTGATGCAAATTTTAACGTAAAAGGTTCGTATTAAAAATAATAATATAATGAAAATGCATTATTTTTTGGCTTATGATTGAAATTTTTGTTGATTTAAATAATGTGAATGAATACATTTACTTATAATTTATTAAAATTTGTCAATATTTCATTTATGTGACTGGGTGAAAGTCCATAAACTACTTCAGATCTATTTATTAAAATCTTATATCATATAATATGTTCTAAACATTATGCTGTCTGACAAATTTCTCCGTTAAGTAAGTTACATCATACAAAATAAAATTAATTTTGTATACACAATTTTAGGTTCATCAAGTTAATCATTAATAAATTGAATTGTGATGAATTATCATTTGAAATACATGAATTATTTCTTATCTATACTTGAAATTTAAGGAATGTATTTTAGGGAATAAATACTTTTACTTAAATAACGATGTAATTAAAATTTTAATTAAAAGTGAAATTGTCAAAATAATTTATTTTCTAACATAAAGAATTATTTGCGTATTTTTTTTTAAATATATATTTTATGAATATATATAATTAAAAATATTAATTTCCGACAAGGTATTGTACACATCTTCCTTTTAATATCAAATGTTATTAAGTATACAGTGTGCAAAGATATTTATGTCCTATGAAGAAAACCAATGGCAGTTATATATGTATATATTTGTTGTATATATGTATATATTTTAGCATAATTTTTACGTATGGAATAGCTTTTTGGTTAAAATGTGTGATACAGAGAATTCTACTCCAAAGAAAAAAACTCGTATATGTGCATAAGGTCTATGGTACATTAGATGATCGTATACATATTCTATGTATGTATATTTTTGCTAACAAAACGAACACTATTTGCGCCGCCATCGAATGGTAATTTTTAACAACGAAATTATTTATAGAAGTATTTAATTTCAATATATTTTTTTAATTTTACGCTTTTTTTTGCGTTGTAACCATAGACATGTAGAATAGACTGAATATTTTCAATTCAACTGTAAAATAATATTATAAATCATAAACACCAAAGGAATATTTCCCTTTTTCTATTTCTATACTACAAACCTATGGAAAATGTTCAGATATTGGCCGCACAGACGCACGCTCTCTTTTTCAAGAGTGGCCAACTTTTTGAACGTATTGTGTATAGTCTATATACTTTTAATAAGCTGGCTTTGAGTCCATAACATTTTACTGAGTATATTTTGTTTGCCTACGATTAGTTTTCATTTGACTTATGGCCATGGCTGATAATGCAGAAAAATTTGTATATTTACATAAATAAAACTTATTGAAGAGAGAGACTATTACTTTTATAAATTGTTATTCCTACAGACATTTGTAACAACGTGATTACCTTTCCAATTTTTCTTAAGAGAAAGTTATGGACAAAAAACAGACAAATGACCAACCTTGATGACCTTTCCTAATATTAAACAAACAGATGCGTTAATATAAAAATTTTGCAATTCATGACAGATGAAAAAGATGCAATTGACACATATTTAATGCAATAGGCAAGAAGTATTAAAACGAACAATTAAAATAGTCATTTAATATTTATCTAATATGACTAAGCATATTTCTATAGCAAACGCAAATTTATTATCTCCGAGGTGAGATTTTTTTGTAACAAACAAAATAGAAACGTTTAAAATTCTTAATTAAACACCTTTTTTTATAGCATACTTTTTGTTAACAATAGCCGGTATTACTATATTGTTAAATATGAGTGTAGAAGTCGTAACTCAAAACTCAATGGTTCTAATATACATTTTACCAACGCTTTGCATATAATACATTTAATATACCTTAATAAATACGCTTAACATATGATACAATATTGTATGTTAAAATTTGTGATTTATGGGCAATAAAGTATATATAGTCTTTGAAATCAAAGTTTTAATTCAAATCATTTTCATGACTAGACTTTCAATTTATTTTAGTTAAAGTGCTTATTCAGGACGATGTATTCTTAAATAGTACTACTTAGGAAAGAAATATATCACATTTAAGAAGTCGCCTGTTGGGACTCACGATAAAAATAAGAAGAATAAATTCAATTATCTCTCAATTGGAAATGCTATACACCCACAAAAATAAATACAAATTCATAGATGTCGACAAATAAATCGGGGAACTGTACTTTTGGGGACCGATCGCCTTTCCTCTTAAAATTTTTCTGACTATTTTACCAAAAATATTTGCTTTCCCAGTCTTACACGTTAAATAACGAAATACGCAAATGTTAATTTGTTTCATTTTTGGCTAGATAAATTGTATATAAAAAAATTTGCTAACTTGTATTTTATCGAGTTTATTTCTTAAAACACTGCATTTTAAAATAAAAATCTTTGAATTAAGGAAATTTCCATCTTTTGAGAGTATTGAGTTTTATATCGTTATATAAGAGAAGAATCGGAAACTAAAAATATGGGGAAAAATTATTCTAGTATCTTTAAATTTTAATCTTAATATATATAAATTACATGTCACATTGTTTGTTCGCGATGGACTTCGAAACTACTGAACCGATTAGAACGTTTTTTTTTTAAATGAGTGCTATGCTCCAACTTAAGAGATAGGATAGTTTATTTCTTAAATTGAGATTGCAATTTTAATTTATTGCGAATTAATTGTTTTTTATATGAAAAAGAGATATAGTTCGATATTATTTTAACAGATGGTAGTCTAAATCTAACAAAGAGACATAGTTCGATAAGATTCTAACAGATGGCGGTATAATCAGTTCAAGTCAGTTGACTTGATTTAGTAAGTATCGAATAGATGGCACTGTATAAAGTAGTCAGTTGACTTGATTGAGTATCCAATAAATGGTGTTAAGTTAAAAGTACTAACGCTTTAATTAATAAGCTACAATTCATCAATATAACCGACGACCTTTAAAGGAGAAGTGGTCCTGCTGCCACGAATTCCAATGATACCGTCAGATTCTAACATACCCTTTAGAAGGCTACAGTTTCCAATTCGTTAATGTTTTGCTATGTCTATAAATAAGTCTCAAAGCCAAACAATGTCCATTTGTGGTTTGGATTTGGAAAATCCATGTTTTTCTCATGGGCAACTATATGTTGCATGTTCACGTGTAGGGAAACCGTCGAATATATTTGTGTTAGCTAAAGGCAGGTTAACCAAAAATATTGTGCACCGATTAGTGCTAAATTAAATTGAAATTAAAAGTATTTATAATTCAAAGTAATAAATATTATTGTCAAAGATTTAAGACTATCTGCCCTACCTACCTCATTCATATATTTAAATGTTCTTTACTAACAACTTTGTTACAAAATTGAATAAAAATAATAATAAATATACTCATTTGTTACAAAATTGAATAAAAATAATAATAAATTTTAAAATTAATTCTTTTGTATTGATTTTTGCTTAATATCAACTGTAAGAAAATTTAAATCAATCGTGTTCAAAGTCCTTCTCGTTCAAATCCCAATCCAGTCGATTTTTATACAAGCTTTAACATTTCCGACTTCGTTCCCAGATAATAATTTCATTTAACTAAGGGGTTACGGTAGTAGAAAATTTGTCATGGAGGTCGCCATATTTTTTTACAACTGGCATCTATGTAAAAAGCATGTTGGTCCCCGTGACTGATGTTCTACTACCGTTCCTCTTAAATTGTTTACTACAATATAATATAACAAAAATCATAGCCACAGCAACGTGTGGCCGGGTCTGCTAGTATATTATAAAAGTGCACAGGTAGATTTATCTGTAATTTCTAAGATATACCTTTTGTTTGTATACTTACATTTCCTGGTTATCTAAAAGAACAAAACGTTTTCATCAAATGTGTTAAAAATCCCAATTAAGAGGTAAAAAATAAGAGACAAAACTATACAAATAAAGCCTCAGTCATAGAAATTTAATTCATATTGTTAGTAACAGGGGTACGGGGTCATTAGTTATACAAGTTTGTCACCCTTATTACGTATTTATAAAATTAGTTTGTACATCATAATGAATTTTTGCAACGGAATCCTAATCAAAATTTGGACCACATCTAACACTTTGTAAAAAAAACAACAATATCATTCAATATTGGTGTCAAAATGATAATAATAACTAATATAATTAAAAATGATTAACTATTATTTAACAATTATTAGCCTACATTTTATCATTCATAAAAGAGCATAAATTATATCTTGGAGAAAGTAACATATAATATAATTCAAGAGCTCAGCATCATCATCAACAACAACAAAAACATTTCTTTTCTATTATTTATTTATTTACAAAGTAG
Source organism: Chrysopa pallens (assembly GCA_020423425.1). Taxonomy (NCBI): domain Eukaryota; kingdom Metazoa; phylum Arthropoda; class Insecta; order Neuroptera; family Chrysopidae; genus Chrysopa; species Chrysopa pallens. The sequence continues at coordinate 99,184,074 of CM035592.1, read as the reverse complement.
ACGCGGTTATTTAGAAAATAAATTCTCCATTTTAATATACAGGTTGTAAAGACAGGCAGTTTTTTGCATTATGCTCAGACATACAAAAGAAAAAAGTCAAACCATTGTGATTCCTGCCTTTTTTGACTTTTCATTTAAATTGCAGAAAATGCATTCAAAAGTGCATAATATTTCTTAAATCTCTAAAATGAATAAAAATTTATGAAACTCAGTATATATATAAGTTCTATAATCACGATAAAAATGTTGATTACAGCAAAAAATTACTTAAATATGAACTTTTGTATTCATTTTTCAAAAATCTTAAAAAATTTATACAAATTTACGAAACTCAGTATATAAAAGTTTTCGAGGTGGCTAATGCAATTGCATCACTTCTCTCGAAGTATGCAAGTGCATAATATTTAAAAAGATCTGAGATCATGCTTTTTGTAAATGAAATAATACAACACCGAAATTTCAACTCGCTATCTACTTTCGGTCTAGAGGTTTCTTGATGACAGGCAGACGAGGAAACGGATTTGAGGAAATGGACTAATTATGTGATTCTATAAACACCCATATTAAAATAGAAAATATTAACCGCACAAATATTTCGTTTGTGCAGCGTTACAAACTTTAGACTAAAATAAAGACAATAATTATTTTTCATGTCACGAGCATTAACAAAAATTCACGAGTATTCAGAAGCATTAACAAATATTTATATGTAAATTGCCATTTTTCTACGATTTATAGAAAATGCATCATACAAACATGTATATTTAAATGCACAATAAATGCAGTTTAAGTAATTTTGGCTCTAATCAATAATTTTTACAGACTTCAGGAAAAAATTGACCTTTTGATGCATTTTATGTATTTTAAATGCAAAATCCAAACAGCAATCAAAATGGGTAAAGATTTTTCCCAATGCCTTTCTAAACATAATGCAAAAAATCGCATTTCTCTACCAACTGTATTCTAAAATCGAGATATGCATAGTAAAATCGATCTTAATTACCGCGTCTAAAGAAAGAAGAGGTGATTACAATATTATGTTCCTGACCCCTACTCTTAAAAAAATAAGTATTAAGTATTATTTGTATTCATTCTGACTTATGAGTATTGTAATAGGAGTTTAAGTAATGTTTATATACACACACAATATATTAATTTGATTGGCCTTGGAATCTATTATATGTGTGTAATCTAGTGTAAGTTTGTGTAAGTATATAGTTAAAGCGCCGTGGACGCGTCTTCAAATCACATATAATCGATATTATCTATTACTAATAGATACCCGGGTACTTTGCTACTACAAAAATATCAAAACAACATGTCGGATTTAATAGTACTAAGATTTAATATTATGAGAACAAAGTGCCTCATTGGTACGCGTTGAGTTCTTTTGCCTTTGGTTCTGGATTCAATACGCTGCGCACGCCCTACTATTTTTAATATCTTGATCACATATTTTAATATCCTTGCCCAAAATTATCCCAAAAATGGGTACTTGATGTCTGATTGGAAAAAAAAACTAACAGCCGGAAGAAAATGCTGAAGACATCATCCCTACTATGTTCTGTGTCTCAGCGACAACACTATACAGTGCAACGAATCAAATTTCAAAACTTGCTGTAGCTACTGTTTTCTTTTTAAGATTTTACTTTTCCCGTATATGGGCCATTTGAAACACAAAAAAAGGTATGGAAGGGTATTTTCTTAAATCTTAAATTTTTAGTGCGAAATGTAAGATGTAAAACAAATTTGATCGAAATCTTCTTTTTTTCTTTATTTAGATTATTTTATAGTTTTTGTTAATATATAAGAGCAAAGAGGCAGGCAGCGCACCTCTGCCTACAAATAACAAGACTCCTGTCATATAACTAATGTATCTAGCCACCGGCACACCCTATTTGCTGCCACTCATGGCAGAATGCCTTTCCCCACTGGAGATCCGTCTTTTTTTACACATAGAATTTCGTCTCCAAGACAAAAATTTATATTCAGAGTAATATTGCTTGGCGAAAAACTTTTTTTTTCATTGTGGATATTTCAAAAGCAAGAACAAAAATGATTCGTGTTGTTAATTAATCTTCATGAGGACTCCACCTCTATCATTGTATGCCAAACTTCTGAACACACTATTAGATCCATTGAATAATTTTTCCCACCAGCTTCTTACCTATTATGATTGTGTATGGCTACATTCTACCTAACCGGTGAGAGTAGTTGGAGTTTTTCAGATTATTAACTGCTGCATGCATATACAATAACAAGTAATTCTACCATTGATACGACAAGACGTATTTTAATAGGTAGCAGACTTAAGTAATCAACATACGAATACTGTACCTAATATCAACAATACAATAAACAAAAAATGTTAAGACAACTAATCAACGCAAGTGTTTAAAAGTAAATCTGTGATAAATAAAGTTTATAAAAAAAAAAAAAGAATAAATTTAACTTTAATGCAAATTATCGTTTCTTGAAATCATGCATGAAACTGATAAAAGCGCAACAGTGCATTTGGTGAAGTGGTTATTAACATCAGCTGATATTTGGTATTTAGTATATAAGTGTGCAGATTATGTGAGTAAAGCACAAGGACCAGCACAAAATAGTTTAGCTGTATTAGATACAATATTTACCGTGGAAGAAGAAGAGGAATTAAATAGTGTACCGTTAAACGGTGGTGAAGCACGTGTTGTACAAGTGGAACCAGATCATCAACAACATCACGTAGAAAATAGACAACAACCACCAATTGCTGGTGCTTTGTGGTGGCGACGTAAGTTAAATATAATAAATATAAATATTAGAATAACACCCTCTTTAACGCATATACGCCACCGATCAAAAGTTTGAGACCTCATGGGAAACATAGTCTTCTGATAAGGAATTTAATAGTTTGAATATCAAATTTGTAAAAAAAAATCACAGATATTTTCTGTAACATGTTTGATTTTTTAACGAGATGAAATTCATTCATTTCATCTCGATTATTTTTTTAACGGTAAACGAAACCGATACAGGTATCGAAGACTACGTCAACGAACGTGGCGGGTCGAATAAGAAAACTCCAATATCTCTATAAAATTTAATTATTAAGTCGCTCGTAATTATGTCAGTGACGGAACGAAATAAAGCCCTTTATTTTCCTGTCAAATATGTTGTTTCTCTCATCTCTTCAGTTATTGAAACGAAAGCTTTGAAATCCGAGTATCATATTCTATATAATATATACAATATAATACATTTGTTATGTCGTTTATGCGTAAAAGTTCAACAACCATTCAGATACAATAATATGATTTTCTCTACAAAAAGTAAACAAACCACGTGTTTGCATTTCTGTATTAAAACACTAATTTAGTGACTTGTGATTGTTTAATAAATTTAGGGAAATCAGAATCGTATTTTTTCGAGAGTTTACTTGAAGTATGCAATTATTAAATTTGCAAATATTTTATTTTTTATTTTCAACGAAATTCAATTTGTTTATGCAAGTTTTACATATGTCCTTGGTTTTAAACACGAAAATTAAAAATCTGGTATTGTTTTAATGAGGTTTTAGTTTCGCAATAAAATATGTTATAAGTAATTTATTTAAAAAAAGCATAGCCGATAAAATTTCATTGAGCTCTTTGAAAAAAAAAACTGTAATTATTTGAAAATTGTAAACACATTTTTTTTCCAAGGTTATCAAACAGGACATGAGCGTCTATGATACCAAAACGCCAGATTTAGGAAAACTTGTTTGAATAAAAAAAAAAATCAGATGGAATTAGACACTAAAAATTTAATCCTCCCTTATCCTGAATGAATAAGAAGAAAAAAACTTCATATAAATGAAAAAACTTAAATGTGACTTTTTACAAATGCCATAGGATATTGGGTTTAAAATATTAATATTCTTATGAATATCTATCCATTTTGGGAAAAACAAATTGAGTCACTTATAAAACTTATCTACAATGAGTTTAAAAATAGTAATTGAGAGATTACATCAATAAATTTTGGATTTTATATTTAAAAATAAAATATTTTAGGTAAGTATAAACGAAATTCAACGACTTTTAATAATTCATTGCCAGAAAATGTAAAGTCTTTTTAAAGATAGATGCAAGATAATATTTATCTAATAAATTAGCCTTGAAATAGTATTCAACTAAGGTTTTCCCCATTTAAAAATACAACAACCAAAATATTCCTAGCAAAAAAAACATTATTTTTGTACACGATGATTTCCAATTGTATTTTATGTTTATTTTTTACCAAATAAAATATATTTTGTTTAAGAACTGATCTAAAATATTTAAACGATTGAAAATTAGCTATTTATTATATCATTCGTTCTAAACTGCCCATTATGTGAATATAATATCTGGAAAACAATTAATGTAGCGTTAAATTTCAGCCGCATAAGAACCTTTATGAGCCGCATAAGAAAGAAAATGATTCGAACCAAATGATAAAATTCAAATTTAAAAAGTATTGATTCATTTGTAACTTTGAAACTAGTAGGTATTTAATTATGGGTAAAAATAGATTTTGGTGTATTAATCACGGTTCCCCTCCCCCCATCATATAAAATGGATATGATATTGATTTTGATAAATACACAACTAAAAATTGGGTAATGGCTTAATTATCGTTAGTGTTACAACTTTGATCTCTATGAAAATTCTGAAAAGTGAGGCGTTTTGTTATCGGAAGATCATTTAAAAATAGATGCTAAAACAAATACTTGTGAGAACAATCGAAAATTTTATGAGTTCCGGAAAAAAAGGCCCCATTTTTTCAAAAGAAAAAGTTGTTTTATTAATCATAACTAAGGCATACACAAATTTTTAGAAGAGTATTTGTCATTGATTTTTTATGATTACGGCACTCAGTCTATATGTATTAATTACTGTTATTCAAATATCGGTAAATATTAAAATCATACTTAAAAATTACATTTATAAACAAAAGAATAAAATCAACATATATTTATTAAATAATTACTATCTTTCAATTAAAATAATAAAAGGAAATATATTGTTTTTACTTTAATTAAATTTTATAATTATTAAATATTAAAAATATTTACATAAACAAATTAATTAAATAAAAAAAAATATTTATGTTTTCCATAACACCAAATTCTAATCAATCATTTTTTATTATAAATATTTTCCTTACAATAAAACATGTTTTATAAATTAAATGAACAAGACAAACAATTAACTTTATGATCTATGTATCAGTGAAAAAGTTATCTAACGACTTTTAACATTCTAATCAAATATTCTTCAAGAAAACAAACATCGTTAAAAAGGAGTAAAAAATTGAGCAGTGTGTAATGTACCATTTTCTTAGTAAGGTAAATATACTTTGCGAATCTATTTTTCGAGCTTTTAACACTGATTAAAATTACCACTCACAAAAGTTTAACAGAGCTTGCTTACATTCTTCGGCCGAGAGCTACTCGTATAAACGTCCTTGGAATTATATAAATCTAAACGTCGACCTCTAAAATTTTCAAATTCTCACATGCATGTTACATCCGATTGGCGCTGCCTTTCGAGTACAATTTTACTTTATAGGATACACGAACAAAATTTATATCAAAACAAAGGTTACGACGAGTGGAATAAAATATTATTGACTTAGTATTTCATGTTAAAATCGATATTTGTATGATGATAATAATAAATGATGAGTTTTTGAATATTCATTAGTAAAATATCCTACCGGCTATAAAATAATGCGTTTTCGAATATACAATAGACAAATATACCCCAAGCAAATCATATAATAATTATTGTAAAACCGGTTACGTTATAATTTTTCAATATTATATAAATTCAATTAAAAATTACCCATATAAATTACGTTATGTTTTTAGAATTTTTTTTATTCTTGATTACTAATTTTGTGGAAAATCTATTATTATTTTTACTGTGTACATTATAAAAGCAGAAAAAAATTTTCCACTGTGTCTAGGTTGATTAGCATTCATGAATCACAAAAACAAATTATTATTACCTCTTTTCAATCTATAAACTGAATGAATCTAAATAGGTGATATCATGTGAATACAATTTTTTTGTCTCGTGTATCAGAAACGTTTCTGTATTATTCTTAGAATACTTTCGATGCACAAATGCATACAATTATTATCCACTTTGATGTCATTAAAAGGATTTTCAAAATGAAATTAATAGTCTGGAATGTTTATATTATTTACGTGAAAAAATACAGTGTCAATTATGGAAACGGGAACATTCTCATGATATATGAATACGATAATTGAAATAGGGTATATCATCATATCTTAATCATTTGTCATTTTTTCGCATTTTTTTTAATGAATTTATATTTGCTAGAGCATAAAATTTCCCGCGTAAATTTCGTTAAAATTGTCGAGGATAGGTTCACGTAGTTGATATATAAATTTGTTATCAACTACTTTTGAAGTGATTGTCGTGTATATATGTATAACAAAGTTTGAAATATATAAATGCAACAGATACAAAATTAAGCTTCGCTATTTTTCTTTAACAAATTTACAAAATTAGCAATGTTGATATAACATAATATTAAAATATTAAATATATCGTACTCATCTTAAAATGTTTCAAAAAAAATGTTGTTACGTAAATCTTTAATTCAACTGAAATTTTTCGTTGAAATATTTTACACGAAGTTTAAATTCTTTCTACCACTTTTTCATATAGCGTGGGCCACAAAAAAAGTAGTAGTAAGTTACTTCCGGTAGTCTGCCATTAATGCCTACGAAGTTAGCGGGAAAACTGTTAAATTGAGAGTAATTGTCTGGTCCCATTTAGTCTGGACATTTTTAGCCTCTAAAACCTATATGCATAAGAAAAACAGTCTCTATAAGAGAATATATCGTAAGCCCTCAGATATTTGCATACATTTGTTCATCACGTATTAACTGTATTTATTTTACCTATGTTAAACCGGTCCATTTTTGTACCTCTACTAGCTAGAAACCTGCGTTAGTGAGAAACATCCCTAAGCGGTAAAAAGATTGTGATCCTCTGAACTCTCTCTTATACAGATTTATCTGTATATATTAATTTAAGGGTCAAGTTTAAGAAGTAAAACTATTCATTATGTAATCAATAAAACGTCGAATACCAGCTAGTTAAAAATATAACGGCCCATCGATAAGACCATCGATTATTGGAATATTTATTAAATGGTATTTATTAAATGGCTCATACATGGAATTCGGGAAGATTACAACTTAATCAAATTAACTGTTCTATAACATGTAAATTTTTAATTTAAACTTAACGTTTTGTAAAATTTAAACTGGCATTCCTAATATCCATTATCAGTACATCTCTGCAAGAGTAGTATTTTCTTTCTCAAGTGCTATTAGCGTTAACAACGTTGTTTTCCACGAAGTTGTCGAAATATTTTATAATGAATGGAGTTGGACGCATAGTATTTATTAATATTTTCTAGGATAGGCAGATCATAGTGATATGTGATACACATGTATATAAAGTGTAATATAAAACCGGATCAATAAACAAAACTGACGGACTATTTTTTTTAAAATTGCATCATAAATTCTAAGGCCAACGAACTCGATTTGTTTTTTAACAATAGAAAAATGAACAATATGATAAATGCGAAATATTATTAAATTAATAAATATGTCAAGCAAATATGTCTTAAGTAAGTATACAAAGAAATAAATATGCATTTTATTGAAGTTAAATAACATTATTAAAGCTTAGTAAACAAAATCGTTAAATATATTTTGTTAACTTCTATTAATAAAATATTACTATTTATATTATATCTAATAATGGAATTAAACGACATTAAAAATATAGGATTTTGTTACAAAAATCACCAGGCGATTTTATTACCAGTTTTATGTAACTCGCAGTACAAATTTGAATCTTGAATAATTTTCATCAAAACGACTTTGTACGTTTTGAGATATAACTTTCGAAAATTTGCTTTGTTTTTTTCTTGTCATAACGATCTTGGTAGCTCATTGACTGAAATGCACGCAGTTACCACATAATTTAATTGATGTATGAAATTAATTAAGTACAAGTGTGCATGAAACGCAGGTGCATTCAGTCTGTAGAAATAAATGAGGAGTTGAAATAAACCAGTAACTTTTTATCAAATAATATAACTAAAGAAAAGTATTGTCAATGAGTTGCCTAATAAAAAACCCAGGAGTTTATTTGTATGTACGCAAATCTTTGCAGAAGTGCAAGTCCGAATTAAAAATTATTTTTGTTTTTATAGCTTATATATTTAAAAGGCTATAAGCATTCAAACAATAAGCTACGACCGACCGTTAAAAGTGGAGCACTGGTTGTTTATGGCAAAGAAGTGAACAAAAATAAAATAATTATATAAAAAAAAAGTTCAATTTCAATGTGATTACGATAGTATAAGGATCATGCAAAAACTTGTTCATGTTCATACATCGTTCAGTAATTTGATTTATTTTACATTTATTTGAAAGTATTGACAACGTTATAATATCATCACTACACTTTCAAATTTATTTCATTTTAAAAAATGGAAGTATGCCAGTCGAGAAATTCGAAACGACTTAAATTATGTGTCTGTGAAATAATAAACCAGATCAGGTGTCATGGTTGAACAAAATATACAAATAATGTATTCAATTTTTTGTCATATCATTTAAATTTTATATACTAAAAATACAAACAATAAAAGTCAAAGGTTGCATCAATGAAATTTTTTATGTAAATTTAACAAAAAATTTTGTGCAAAATTTGGTTGGTTATGTTCAATATAGATTTTAATTTTGTTGATATTTGATAGTTTATTAGATTATGCCTCTGCAGTTGAACGGCTTCGATTATTCCATTTAAGGTATTTTGGATGTCCTTAATATAAAATTTTGAAGCAATACAATTATATTTTACTTCAAAAGGGTAATGTTTATGTTAACATTCATATAATATTTATGATAAATTTCTTGCAAAAATTATTTACCAATGGAAATCGATGGATTCAACCGAAAAATATTTTGTCAGAGAATATCTTCAAAAATGTTCAAAATTAAGTATGAGAACTATAGTAATACTTAAAATTAGATTTCGTACGTTTAGTTTTACATTATGTATACTAAAATTCTTTGAAATACTATTTTTTTACTTTTTATGGTGGGATTGTTTTTTAATGCATAACATATTGCTGAAGACACAAATATTTGTTTATTATTTTTGATTAGTGTGAATGCATTCAAACACTCCCGCCATAAGAAGTCAAGAATTAAATGGTATGTGTAACTATTTCACATTTCACCAATGGCGTTTATATGTAAACATAGGATATTTTAACAATGCTATATCCAAAGTTTCAAAAACGGTCTGTGTATGCTAAATTCGATTTGGAATTGCCACAAATTTAAACAGTTTATTAAAAAAAAAAACTGTTTTAAAAAAATAAAAATTTTTTGCACTATAACTTTGAAGTTCTTCAATCCCATTTGAAACAAACTTTAGAAACCAAATTTAATATATCCTCATATATTTATAAGATTGTTTTGTATAAGAGAAAAATAAATGAAATTAAAAATTTTTAAAATTATTTATGTAGCGAATCAAAATAGATGCCACGTAAAAACGCTAAGATACTTATCTATTGCGTTTATTCGATTTCTTTGAAATAAATAAATAAATAACACTAACCATTGATTCATCTTTCATGAAAGATAAAAAAATGTACACTGTTTACAAATTAAAACAGTACCTTGATTTTTCTTAAAAAAATAAATAAAAATTATCAACACATTGATAAGCAAATATTAAGTTTATATTTGTTCGTGCTTAGATATTATTTGCATTATTTATTAAACCTTGTTGCATGTAAATATTTATTCACGTAATAACAAATTATTTGAAAGCTAAAAATTCTAAATTAAAAATTATCTTTATAAAAAAATTATTAAATGAAATTAGCAAGTATATGTTTAGCACAACATATATTTGATCGCCCGTCTATCTTTAATTAAGCCATCAGATATTAATTGCAAATTGGTTCAGTAAATTATAAATTTTTCAAAGATAGTTGTTTTAAAAATGAGTTTAAGATTTTTCTTAAATTTCATCATAAGTTCCGATAAGGTTTATAGCTTAAAATAGCTTGGGAAAAAATATAGGTTCATACTTAAAAGAAAAACAAATTTTAATAATTACGGTAAAGAAATTTAATCAGTAATACATTTTTATAAGTAATTAGCTGTTTAATAATTAATTTAGTATTCGATTTTTGAAACATGAATTCCGGTCTATAGAACTATTTAAAAAGGGAAAACCAATGTATTAAACAGAAATTGTAGGTTATGAATTCTAAAAATTTATAGAAAAAACAGTTAGACATCTAAAATGTAAATATTAATAAAAAAAAAAAAATTGAAAATAAATAATTACTAATTAAAATAAGTACGTTACAACTATCAACTAAAGATCATACAATAACAAATGATAAAATTAAACACTACAATAATAAAAACATAGAGCACAAATGTATACACTTAACCTAGATTGCTTAATCTAGAATCTTTATTTATAAAAGCAAAATACAATTAATTACAGGGCAATATTATTTAGGCTCTATTATATAAATTATGGTTTCAGATGCATGAAGTTTGAATTTGTAAGGTATGAATGAAAAAACTACAGAGTAACTATTTTACTTCAAAAAAGAAGAGGTTATCAATATTAATATTATTTATTTATTTTTCTATTCATCTCTTCTATTAATATTATTTATTTATTTTATCGCGTATACTTCTTGTTTGTTCATAAACCAATATTATATGCGTTGCGTTGAATTCAGAAACAGCTTCAAAGTGGTCTCGTATTAATTTATTAGAAAAAAACCTATCTCTTAGGGGAGAGAGGGGGTACGAAACAGTTTCATCCAAATGAAAAATTATTCATGTTTTTATAAAGCTAAAATAAAGTTTCGTTGTCGTCGACTGAGAAATATTGTTGGTCACGAGCAAAATATTTATAGAAGTTTTTAATTAAAAATTATTTTTTCTTTTTTAGTATGTTATATTAATTCTAGATATTACATCTCCTCCTATCTCTCAAAAAATAAAAAAAATATTTTTTTTGAACACCCTAGTTTGTAGTGTAAAATAATTCAATTTTTTGTGAATATGGTTCAAATAGGTTAATTTAAATAACTTGTGGATATACAACTACAGATAAAACTAAATAATACCAAATACGGATTTCTTTTAAGTATTGTATTTCGATCTCGTAGATTAAAAGATACTTTAATTCATTTGTAAAATATTCTCTTCTATAGATAGTAAGATAGATAGGTATTCGAATTTTAACTTCTTTCTTAGTTAATTTCTTTTAAGCAGATAATATTTAATAATCAAAGAGGCTTTATTTGTAATTTTTTAAATTTTTTATTGTCATTATCAAATTTATAGGTTTTTTTTTCACACCGAAAATTCTGTTACATAATTTTAATTACAAATCGCTATCGTTTCGTTTTCGATTTGTTGTTTTTTTTTACCACAAATTTCTCATTAGTCGGTAAAAAAGATTCATTATACAAAGTATTGTACAGTAACACTGTTAAATCTATAAAATAAACTATTAAATCTAGGTTTAGTGTAGACGTTTATGATAACACTCACAAATAAATAAAAATAATATTTGCATTAATTTTGAATACAATATTCAATACATCGTTTTGATAATCAAATATTAATATAATTGTTTAAGGTTTTGTTATTTATTTTGGTATGCATTATTTGTTCAAAAATACATTAATTTTGTTGTTTTTCTTTTTGTTCTCGAAATTCAAGATCATTTTTCAATGATGATCAATCATTCAGTTATTTCATCATCTGATCTAATCGATTTTACCAGGAATCCAATAGTGTAGTAAAACCAACAATCGTTTTGCTCATCCTAAGTTGCTCGTTATGTCCTTCGACGTGACTATTACTTATAATATTGAATACCGATTAATTAAAAGTAGGGCGCACATTAGTTGGACCCGATTACTTGTCTAAATATCTGTCAATGGAGTTATTTTAACAATTTATCGCAATTGTCCTAGTTAATGGACTAGAAAACTTAGAAAAAAAAACGAGAATGCTGATCAATGACTTAAATATATTTAACTAAATTAGATTTTTCTGCAAAAAGTCAAAATAATAAAGACAATAAATCCATCCTGCAGATGATATTTTGATTTTTCGAAATTCATTTGGTATTTAAAGCATGAAAATTGTAAAATACTATGAATTATCAAAAAAATATTGCCTAGCTTATATTTCTTATTTTTTTTGATATTATTTTAATCTATGGCATGGATTGGTCGGTAGTCAATTTTACAAAATTTCCCAGTAGTGTTATTTCGAATGTGTTAATTATAAGACTAGTTACGTTTAATTAACAGCATAAAATTTGTCAAGTAATAAATATGCGTAGGATGTATGTAAATTATTAGCTGGCTATTTTTCACGTACGGTGAAATAAAATATGTATAAAATTCGTTGAGCTCCTCGAAGTAAAAATCGATTAATCGATTGTAATTGTAATCAAAATAATTGTTTTGTTAAGAAACCTGTATTGGACTTTCGCATTATAATTTTCTATTTAGATAAGTGTTTCGATCGTCTTTGCTTATTAGCAAACTTTATTCTGCAATAAATCAATAACAGTAAATTTAAGATTAATATACATTTGAGTGTAATCAAAGTTTTCACCTATCATTTTTTATATTCTGGTTGTAAACGTGAAGACAATTGTACTTGAAATTAATTTATATATTATTAATTTAAATGCAAATTAGAATGTCAATATTACATTTTGGCAAAATGCCGACAATAAATTTTTTTTACGAATAATCTACAATCTTTTAAACCGAGGTATTGTTACTCTTACCATGATCATTTTTACGAAGATGGTAAAATAAATTAGACATGAACACCATTCAATCTCAACATACAAAAAAGGCTACTTTTTTCAAATATATTACGTGAAGGAAAGCACCCACGGAAAATATGGCATGACGGGCATGTCATATGGATTGATTGAAAGCAGTTAATCAAATGGATGATAGTAGCTCAAAACCGATCCAAATGGTGCCCGATGGGAATGGGAAACGCTTTTGTCCAACAAATATTTAAGGCTTTATTATTATAATTATTCCCCTTAAACGATTGCGTAATTGCACGATGACATTTACAAAAATAAACTTTGGAGCTACGCACGAATCAATTTAATTGAAATTGCATTTAAAATTTTATTGGTTTTTAATGATTTTATCATTTTTTAATGTATGTCAACAATCTTTCTGTTAAGTATTATTTGACCTTGAATAGATAAACAATAAACATTTATTATTTCATTGTGTTTTATTTGTGTAAATCTAAATTTCTTCTAAATTCAATAACATCTTTATAAAATTGTTTAACGTTTTGGTTAGTTAATCACGTAGTGTTCTTGTATTTATTAAATTTACACTGAGAAGTATTTTTTTAGTTTAGCATAATTAGTTGTCCGAGCAAATGAATCTTTGATTAATTAGCTGAGACTTGTTTTAATTATATTTATTATTTAGCTAATGCTTATCCATTTTTTGGACAATTTTCGACAATATGTATTTCATCTTTTACTCTATTTTATTTACAAATCCGGTGTTGTAGAGCCTGTCCCTAAACATGCTACAGTCAAGGAAGGATACGCCAGTGGGTGTGTGTGTGTGTGAATGTAAGTTCAAAATTCTCGATTATTCCGAAATCGAAAATCTATATTAACGTGAGAGTAATCTCGTGTACCAGAGTAAATATAGTGTACCAGATAACGATTTTCATATGTGAAGATATAAATGATCGTGTATAAGATAAAGTGGGTTCATCAAATAGTCAATAACCTCATAGTATCAAGTGAAGAAAAAGTTAATGACCATATTCAAATGTATAGAAATAGTTACTTTACTAATAGAAATATTCTGTAAAAATAAGGTAGATCACTCATATTAATTGGAAAAAATTTAATTGTGTAAATACCCAACACATGGTTGTGTATCAATGTTTGAACCATTTTTAATTATTAGCATTAGTCAAATACACTAAATATATGTGTATTATAACTATTTTCCGGTTAGATTTACTGTAATAAGAAGATGTAGTAAATATGATGAGGTTAGAAAAATTAACTTTTGATTAAGAGGAATTGTCACAAAAAATTAGACCTCTATAATAAAAACAGTCTCTAATGTAATATACATTGCAAATAATTACAAAAATAACAAGCCAAACGTAATGAAGTCCACACGGAGGGTGTGACAAAAAGTTTTCCTGAGAAAAGTATTCTAAAGTAAAAATCAAAATTTTATTTTAAATTTAAAAATTTTTTTGCGGAAAACTCTTTGATACGCCCTCCGTTTTCATGTCAAGATCATGCATATCAAATTTCATAACTTTTGGATAATTATTTCTTTTTAGTAATGATTGAAAAAAATACAAAGTATATTACATTCGAGATTGTATTTGTTATACAAGTCTCATTTTTCGTTTCCATTATGATTTGTATTCGCTGGTAAACAATTTAAATATTCTCCCAAAACCGTTCGTCAATAAAAAATTTTGTTTAAAAATACCTAAGAACTGCTATGCAGGTATGATAGATATTTTTCGATAAACTTCGTTTTTGAAATCTCAAGTGATAAAAGATAATGTGTGATATTTTTAAAAACAACACATTTTTCGATTAAACTACCTTAATTAAAATAAATACTTTTATAAAGATACAAAATTTTTTTAAATTTAATTTATTTTTTTATACCCAAAATTATTAAAAAATATTTTTAAAAAAATCCTAAATATATTTTATACAAAATGTAGTATCTTAAATTTCAATAAAATATCTAATTAAAATTCAATAAACTCGTTTAAATTTATGGTCATTTAAAATTTCATATAGAAATAGGTATAACATATGAACAGAGGTGTATTAAAATATAATTTGATATATAGCGCACGATAACAAAATTGTAAAGGTGAATGTCACATATTTTTTTTTAATAAATAAAAATATTTATATGAAGAAATGAAAGTTGCATAATAACAAATACCTATAATTCAAGGCCAAGATTTCACTGTTTCTTTATATATTATACTTACATTATAATATTATTATATACATACTTGTTTTTATAATGTAACATGGTGTGTATGTATCATCATTAAATATAAATTAAAACCATAATTCATCGATGGATGCCCTCTTATCCAGAATGATCACTCTTGTATTTTTTGATATAAGTAATTAAAATAACTTTTTTGTATTTCATCTTAGAATATAGAATTATTTTATGTAAGTTTACACATTGTATTGTACGATACTAAACGGATAAATTATAAAGACCTTAAAGGAAGATTTCTAAGCTAGCTGTATGTATGACCTTTAAAAGTTCAAGTACTCCTTTTTTTGATCCACCTTTCAAAATCCAAGAACTTTTACGAAAGTTCCATAACGTGCTGCCAAATTTTTTCAAATCAAATGAAGTCGATAATTTTTATGTTTTCTATATAGCTGAGTTAGGCAACTATTTGGAAATCGAAAGTAAATCATTTACTAACGACCATAGACAAAAAATTTCTACTTTTTATTGACCAAATGAATTGCAGTCTATTTTTAACTAGATTTTAAATTTCGTTTGTATCTATAAATCTATTCATGTTTGTTTTGCTATAAGTTTTGATGAACGTGTTCGATTACAAATAATTTTTGGAATAATGTGAACCTATATTTCTAGAAAATACCCAATTTTTTCTGTTCATTGTAAAAAGATTTTTCATAATCAAAACGGTTGTTTGCAATCAATGTGAAATGAAATAATCATCAAAGGAAATAGAGAAAATTAAATTTTAATTTGAAACACTTCTATTTCTTAGCCAAAGAAAATGGGATTTTTGATTTACTTCTTAGTGACGTCTACAGTTATATCTATGGTTTGAACATCAAACGAAGTTATTTAGCAACGATAATGTAATTAGTATAAAATTTTATACACGTGTAGTCCCTTTTGTCTAAATTATTTATATTTCTTTATTTTTACATAAGGATCCGAAAAAATTTAGAATTTAGTGACAAACTTAAAATTTAGAAGTTGTTTCAGTGCATAGGCTCAACATTTTGGGACCACAAAATGATTTAAAAAAAAAAAAACAATGTAGATAATATTTGGTTGAATCCGCTGAAATGGATCTTAATATAAAATTAACATATTATTTTGAAACATTTCATTTTTTCTGAATTGAAACAACTTCCAAATTTTAAGTTTGTCACTAAATTCTAAATTTTTTCGGATCCTTAAATGAAAATAAAGGAATATGTTAGACAAAAGTCCCTTTACACGTGTACAAAATTCTATACTAATTTCATTATCGTTGCAAAATAATTTCGTTTGATAGTTCAAACAAAAGATATAACTTTCTTAACTTAATATAAATTTATAGTAATTAAAAATTACAGAAGTAAAAAATTATTTAACCTATTCAAAAATTTAAAAAAATCGGAAGTGAATATATTAAAAAGGATGGTTGACCTTAATAAAAATATATGGAAAAAATTGATGTAAGATACATATCCAGATCAATTTTTTGATTACTTAAATTAAAATTTCTCTTTTAAATTTAACAAAGAAAGGTGAAGAATCCTCACACATTCTCCGTATATCATTTTTATAGTCAACATGTATGAACTAAATTAATTTAAATCTTAAATTTATAACATTTATCAGTTAATTTTTGTATGCTTGTCCGCCAATCCATCCGTTATTTCAAAGCCCAAAAAAGCAACCGTGCTGCAATTTTGAAAAAGTATATGACCAAGATCCAAAAATTTATATTTTAGTATTTTTACTATCATAATTTTTTAAATTATGATAGTAAACTAATATCAGTTTACTATCATAATTTTTTATTGGCATTAAAGCACCTCTAAAAAGTAATTTCTAAGAATTGGTATGCTATTCTTAAGTTCTCATAACAAGTATACTTCATTATTTCGAAGAATGTGAACGTTGTTGAACAGTTTTTCTTTGTAATGTATTCATTTTTTTACGTAATTAATATGAGAGACGGATTATATACAGAAATTAAAACAATTAACATAAAAAAATAAATAATTTGTGGTTATTTTCGAAAAATATTGCATTTTATAAGAAGAAAAGATTTTTACTTTTTGATAAATTTTTTAAAATTTCTTTTTTTTTTTGTAATTTTACTTCTTATTGATCAGTGCTGTATAAAACCTTAAAAAATTGACTTTTAGCTTATATTCATCAAAAATTTAGTTTGCCACATTCTTTGTTTTCCCTATGGAAACAAATATCGGAATAGGTTACATTGTAAAAAGTTATACGCAAACACATTTTTCATCTTATGATTAGTAGAAACTTCACATTTCACATTTTGAATCAATTAAACTGATTTTAATGGAAATGTCTAAACATCTAACTAATATTATAAATGCGAAAGTAAGTTTGCTTGTTTCTTTGTTTCGACTTAACGTCTTAATGTTGTCGCAAAAACACATTTCCGTTTTTACAGGAGTAGAAAGAACATTTGAAGATAGAACGTCTATTACTTTATTTAATTTTCAGCTAGCAATTGGAAAATCTCGGAAGATGAGTAATGTTTTCAATTCTATCCATCTTTAAATTAAATAGCGTAATAAACTTTCTATCTATAGAGGTAAATCTGATAATCACACATAAAATGCAACTATTTGCCTATGTTCATAAGAAAATTAATAAGGATACAAGAATTTTTTATAAAAATAACCATCAATGTTGCAATTTTCTACTATAAAGTAAAAAAAAAAAATGGGACATTAAATGTCAGCCGTAGGCATACATAAAGATTTATTGAGTACAATTGCCTCAATCAATCAATTGTTTAAAAAAATTTTATGATTACAAATGACATTTATATTTAAGATTTTGTAAAATATTTATTGCAATAAAATTATAAATAAGCATTTCTTCCTCCATATAGAAATACAAATTATTAAGGGAGACACATTGTCTTAAATGTTATGAAATTCATAACGAAGCAACACAATGTACTTACAATTAATTGCATATGTAAAACATCGATATCAATTTATTAAACATGTCATTCTATAAAATTTTAAAGTAAAAATAATTAGTTTTATAATTAATTTAAACAAATTTTTCCGAAAACTTAAAAAATAAGAAAATGAAACAAAAAACATGGTTCGTGGCCACATGAAGTTGCGTCACATAACAAAGTAATTTTTGTTGTTGTTTTTATTATTTTTATTATTCTTCTCTTTATTAAAATACTAAACTGATAGTACCTAAACCATTACAAACAATGATAGTAAAATATGCATATAATTGTATAAATTGAATTCTCCACGAACATATTAGACTTAGAGTAGAAGCCTTAAAAAATGATAAAAAGTGGAAGAAAATTATAGTAGGATGATACCCATTGGAAACGCAATATAATATGATAAAAATGAAAGAAATGAATTACGGGCGATCTGAATTCGGGAAGTAGAAGGGTGTAAGTTTTTAAGGATAAAACCAGATTTATCTCGATTTCCGGCTAATAAAAAGATATACAACTTTTGTATTTACACTTTTTCACATATTTATTCAAAATAGGTGAAAAAATAAATATTTTAAATCAAAAAAAATTACAGTGTATTTGGAACATAAAAAGGGAAGTTTTCCAGGAAAACAAATTTTTTTGTAAAAGATAAAAATAAAAAACTAAAAACTTGATTATTTGAATTTTTACATTAATTTTAAGGTTATGTGAAAAAAGTGTAAATACAAAAGCTGAAGACCTTTTTATTACCTACAACTTTGCCATTTAACTTTTTCCATAAGACTTGTAGTTTTGCCGGAAATTCAGATAAACCGAATTTAAGCCTTAAACACTCACCCCCTCCCTATTTCCCGAACTCAGATCACCCGTAATTTATTTTTGTTCTCATTTCTATCTTCCATTTCCAATTGGTTTCATTCTACTATAATTATTTTTGTTTTCAAAAATTATCTATCCTGGTACAGTAAATACAGACGTATAAAACTTGATATGTCACTTTCTATGATTCACTAGACCGTAGAATGGCTAAGCGTTGACACAATGCAATGCTTCACATAAGAAGGCTTACTGTTCGTTTTTATTTTTATTTTTGTTGGATATCTTAACGTTAAAATTTATTCGTTAACTTTAAATAGTTCTCGGTTCACCTTCGACTGCAAAATCAATTCATGATTTAAGACTAGCTAATGCATTTTTCCCGAGGAGACATATTGTTGACAATAATGGGCAAAAATGAGAATCAACACACTTCCTATTCGAGGCTACTTTATATTTTCTATTTTATGAAATCGAAGAACATCTCATGAAAACTATATTGCGTAATATCGAACAAAATTTTTGTACATATTCTAATTAATTCTTAGAATATAATTATTCTAAGGATTTAATACCCAAAACCACAAATTTAGAAGATAAAATTTCACTAAAAAAGATTCACTTATTTCGTTTCTGCAATACTACGATCACATATTCAAACAGTTTTGACATGTTGGTAGTAGCTTTAGATTAATTCAATCTTGAGATAAATGTTTATGGCGAGTGCACTAATAGGATAAAGTCAATAATTGGTTAGCCATTAAATTTTTATTTATTTTTTAAGTCACATTATGTGTATTGCATATTTTATTTTTAGTACATAATGAAATTTTATTGTAAAAAATGAATAACATAATAACAAACAAAAAAAAAAGGTTATAAATGACGTTTTGTTTTAAAGTGTCGTTGCCCAACAAAAATCTATTTTTGATTCTTTTAATTAATATACAAAAAGAAAAATGTGCAATCTTTGGTTTACAATAAATATATTTTTTTTTTACATTTTGATATATGGAACACAATGTTAAAATATCCTATATAAAATATTCAATATGTATACCTTAAAAAAACATATTATTATTTTTTTACTTTTTATGGTGGGAGTTTTTTAGAACATACATTTTACATTTTGTGATTTTCATCATTATATATTAATTAATATTTATAAATCTATAATTTTTATTAAAAATATAATAAAAAGTGGTGGTGAAGCTAAAAATGGATTTTAATAATGCTGATATTTTTCTTAGTGTAAATGCAATCGAAAACGACATGGTCGTGGTTATTTAAATCATAATTCCAGTTTTGAACAGGAAAGAATATTTAAATTTTAAATCTATTTTAAAATTGGAAAGACCAATAAATTGTCTATACAAAGCCCCA
This sequence comes from Chrysopa pallens, assembly GCA_020423425.1. Lineage (NCBI taxonomy): Eukaryota > Metazoa > Arthropoda > Insecta > Neuroptera > Chrysopidae > Chrysopa > Chrysopa pallens. The sequence continues at coordinate 99,163,739 of CM035592.1, read as the reverse complement.
CATTAAATTAGTTTTAGCTAATTTGCTTATCTGTTTAAAAATCCTTTCAAAAATCAGTTATATCAATTCTTTAGAATTACATAATTTGAAAACAACCTCATATAAGAACAACTAAATCTTGATTTAATACGTAAACGATTTCAGAACCTCACGTGTTTTGTTGTTGTACTGTTTCACGGAAAATCAATCTAATAAATAATTTTTTTTCTCGAAAAACATTTTATTTTTTATTCACTGTGAATAAAATATAAGCAATCCAATTTTATTATATACATATTACAAGCTGTAACTATTAAAATCTATAGAAGTCATGTGAGTATTTCAATTGAAATGTTTTCTTTTGGAATAAGTAAAACTCGAGTAGGTATCTATCTTTATTTATTTACGTATTTTTTATTTTTTTAATATAAAGGTTTGGTTCTAGCATTAACTAATACGTGTAAGTATAGTTAATTAGTCACTAAAATAGTATAATTATAGTTATTTTATTTATATACGTATACATTTTTTTCTTAAATCTGCTGGTATACACTTTTTGATATTATAATGTGACTGCATATAATTTGCATATCGTTTTATGAATTTAGGATGCATGCATGTATAAAATCTACGTATATTTCGAAATCATAATATTATGATAATGTATATTATATCTTTGTTAATAAGTATACAATTTTAATTGGCATTAAAATATATTTTATAATATAATTTAGTAATTAAAAGCTATTATATAATATATGTAATATTTTAATAGCTTCAAAATTGAGAGTATATCACTTATTTATCTAATTAATTATTATCAGTCAATGCATGTAAATAAATATAAACCTAAATGTTAGTTTGTTCAAAATCTATAACCGTTGAAAACTTTTACTAATTGTTATGAAATTGTGACACATTTATTGTGAGCATATTTCTATTTTTTGAAAAGAGCAGTGTTAAAATTCTCAAAGATGCTATGTTATAATGAAAGCCTTTCTACCTCTTTTGAATTTCTTTTAAAAGATCTACTTTTCGTATAAAATATTCTTTCTGTAGAAAAATGTCTGTTAATATTTGTTCAGAGCTCAAAATCTGCAAAAGAAAATTAATTATATCAAATTGGACCTAAAACCCACCCCTCTAAAAGTAAGTATACACTTGAAATAGATTTTTCCAACTAATTGACATTCTGTGATGTAGCTCGATTCAAGTTATTTTGCGATTCTTGCATGTATCAATTTAGAAAAAAAATCCTGATTGATATATGAAATAAATGTGAGTATATTAAATTCAGTCTTTAGTTTTAAACGAAAATAGACAGTGTGTTGGATTTTTAATTTTGTACAACAGTATTGAAACAGATCGAAAAGTAATTAAAAAAGCATGTGATTTAAAAAAAAAAAAAAGTTCTTTTAAATAAAAACAAATAAAAATGTTTAAACTTCCATTAAAAGTCATCTCTTAATATAAAAATTCCAATACGCAAAGCTTTTTATTGTGATTTTTAATATTAATAATAATAAATAACCCAAGCAAGGTATTTAAATACTCAAGTAAGTTACTTATTATAAATTCATGCAATAAGACTAGATTACAATTACAAAAACAATAAAAACAAATAATAAATGCAATATTAGTCTGATATCTAAATAAATTGACTAATAAAATAAATAAAATAATCTTTAATATTAATTAAATTATAATAGTTTATATTTTTTATAATACTTAACACATTCTGAGATAACAAAATCAAACAGAATCAGAATAAAATGTACAAATGTAAAATCATAAACAGCAAATGTAAACAAACATCGATGTTTTGAGCAACAAATTCTCAGTTTAAAACCAGATAAAAACAACTCAACACCATGTTTCTTCTTAATGAACAACAAGACTTCCAGTGACTCGAAAAATAATAGAATATAAGGTAACTAGCTACACTTATAAAGGCCATACAAAAGGCACAAACACCAACAACAAACTTAGAAAAATAACAAACACGAGGATAGAATGGCAGACCTCTTACCAAAAACACAAGAAAATTGAAACAGCGCTAGCGAAAATAAGACTTGAATGTTGAAGTAGTTAAAAACGCAAGTAAAGAAACAAAACCCATATAATCGTACAAGAAATTACGATTTATACTTCCAAGTTTGCAGGTAATGGTTTATTGATTTAAAATTGTTTCAAAATCGATAATTCTAGAACAGCGTTATTAACGAAAATCGGAACGCATAAATGCTAAAAACATACAGTCAGTTTAGTGTCACAGCGATTTCATATATTCATTTAAATAATGGGTATTTTTTCATAAATGACGATATATATGATGAATTCATTCGATATTGATAAAATTTTGTAAGTAAATACATAATGTAATTTTATACTAGTGACTAAATTTATTGAAATTGCTTTTTTTTGGATATTGAAATGATATTTATTCAAATGGCAAATTCATTCGTTGAAAACGTACTGTACATATTTAAATGAGCATATTCGAACATTAAAGAAAGTTTTGTGTCCATTATTAACAATGTTTGTATTTTAAACTTTTTATAACTACAAAATATCAACAATTAATATTTCGTGCCTTAATATCTCACAAAGTTTTTTTAAATTTTTGTAATCAATTATCCGTAATATTCCATGGTTATTATATACTGAATTCTGTAATTCATTAACATTTCTGCATATTGCCATTTATAATAATTATTGTTTATACGTTCTGTCGGAAGTATGCACTGCTAACAGAAAACCGTTAACAAAAATGTAGTTAGCTGTAGAAGAAAAATTGTCGACGTAACTGATACTGGGAGTTAATGTAAACAAAACATCATGACCCTAATAAAAAATTAAGTAATTTTTAAAGATTCTCGGTAAATTATAAAAATCTACAAAAATATTTATTCATTATTGATAGAGGATGAAAGAGGATTCTAGAGAGCAAAAGTCTCTATTATTTACATTGTATCTTTTCAAATCATAATTTCCGCTTCTATAATCGGTTTAGTTGAATAAGATTAAACAGGCATAGTTAAGACTAGTAAATTTGGACTTGTAAACATATAGATGTTTCTTTTGTTGGTTAGTATTCTCCTAAAGGGAGAATAAACACTCTTTAATGTAATATACATTGTATTTCTTTTAATTTTCGCGAATAAATAACTCAAAAAAAATATTTAAATGTTATGTTTGGTATGCACAATTTTGAAATTTTTTGAGTTATTTAGGCGCGAAAATAGAAAGAAATACAATAAATATTACATGAAAGAGTTTACTTATTACAGTCCCTCCTTTAAGGGACGAACACTATGTGAAAGCATAACATACTGAAAGAATTGACAAACAAAATTTCACTTCAAACTACTCGCCCATGAAAACAAAACACGTATATAATCAATATTCAAATCAGAAATATAATTGTAAATTATAACAAATTATTTTATTTACATACACACATAATACATATAATAATTGTTAATGAACTTGAAACATAGAAAAAAAAAAGAAACTGTCAACTGACTTTTTTAATAAGGAAGTCAATAATAATAATTAGCTATAGTAGAAACTTAAGTAACTAAAAATATTTCATATAATTTCGTGGAAAATTTCAATATGTTATATTTTATTTAATAATGTTATATTCATTTAACCGCAATCTTGTATTTACGTAAAACATACCTACTTAACAAATATTTCCAATAAAAGGAAACTTCAAGGATACTAACTATGCACATATACAGAGCAAAATTATTTATTTATTATAACAGAAAATTTATTATATCTATGTAAAAAGCTAAACATAAACGGTTTTTTGTTTAGTTGTTAACTAGTAATGAATATTAGTAAAAAGTGAATCAAAATAAGAGTGTTTATAACAAATAATTAATGTTTATTATTCGCAATCGTAAGTAAAATATTGTACTTTAAATTTCTATATTATATACATATTACAGTCGACTCTCAGGTAGTGCGAAACTCGTTAATTTCAATCTTTCGAATAAAATAAATTGAATAAAATCAATATAAATTGAGCCCCTCGATTATTTGAAATTGTAGAAATAATTTCTTGCCCGCCAACATACAATCATTTCAAGTTCTTTTCTCTCCATAATTTAAAGCGTTTATCATGCACAGATCTGTTGTATTATATATGATTTCTATGCTTTACATAGCCGATATATGAGTTTGCAGTTGGTATTCCAAGTTTATATCAGTATATTTTTAACGAAGCGAGTAAATAACCTTGAAACGGTGGACTTTTTAGATTGGGAGGTTACGGGATCGAATTATAACAACGATTATGAGTAAATTATAAATAACAAGGCGAGTAATTGATTAGACAATTGCTGCTTGGATAAGAACGAAGTAACCGGCTGCGCATAAATTAAATGTTATATCGGATGTACTAAAATAAAGATTTAAAATAATAGTGTGGTTAGTCTCTGTTATAGACGTAATTTCTGATCAATGGAGCCTCCTACCGATGATTATGTTTATTTTTGTTTTCGTGGTATAACCGAATTAAGGTTTGAAAAAGTCACAATATTCTCAAAGGAAGCAGCAAATTTTGCCTAAAGAAAATAAAGTATATAGCCTAAAAGTAAATACAACCTTTTGCGAGTATTTTTTTTGTAAATTAAAAATCCACGGTAGGCGCCTAGTAAACTATATTTAAAAATGACAATTGAAATTGTGTTTTGATTTAATCAAATGAAATTGTGTTTTGATTTAAAAAATCTCAAAAATTCAAAAGTGTTTATGTACCAAATTAACAGTGTTAATGAATCAATATTTGAATTATCTTTAATCATTAGCATTACTAAAATATACTAAATATGCAATCCATACAGTTGAAATAGTTTATTATATAATTAATATGTGTTATAATAATTAACTATATCTTTAATCATTAGCATTAATAAAATATACTAAATATGCAATCCATTAAGTTGAAATAGTTTATTATATAATTAATGTGTTATAATAATTAACTAAATTTGAGCTGAAATTGTGACGAATCTAAAAAATTTAATTAGATAACTAATTAGTGATTGTATAAACACCCTAATTAAAATTTTTTTTGTGCGCTCAATATTTTCTAATGTTACACTAAATTCAGAATACCCTCTCAACTATTTCATATTTGTTGGGTATAATAAAAACTTTATACTGGAAATGGGAAAGAAGTAAAGAGATTTGTTCAAAAATTAATCCGACATCAGCATTGTAAATATTTTAGCTATTCTTAACACAATATTAACAGAACTATTGACAGAATACGATCCTCGATTTTTGAATGCTCAAGTACCTCCAATTCCTCTTCAATAAATTAAGAACCTAAATATGGTTATATTACTTATTTCATCATCACTATTGACATTTAATAGAAAATTTAATTAAAAGCATATAAAGTTTATATAGACAAACAGCATATGATGATTATTATTATATAATAATTGTAAAAAATTAACATCAAAAATAATTTTTGCATGTGATAATTCTTAGAATCAAACAAATAAAAGTAAAGGTTACCGTTATATAGCTACTAATTATCTAGTATTAAAAACAAAATAACTTTTAGCAAATAAGTGCAACAAAAAAAAAAAAACAAATGTGGTCTGAAATCATGATGGCGAAATTGCCAGAAGTACGGAAATACCGGAGTCTTTGAATTCGTACGATTTGTAAAATTTGTAGTATCTCTCAGTTGCCCTTAATGTTTGGTACTAAACTATTAATTTCAGAATAATTCTGAATTGTTTTGAATTGTTTACAACATTTCGGATTTATTAACTTCAACCATTTCAAATACTAAAAATTAATGAAAGATTAGTTTGTCATAGTAATTTTAATTTTGTTGTTTTGTTATCGTTATTCTTACCGTGCAAAGTACTTGCAACGGGCTACTTAACCGATTGAAGCGCTACAAGTAACTAAAGTTTTGTAATAAAACATTCGCATTCTAGAAAATCTAATTATTTGTTCAATTTTTTTTAAATATAAATATAAACAATACTTTATTTAAATTTGTCATTAAACTATGACAAATTTTAAAAGTTAAATCATACACCTTTCACTTATATATCATTTGATTGTTGTAGTAGTATTTCGTAACCATAGCAACGAAAGAAACCAATTTGATGCACGGTGTGGATACTATTTCATCAATTAAATGTTAAAGAATATTTAAGAATATATGATACATTACTTTACATTGAAAATTGTTCACTATTTACTAACAAATTTAACTGAATTAATATATTTGTTTATACTGAAAAAACAATATAAATACAAGGTTTTCCTCAATCAAAACAATTTTAAATACATCATCTTCGATACAATTTTCATACGAAAACGTGTAAAAATTTACCCATACTACTTGGTTACAGCATAAATTATTTTAAAGAAACAAATTATACATAAATGTCAATATTTAGATACTGTTGAATAAGTTTAGTTAAAAAATTGAGTATTTTTGCTAGCAGACAATTTATTGATTTAACAAAAGTCTAGCTAAAACTTGTTTAATATTAAGTTAAACAATTATCACATTTCAATAAAATTAACAATAAAAAAAGTCTTAAATTAATTTGTCTAAAAATCATTGAATTCGTGGATTTAAACACCAGTTTAAATTGAAAGGAGAACAGGAACAATTAAAATAAAAACCCTAATATTTATTTAACCGATCAATTTTATCGTAAATCTGAAAGTTGCATAATATGTCTTTTAAATCAAAGTATTCATCTTTTGTTAACTTTAAATGAATTCCTTCTTCTAACAATATTAAAATTAGACAAACTCCAGCGATATAGACGCCGGGCACTCTAAAAGGAGTAAAGAAGTTTAAAAAGTAAAAATTAAATATTAGGATGGGGTTGGTTATAGTTATTAGATTGTTTTCAGTTACTCCCATTATTTCGATTACCCTTGATTTATAATTAAAATGATGAAACCTTTACCGACCAAAAAATTCCAGCACGAGTTGAATGAAATTTTTATCTGGTATTCTTTTATTTTATTTTGAACGCACTTTTTTACAAAAGTTAGGAGTATAAAATTAATCGGGAATCAGGAAAAGTGACCCGATCAATTCAGGAGAGGTGGCAACCGTCACCGAAGTCAGGTCTGGATGTAAGCTATAGGAATTTGCATGAGTATCTATGGGTACAAAAAAATTTGAATTTTTTTTTTTAAATTTTAAGTCACTTTTCAACAACTAAGGTCATATAGTGACTACATTGGGGATATTCTTTACAACAACAGCACACAGCAATTCTTTGTGGTCACCCATCCAAGTACTAACTGTGTATAATGTTGCTTAACTTTGTTAAGCTTAAATTGCTTAAATTTTTTGTTGCTTAAATTTTTTGATAACAAAAAAAAATGTACAAAATAATTTTACTTCCATTAAAATTCTGATTTAAAATGCATTGCATAAATCAGGTACCTTGTTTGTTTGTTTGTTTATTCATTTCACATAAAACATAAATATAAACAATGAAAAGAAAAAAATCAATTTAGATCATTAACCACAACAACAACAAAAAAATGGGAATTTTTGAGTGAATAAATAACCTTAAGTTATTTATTTATTTTTTGTTTGTTTTGATAAAAATTTTATTCCTATTAGTGTTCCGTACCAATTTACGAAGGTCATCGAGAAGAGATAGGGGTGTGTCATATATCAGTTTTAAATATTTCAGAACCCCCCCTCCAAATTAACCAAGAGGATTAAAATTTTATACGTAGATTTGTTTAGTGATAAGGACGTGTATTTTCAGTGTGTCAAAAACACCAAGACTCTTCTCACGTTTTACGGACGAAAAATCATTTTGATGATTTTATGTGGTTTGCGCACTCCCATAGCCTCTGTAAACTAAAAATTGAGCTAAGCATCCCAAATCGCACTATTATGTAACTGTCAAGGTTTCAAAAACATGTAAAAAAACGCAAACGTACTAAGACCTAAGTAATGAGTGGGAAATATGACTAGGGACAAATCTTTGCTGTTCACGATTTTTTAAATATTATAATCATCTTATCAATTCCTCATTAAAATCATGAAAACATGGGTAGAGTTGAGTTCTCTATGAGCTGTAATCATATTCTCCCTTTCGAGCTGAAACTAACTTCGGGGTTAATTTTATGAATAGCAAGTTTCGACATATCTCCACGTTTCACGGCACCTACGGTTGAATGCTACATTTTTAACAGAATGTATTATGAAGTTTTTCGAATATTTGGTCTCGATTATTTCCAGAACGAAAAATGATGTAGAAGTGGAACCAATTTCACTCGAAACTTAATTATATAACTGAAATTAGTTATGTTATCAGCAAAAATGTTCAGCCATTTGTGGGCAGAATAAAATAAAACAAAGAAAAATTTCTTTATTTTAAAAAATTGTACTATTATTCTTTACCAAACAAGTAGACGTCGTATTAAAATTCGTTTTTCGTTGATTAATTGCCCATTACAAGGTAGCCTAAATCACTTTTTTAATTGACACATACATCGCCCTAAATTAATATATTATCTTATACATAGATAACAACTGCACCACCAACTAGTTAAAATTTATAAGCTAACACACTTTAAATTATTTGTTTTTATTTTGTATGTTATTAAATAGGTAAAAGACAAAAAATATGCGTTTATTTTTGTTTATAACAAAAAAATAACCATTCGTGAATTTACAAGGGCGAATTGTGAAGTAAATAAAATTTATCATAATGAATTACAAGATGATAGTATTTAATTATTTTGCGCATTTAACCATGGCGGACATTATATGATTCCTTCCTATGAGTTCCTTATAGCTTCCGTGTTTTAAAATATAAATTATTGTTTTATAGACCAGAGTAGAAGCCTTAAAAACTGATAAAAAGTTGAAGAAAATTATAGTAGGATGAAACCCATTGGTAACGCAAGATAATATGATAAAAATGAAAGGAAAAATAAATTACGGGCGATCTGAGTTCGGGAAGTGTGGAAGGGGTGAGTTTTTAAGGATAAAACACGGTTTATTTCGATTTCTGGCAAAAGTACAAGTCCTGTGGAAAAAAGTTAAATGGCAAAGTTGTAGGTAATAAAAAGATCTACAACTTTTGTATTAACACTTATTTCACATATCCTCAAAATTTTTCGATTGAAAATTAGGGTGCTTTTTCAATATTTATTCAAATAAGATGAAAAAATAAATATTTTAAAACAAAAAAATTATAGTGTATTTGGAACATAAAAAGGTAAGATTTCACCAAATTTCGGAGAAAAAAAATAAAATACCTAAAACTTGGTTATTTTAATTTTCACATAAATATTGAGGTTATGTGAAAAAAGTGTAAATACAAATGCTGTAGATCTTTATATTACCTACAACTTTTCTTTTTAACTTTTTTCCATAGGACTTGTAGTTTTGCCGGAAATTCAGATAAACCGAATTTTACCCTTAAAAACACACCCCCGCCCCTACTTTCCGAACTCAGATCGCCCGTAATTTATTTTTCCTTTCTTTTTTATTATATTATCTTCCGTTTCCAATTGGTTTCATTCTACTATAATTTTTTTTGTTTTCAAAAATTATCAACCCTGGTATATTTAATAATATTTTTAATTAAGAATAAATTGATTCTTAATTAATCTAATTGACATTCTAACAAAACCCTTATCCAATCAAAATAGAAATTCAAAACGTTTTCAAAAATTCTAAAAGTGGCCTAGATCTGACAGTTTTCGTTTTGCTGCAAACATTTTATTAACGCCGAAGAACGAAAAAATCTGTATATCATTAAAAATTCTTAAATAATAATAATATCTTTCTAAGAAACTTCAAAGAATTTAATTAGATTTGTAGTCGTTGGATGTGGAACAGTCACAATTTGTTTTCACCCATCGTGAATTTCCAAGAGCAACGTTGCAACAGCTGGACACACAAAAAAATTAAGTAATTAAACCTCGAAAAGTGTTACTGAATACAAATTTTATTCAAATTTTTATATAATAGACGAATTTATGGTATTTATGCACGGGTAGTTTGCTCACATTGGATCAAACACAAATTTTTAAATTTTATACAACTTTTGTTAACAACATCACACCATACGATGTAAATGAGCATTTGCATTAAATTTAAATACACATGCACACATGAAAAATAATTTAAGGTCACTTTTGAACATTACTGCTGTTAGGTAAAGTTATGCATTTGAAGTATATTTGAAAAATGTAACTCCTATAGTCATATACAATGATTCTGATGTAAGTTCAGAACAGGTTATCGACCAATTAAAGAAGATATTCGACTTTAAATATCAAAAAGCTTACACTATGATATATGATCACCATCAGAACTTTATTTCAGTATTGAATACATTTGCAATTTAGATATTGGGTAGAACAATGGTTATATTTACAATATAATGTTTTTAGTTTCATTTTATCGAAAAAAAATATCTTGCCGAAGTTTTTCAAAAATAATTCATACAGAAAAATCTAAAAGTTCGGAAGAACATTTTAAGAAAAGCTAATTTTTTTAAGAACTTCACTATTTTCAATTGGATACACAAAAAAATATAAGCTTAATATTATATTATGAAAATTTCAATAAATTCTTACCGAATTCTTGTAAAAAAATCTAAGCAATTTTTACCTTTTTTTTTTTTAAAAACTCGTATTTAATTAGTTATATTTGTCTAAAATAAAAAATTAGTCATAAAAACCATATAGTCGAGTGCAAATAGTTGTTAAAACTTCAAAATGACGGAACCTAGTTATAGTGAATGGATTTGAGTATTTCCTAATATCTTATACTAGAACATTTACTTGTTAAAAAACTTCCAAGATTTTGAGTATGGGGTGGAATCTGCCCCATCAAGGAGGCGAACATATCAACATAAATCCAACCATTTGAATCGATGATTAATTGTTTTCGAAAGGTGACATTTTGAGTTATTCGTAATTAAAAATGACGATAGGTGAGTAGACGTCGATAGATAGCTTAAAAATTGGAAAGTTATCATTGAAAAATCAATCAAATTTATTTGTTAAAAGAATTAGAAATAACGTTATAAAACCCATAAAGAAAAAAATTAAAACGGCCAACTACTTTTTATTTAATATAGTATAAAGGAATTAAAAAAACTCTTGAACATTGAAAACTATCGATTCGATTTTTATTTTGCTTAAAATATAAATAACATTGAAATTATAATTTTTAAGATATTTAACTGTTTAATAAATTTTTTTATTACATATTTAATTAGAGCTACTTTCTATAACGTTATTAGTTAATAAATATGATTTTTTTTGTTTTAAATAAATAATTTCAAGGTGACTGACTTATTTTGTTACATAATATCAAATAATTGAAAAATATTTTAATCAATATCATCCTAAAATATAATATATTTAAAATAAAAGGCAAGTGAAGATAACAACTAACTGAGTTAATTGTTTAGATACTCGACATATGATTGAATATCATAGTATAGACTATTTTTAATTAGCATTCATAAAATAGTATAAATATACTATCTATTCAGTTATAAATACATATATAATAATAATATCACCATCAAAATTTCAGCTCGTTATCTCTTTCAGATTTTGAGCAATCTTGGTGATAGACGAACGAGTGGACAAACGAAAATTGACTATGTATGTGATTCTATGAACACCTATATCAAAATTTAGTTTGTGCGGTCAATGTGAAATAGCGTTAGAAACTTTAGATTTAAATTAATATACTGTGACGTATTTATGGATTGTCGAGTTTAAAACTGCTACTGACAATTTTAAAACACAATTTTCTTCACTATAAAAAGTGTCTGTATGTATAAAGTTATCTATAATTTGTTTAGCATTTCTGATGAAATATTTAAATATTAAATAAGATATTATTCAATGTATTATTTGATTTAGTAATTAGAATAATTTTCTTATCGTGATGTAAAGTAAATATTATTTCTAAGTAACAATTATAAGAATTAAATTTAATAAAATATATAGGTTGTTAGTTAAACAGGATAAAAATATATCAAAAGATTGAAAGACATGATTTTAACAAACAACAAATAATTCAAATACAATTGAATCTGGAAAAGCGCGGGTTAAAGGACCGCTATTTCTTTTTAGAGCATGCATGTTTTTAACCAATATAGTTTTTTTTTGGATACTAAGGTACAAGGACCGCTAGTTTTTTAGATTATAAGGTACCGGATTGAGGTCAGAAAAAATATATAAGTAATATAAGTATAAGTATAATATAAATATAAGTATAAAAACACAAAAATTGTACCATAGTAATTATGATCTCCAAGTTCATCTCCAAAACTATACACACCAACATACCGTACCAAATAAAGCTTTTTTAAATCGAAAATAAATTAATAGTAAATTTTTATTTCGCGGAGTTTTTTTTTTTTGGAATGAAACTTTTTCAAAAAATTCGAAAGCCTCTGTTTTAATTTGCCAGAATAATCTATATTTTGATATAATACATAAATCACAAAAGACAAGTTCAGTACAAAACATGAATAATTTCTCAAAACTCTTTTTCCGAATTTTTTTTTTTTAAATATATTTTATCGATTTTGACAGCAAAAACTTTTTCAAAACAATACCATAAGGAAAGAAAAGAAAATTGCAAATAATTAAATTTTATATTATCCAATTCAATAAAAATGCATATATATTTGTCACATATATGTAACAACAATTAATATAAAAATCCGATGTATTTAACGATCGGTTAACTATTCTATATATGAGCAAGAGGACATCTGATTATGTATATTTTTGGTTCCCGAAATATTACGACATTTTTCGTGGACAATTGAACAGAAAGTCGTGGATAATTGAATAATTTGAGAATTGTATTTAGTTGAATGCACATCCCCTTGCAAATAATATTAAATTTTCATATAAATGATTAGAGAATAGAGAATACGAGTTATTTAAAAGAAAATGAAATGAAGATTACACTTTCATAAACCTGCAGAAATAAAAAACAAATTTCTTTATAAATTCCTTTTTTAAAATTATTGACAATTTAGGAGTGAGACAAGCAACACATGAGTATGATAACACATGGTTGACCGCATGTTTAATTGAATAATGAAAGTTGTGTCAAGTTTACAATATATTTCAATTAATTAATATTAAAGAAGTCAATATAATTTAAAATGGTGCTATGTCGTTGCTGTGTGTTGTTTAAAAATAAAAAAAACACTTTTAGCTATAGTTCATTTATATTTATAATTCAGGTCAATGATATTATTTATGCAAAAATAATAAAAAGGAGTTTTTAATGTCATTATTTATTGACCGAACGTAGTGAGGTCTATGGTAATACTTCTTGTTCTACTTTTCGATTGCCGGTTTACAGATTGGCCATAGAATCATTTTCCACACGACAAAAAGGAAAAACCAATATTAAAATACATTTATATAAAATATAAACATACATACAAAAAAAAATTTAAGTAAGTAGAAGTTTTGTATAATGTTCTATATGTGTATGTTAATATTCTGTATATTATATGTATGTGTATTTTAATATTATTTCCCCTTTTTGCCACGTAGAAAATGATTCTGACGACGAGTTGTATATATATATATCTATGCTTGTTTCGTTGTAACTTTCGAAAAAATAATTTAGAAAATTTACTGTTTAATTTTGAAAAAATTTAATCTCCCTTATGAAGAAAATTTCAAAAAATACTTCTATACGAGCTAGAAACATGTGGTTAGTTCGATTTTGTTATTTCCCATACTCAGGTAGCATTTTTTCCATATTCTGACCATTAACTATAAAATTTATGGAAAAATTTCATCCCTCACTTTGGGAAAAATCTCCAAAAATACTAACTTATTTTAAATTCAAGCTAGTTAGGAAGGTTTTTGAATTCACCCCTTTTTGGAAAAAAATTCTAAAACTTTTATTTAACTAAGTATACGAAGTTTTACATTGTAATCGATGTAAAATGAAATTATTGAGACAAATGCAACCAAAGTTATTGGTTTATTTTCGAGTGAGGTCTACAGCACACTCAACTACTATTACTTATACGATACTATATTAATTACATTATTTAAGGAAGGTATATTCATTCAATCAAAATAAAATACAAACAACAAAGAAAGTTAATTATTAAATTAATTTACCGACATTGGTTTATAATTTGATCATAATGTCTCTTATTTCCGGAAACAATTAATCTAAACAAATACAGCACAGTATTTCTACTACAAATTAACTGTACATATACTATAGGACATTTATACTAACAAAAATATGATTTAAAACTGTTGGCCAAAGTAATAGGAAGAAAAAAAAGTTATAAAGTACGATTTTTCGATTGAATATTATTCTTTATACATCTAATAAAGAAAAACACCTCGTTGACAAAATTCAATCTGGAGTTCTTTCTTTTAATAAGTATATATAAATATTTGTTTGTTTGTTTTATTATCTCTGGTTATTTTAGTCCGATTAAAATAAAAATATTTTAAAAAAATTCTCTACAATGCAATGATTTATTTTAAAATATAACCTCTAAAAAATAAAAAAGTTTATTTAATATTAATAATAAATATTAATAACGTAAACTATAAATCACAAAATTCTAAAAATTTGTTTTTTGTTCACAATATTTGAGTCCGATCAACGAAAGGAAAAATTTGAAAATTCATGGAAATCCTCCTTTTTGAAAATTCATTTAAGCTGAAAAAGTTAATAGGTATAATTTTTTAACGTTTAAGAAAAACTCTTGATTGACTCTTGGTTTATTATGTGAAAACTTCTAAGCGTTCCAACTGCGTTATTTTTAATAATAGAAAAAAATGACAAGTTACATTTTTATTGTAAACTTTTTTTTCTTCTAACTCTTTACCATTTGGCCGATCATAACTCTCATTCCTTTCAAATATATAAAAGCTGATGGACGTTCAGGGCTGATTTCACCCAGAATGAGATTTTAGTACTTGGCACACCATGATTCAACAATGAAAATATTTACTGTCTTACAGAAAGACTGTACTGTAACTGCCCAAGAGTATATATTATTACGCTGACTGTATTTTTGTTAAATTGTTATCCAAATTTTTGATACTAAACAAATTTAATAGCAGAAAACTTTTTAAATACTTATCGTTTTTTTTTTAAATCGACTTCTTCCTTATATTACCCGATGATCGGAAAGTTGACACCCGATAGTCGGATAAAATTAATAAATATATGTTGATGAGATATATCTATTAGTATGGCATCGATAATGACTTGTACTACATTAACCAATTATAAGTATCTAGTACTATTTGTATTAATGATTATCGTATGCACTGAAATTAATTGATTCCATAATGTAATTTAAATATACAACGTTGTGCTTAATCATTGTGCGAATATTACTGATTTTAAATATCATTCTTCTTTTTGATTACATGCATATTGCATTGTTAATTTCTAAAATATTTATTTTGATTTCATTGTATTTATTCTAATCGATTTCATTACTTAAATCATTACATTCTTTGTTAAATAAACTACAGTTAGTCTAGCCAAAGTTATATAAAAAATTACCAAAATAATGTCTTTAAGATTCTGAAAAAGTTTACACAAAATTAATTTTTATGTAAAATCTGGAAAAATATTACTAAATTGCAATATGTGCAAAGCTCGAATAATAGTTTTCGAAATACATTGATAAAATCCATACACTACGTAACTGGGTCTAGATGGGGGAGGATGGATATTAAGCTACGTAATTGTCTGTATGTTTTTTTTTTTAATAAAATTTAAATTTTATTGAAGGAGTAAGAAACAAAACCTCAATGAAATTGGTATTTTGGCACTAAGTGTAAAAAATATTTTTTCAATAATGGATAACTTTAGTGACTGCTAGGTTGTACCATTAGTATCATAAATGAACATTTAACGAATATAATATACTTGTGGAAAAAATTCAACGTGCTGAATCTTCCACACATACTTATATTTATAAAATACACCAATTTGAATGGTGTATTTTATTATTTTTTCAGTTTAAAATATCTGTTTTAGATACATAAATAAAATGAATTCTGCTTAACAACTCAATAACGAGTATTTAATGTTTTTAAATAGGTAAAAAAATAAAAATAGGTAAATGTGATGCATTTTTTGATTCTACAAGTATACATCTTATTCATTCGTGAGACAAAACTGATTACATTATAAGAAACAGAAGAGTAATTTACTTGCAGGCGAAGTTTCTACGCCGATACATTTCACTATTATTTACTATGGCTCTCGACTGTCAAAATGGACAAAATGCATTAATTACAAATTTATGAATAAGTCATTGATTTTTTTTACAATTAAAATTATTTATTTGAGTTAATTGCAATTATTAAAATTTATTAATTAAAAACACAAATCAAAACAAAGTGTAGATTTCATATTATTGATATAATAAAATGAATAATACGCTTGAATGCTTTCCTTAATAATAACAATAATAAAATCTATCTTATCCATATAAATTATCATTTAATCACAAAAAAATTTCCGCATTACTTAATAGTATCCAATATATGATTGAAATATTTTATTAAATGATTATATATGAAATAGTTTGTGATAGAAATCATAAATATTGGACACAAATATCTTTAAGGTGCGTCCGGAATTACGTCGGTCGGTAAAGCTACACACCTTTAAGCTATGCATTTAAAAAAAAAAAATTTAGAGCAATTATATTTGGCCAGATTAAGATCAAATAATAGTTAAAATAATATAGATCAATTTATGTAATTGAATTTTACAAATATAAAGAAATTTCGCCTAGGTAATTATTGAGATAAACAAAAACATAAAGGAACAATTTATTTTTATCTAGTAAAATTGGTAAATACATTTTTTTGGTTTAATGATGTGCGATAATTGTTTAAATTCGGTAAATTTACCTTGAAGTAATCGATAAAGAATTTTGCTAAATACTGACACGTAATTAAGTGGTTTACGTAAGATTATGGATATAATTAAAATCATTATAAAAGGCTGAGGTAGTGAAACTGCTGTCTTGGATGATATATGTATGAAAAGTTATATTCCACCTGTCTACATTCATGCAAAACATTATTTTTAACTATGCTGGAGAAAATTTGTTTAGTATACGCAGTAGCTTAGTTACAAAAAATTTTTTGTAAATTTAGTTTAGATTTTACACTGAACCAAAGTGTTCGTATTGGTTAATACGGGACGTATTTTAAATACTATTTTCTCAGACAGCTAGATCGCACTTTGAAGCCTTAAAGTAAGCATGTAATTTTCATAGCAAGAAACTTCGTAAAGCTCCACGTTAAGGAGCGGTTCCATGTAAGGTACTTCCATCTACATATTTTAGGATCTCACAAGATCCCGCGTGTACAGCACTAAGAAACATTTATTCATATTGTTTAGATTCATTCATCATTAGAATTATCTCAGTAGAGAACTGTTGACTTTCTAATCTCCTATTGTTCTCCACAAGGTACTGCTTTAGTTTTCTTCACCATACATTAGAAGATATCTTTCTAGATGTTTAAGACCACTTACTATTATTACTGAACAAAAATTGTACAAAACTTATAAATTTGTGTAATCGAGTAGCCAGATATTTAAATAAACAAATATAACTAAAATTTTGACTGTACGAATGCATCTAAATAAGTATAAATTTATACTAAAGTTAGAATATCCTCGTATATTAATGTGTAACCATCGTGTAACAAGCCCCAGTCTTTTAATACTTTTATCCATTCTAAAATTTAGTATAATTTAGCGTAATAATTTTTATACTTTCAAAATTTAAAGGCCATATTTTGCCACATCTATGAATCAAACCCTGTTTAAACAGTCAAAGTCAAAATTTTTCACCTTAACAATTTTATAATATATTGTTCCATATGTAATTATTAATTGATCGTAAGAAACGGTGATAAAAATGTAATGTTTTTTAAATAAATTATTGAAAAAAGTAAAAGTTAATATATTGTTTATCACAATGAGTAAGTTATACTTTTTTTTAAATATATGTGCGACAATTTTATTGGAACCTTTTTTTAAATTTCTCCTATTGTATTAAAGAAAGTGACAATAAATCAATTAATCATCAATAGGATTCAACCTCAATAGTTTTTTTTTTCCGATAAACAGCTATATAGACCTAGTTTTACAAGTTGCCTATATTTTCAGTATCATATAATTAGACAATTGCGCATGTCTGTCAGTTAATCCATGTCATCAAGATAACTCCAGAACAAATGAAATAGCGAACTAAACTTTTGATGGCGTATTCTAGATGACATCACCTCGGCGGTACAAGTGTTTTAAATTCTCAATTAATAACAATTTTAAATTTACGTATTAAGGGGTATTGAAACAATATTGAAGCAACATCCGTTGTGATAAATTTGAAAAATAACCATATTTGGGACGGTGTATGAACCTTTTTTCGATCAAAAGCTCAGTTTTCCATAAAATTATTTTTTTCGATTTTTCAGTATGTCTAAAAAGATCGCAAATAACCTTCATACAACACTTTTAGGTCCTACAAAAATCTACAAAATAACTTACAAAAAATAAAAAATGGGTTCATAAGTTTTCTCCTAAATAATATGAGTAGTAATACGGGTAGAGGTAAGGAGAATCATCTGTGTACATGAAAGTGTTCGTCAAAATGCATTAAATTAGGGTGGCGCCACATTAGCATCAGGGTAAATTTAAATACAAGCGTCAAATATCATTAGAGTAGAACAGAGAAATAAACAATACATTTTTTTTTCTGGCTTCATCTATTTTCAGCTATATAGCCATTAGCCAAAGTGGATTATTATTATTAAACAACAACAGTACACAGTAATGCTAGGTGGTCACCCATCCAAATACAGATTGTGACTGCTGTTGCTTAATTTTTATTAGTTGGTCTAAGCATGTCATTACGTTACGTCAGTCCGGGGTCTAAACAATACATTCATACCATACCCTTTGTCTACACCAGCGCCATTTTGGAAGGTTTTTGAACTGTTATTCACAGCTTACAACTGGGCACTTTTTTCGATTTTCTACCATATGAGATGACTCTCCTTACCTCTACCCTTCATACATATTGATATTTTTTGGGATTAGTGTAAATAATTCAATAATTAAAAAGATACCTTAAAAAACGTTTTAAATCGACTAGATATAAATTTTAAACTGTGTCGAAACTGTTTAATGTAGTTAATATTTATTTCACTCAAAGATATTATTTATTTTTGGATTTTTAAGAAATTTTAACACTTGAATAAATGAGCTCTCCTGTTTGCGATTAAAAATAATTTTTTTTTCAATCTTTTGATAAGTAATGAACCTAAATAAAAATTTTTAACAGGAGAAGTATTAAGTATTGTGTTATTTTCGTATACAATGAAAACAATACTTAAATCTGCTGAAAAATAGGAATATCTAGTAAATGCAAAGGGTTTGAAAAGTAATCTCAAATAAAAGTTACATCAATTTGCGACAATTTAGTAAGTCGAGCTTCGTGAACCATAAAGGTGCAAGGTGCGAAATATTTGATCGAATAAGATAAGTTCATGTCTTAAACCTATTAGTATATAAAATTTTTTATATATTTTTGATAAGCGTTTGTATGAGTATTAATCACTCTTCATTCAAGTTAATAAAAACAATCCAATCGATGTGCCTCTAAACTGTTAAACGAATTTCAGGTTTGAGGAATTCATGAAGCGCAATTTTGTGTAAAATTTCTAAGGAAATGCATCGTTTGCATCTATTTTACCAATTCATAGAAATTGTAGAATAAACAGCCAATTTGCAAGCTGTTCCCGCGCTTTAACTCTTCCACATAGCAAACTTCAACTTTACAATAGGTAGTTAAGTGCAGCTTTTAGTCTGCTCGCTTTCAGTAGAAAGTTACTAAAGCGTCAACAATAAACATAATTTTTACATGTCTTTAAAATGGTGAAAATTTGAATAGAAATTTTTAACATTTTATTTTTATTTTCTAAAATTTTAATTAATTAAATACAAAATGGCGTGGGAATCGTTTATATATTCTCATTGACCTTATAGAAATAACAATGATTAACCTTAATGGAAATTTTAAGTAGTATATTAAGTAAACAAAAAATAATTTTTAAAATATTGATAAAACAAATATGAAAAAAAAAGTACGCTACTGTGATTAACACATAAATATGAGGGCTATTGAGGGTAACACATTTTCAAATCGATCTGTCCATTGCTAACCTGGTTGGCTAACATCAATCGAGACATACACCGATCTTTGTCTCAAACATGTATCTCTTTCATTTCTATTCACATAATCATGAATACTTCATTTCAATTTTAACTTTGACTACATATAGAAATAGAACATAACTGTTGTATGCGAACAGTGAACACTACCCATTATTTAGTAATGGCTGCTACAATGAGTGTTATGTGTATTGCGTAAAATTGTTAATAAAAATAGTTTATTAAATAATTGCAATGTCGAATTTATATGCAAAAATATCTACAAAACCAATGAAGAGGTTACAAGATACCATACCTGTGTCACAAACCAATGCATGGATGAATGGTAAAAAACTAATTTTTGTTTCCAAAATATATTGTTTATGAAAAACATTGCACAGTTTTTGACAAATTAAAAATACGCATGCGTTTTAAAATGCTTTATAATTTTTTTAATTATAAATAATATGAGATGGTTTGATATATTATGTTTTAATTATGTATTGCAATTTGAAAAATTCCCCGAAATTTGTAATTAGTCATATTCTCGGTAACTATTTTATAAAGACCTGCCTCAATTATGTTGTAGACATCTTGGAAAAAATGTTAACACGATAAAAATCTAGTTAAAATTCCCGTTTATAATTAGATTTATTTTATTTTCCACTTAATTGTGTACGTCAGGTTTTATTAATTCTAAGAAATTGCAAGGCGCAGTTTCAACATGATTTATTATTGTTAAATTATTTTTTTTATTTGCATTTACAGCCGAAACGTTAAACATTGGAGGTTTATCGTTATCTCCACCAAACAGTATTTCTCAACGTGAAAATTTACAAATTACACAACCGGCAAGTGCGCCGGGATCACCACCACCGTTAAGTCCGTGTTCAACAATACTCAGTCCTCTATGTACCTTAGATCCAAATTGGCAAGCAACTAAACCAACAGTACGAGAACGAAATGCTGCTATGTTTAATAACGAACTTATGGCTGATATAAAATTTGTTGTTGGTACGCCGGGTATGACGAAAGTTATACCCGCGCATAAATATGTCTTGGCAACTGGAAGTTCAGTTTTCTATGCAATGTTCTATGGAGGTCTCGCTGAGCACAAAGAAGAAATTGAAGTGCCTGATGTGGAACCTTCTGCCTTTTTAACTTTATTGAGGTAAGATAACTTGGAAATATTATTGCCTGTTTGGGAAAATAGTGCACCATAATAAATTTATTATTTTTATATTTCATCAGTTCCGAAGCCATCTTATCAATATAATAATAAGTTGTAAAAATCTATAAATTCGTACACAAGCCACAAGCCAGAAAAAATGCAGTGACCTTTTCAATTTTAAACATTGAGGGCAGCGGGGTTAAGATCAGAATAATTTTGTGCACTATTTTTTTTACAACAATGTTTTTTTGTAAATATTTTATCTGTTCCAAAGTTTAATTAATTTGTTTAATTTTTAGATATTTATACTGTGATGATATTCAACTTGAAGCTGATACAGTTTTAGCAACGTTATACGTAGCCAAAAAATATATTGTTCCTCATTTGGCACGCGCATGTGTAACATACTTAGAAACAAGCTTAACTGCCAAAAATGCTTGTTTATTATTAAGTCAGTCACGTTTATTCGAAGAACCAGATTTGATGCAACGGTGTTGGGAAGTGATCGATGCTCAGGTAAGCCTGTCGCAGTCGCTATCATCACTTGATTTAGCAGCTTTACCATTTTACCCTCCTTCATTTAGACATCTACAATCTATACCTTAAATAAAAATAATATCGCGCCTTTTTCTTTTTTTTAAATTTATATAGAAAAAAAAACTGTGATTTCAAATAGCAATAAGACATTCCGGGGGTACAAATTTCAATGTGCCTCAAGTAAAATTATAAATTCTAATGCATATCTAAATTCGTCTCACAGAACAAACTTTATGAAACACTGCCATATTTAAGATAGATATTGTCACGATAGATTTAATTTTTAATAATGCTCAGTATGTGACTCAAATTGTAACATAATTGTGATTGGAAAATGTGCAAAATAATGTTTCCTATTTTAATCCACATATTAATGTATTGTTTTTTAGAAAATTTAATGTTTTTTAATAATAATTTATTCAATGTGTAAATTTTAAACAAATTTATTGTATGTATTTAAAAAAAAAATCGATATTAATATATGGATTAGATTAAGTATACATTGTTGTTTTCTTCCAATTTTTTGCCTTTTTTATTCCAAAAATTTGATGATTCAAATTTAAAAAATCATAAATCGATATGTAAAATATAATGAAATTTTTAAATAGCGTTTATTTATTAAAACTTGTTTAGAAATTTATTTCTTCTAAAAACTGTTTGAGTGATTTATTGGCCAATATTGTCTATTTGAAAAAAAAAAAATGTTTACCTTATCACTATACAAAATAAAAAAATGTAATTACTCAACTTCAAGCACTAAAATCATGTGTTGCATAATATTTTGATTGTTTAATTTCAAATTTAAATTTCTACACATCTACAATAACATTTTACTTTTATTAACACCAGTGAATTCATTTCCAATTCGCAATTCTATTGACACTTCGTTATTCTTTCAAACTATTAATTATCCCTCACTGCCTAAAAATTTCAAATAATAAATTTATTCTAAATTCACATAATGTTGACTTAAGAATGAAAATAATTCTAAATGACATTGTTAAATTTCGTTTAAGAGTTTCGCTGTGTTAACAGAAAAAAGTGCTTGCTACTTAACTTTACAGTTGTCGGCTAGGATTCGTTTGCTAACTTCAATAGTTATTCATAATTGGCAATTTGATTAGCGATGGCCATTATGTTTATAATCGCTTCCTAGTGCTTTTTTATGTCAAACACTCAATATTTTTAACAATTATTATTGAATTATTAAAAAAAAAGATTATTTTATCTTCGAATAAAATTAATATAATAATGAATCGCATTTTGAGTATAACCTAGGTTAAGTTTATTCTATTAATTAATTACAAAAATTAATATTTAAAAATTTGTTTTTACAGGCGGAGATGGCTTTAAAATCGGAAGGTTTTGTTGACATTGATATGTCAACATTAAAATCAGTACTAAGTCGTGAAACATTAAATTGTAAAGAAACACATTTACTTGATGCAGCGTTAAAATGGGCAGAAGCCGAATGTTTACGGCGTGAATTAACACCTTCGCCACAAAATAAACGAGCTGTTTTAAGTGATACACTGTATTTAATACGAATACCAACAATGTCGATAGATGAATTTGCAAATGGTGCGGCTCAATTGGGAATACTCACATTGCAAGAAACAATTGATATATTTTTACATTTTACGGCAACGAATAAACCTAGCCTGGCATATCCAATTAAACCTCGAGCTGGATTGAAATCACAGGTAAATTTTAGAGGATTTATTTTACATTACAACGTTTAGAAATAATCTACAAGTAAATTCATTTTGAAACGCCCAACCCATACGAAAAATTTGTGATTAGCCAGACACTCATTTCTCCCTATATGTAAATTTTTTATAGTACGTTTAGGTTGATGCTTTTAAGAAAACGCGAAGAGATTTTTAATATACTAAAGGTAAGGTTTAGCTTTCAAGAGAAATTCAGTAGTTTTGGTTTTATTTTGATAAATTAGTTATAAACTGAATTTCAAATCGATTTTTTTCTTTTGTAATTAAATTTTCAAAAAATCTAAAACGTATCTAGGTTATCAAGGCCGTGTTTTTAAACGCTGTAATATTGGTTGGGGGCAATTTGATATGCTAATTAAATGTCGGACTTGTATCCTCTTATAGAAATTAAAGTTCCAAAATTTCAACTATAACAGTTTTCAAGCACCATCTTTCAAAAATTTTTATTTGAATAATTGTAGAAGATGAACTCGCTCGAATACAATACTAATTTCGGGATGTTAAATGATTGATTATAATGATCTAATTGTGAATCTCGTTTTTCAGGTATGCCATAGATTTCAATCATGCGCGTATAGAAGTAATCAATGGAGATACCGAGGACGCTGTGATAGTATACAGTTTTCTGTAGATCGACGAATATTTGTTGTTGGTTTTGGTTTGTATGGTTCGTCAAATGGTGCTGCTGAATATAATGTAAAAATTGAATTAAAACGATTAGGACGAGTACTATCAGAGAAAAATACTAAATTCTTCTCAGACGGTTCTAGTAACACATTTCATGTATATTTCGATAATCCTATACAAATTGAACCGGAAACATTTTATACAGCGTCAGCAGTCTTAGATGGTGGTGAATTAAGTTATTTTGGTCAAGAGGGTATGAGTGAAGTGCCTGTTGGAACTGTAACATTTCAATTTCAATGTTCATCAGAAAGTACAAATGGTACTGGTGTACAGGGTGGTCAAATACCTGAATTAATTTTTTATGGACCATCTTCGACAGACGAACACTAACAATTAATTGTATTAAAATTAAAAGATATTGAAATATGTGATTTTCATAAAAATATGCCTTGTGTAGGAACCTGGCCATGTGATTGTGTTACATGCAGTTTTTTGGGAACATATTAAAACAAAATAATAATAATACAAAAAAATGTTGAGAAATATTTTTAAAATTTAAATTAAATTGGTTGTGTTTAGATTTTGAAATCAAAGATGACATTTTGTAAAAATTTGAATTGCTTGAAGTTTTGGAAATTCAACAGAAGTTGTGTTCTAAATTGTACAATTTGATTCTAAACAGTAATTATCGTTGTACATAAATTAATACCTGACTTTATTAAAAAATATCATTGATTATTACCAAATAAATATAAGTCATTTTTATTTATTTATTTTATTTTTTTTTTTTTTTGAAAGTAAATCGAATGCGTTACTTTTTACAACTCATTATTAAAAATTCATAACATCGTAAATTCTGAATATGAATAATTAACTTTAATTACTCTTGACGAAATAACTGATACAAAGGTTTGATACTCTAAATATTGCTTTAGTATAATAATAGTACATACAATACAATGAGAATTCTGATAAAATTTGAGAATTCATATCTTACTAGAATAAATTTAACTAAGCCACACGATTTTATGGGTGATTGTAAATACGTATTTATTAATTTGTAGCTAATTTATCCAGAGTTAAATAGGTTTATTCCTGAAAGTTTTGCTAATCTAAACATGACCACTTATATTTTTATATGGAATAGATTTCCGTGCTTAAAATTGTATCGAATTCAGAATTTTGTTTTGAATATGTTTCATAAAAATCACGGATTAATTTCTTGAGAATTATTGTTAAAACATTCCTAAATTCTCTGTTATTTAAATAAAATCCCTAATAATGTTTAGATAAAATCCGCTTGTTAGATCAAACTATGTATAAATAAAAATATTTTAATCAATTATATTTTTGGAATAAAGGTCGGAGGTATTTTCAGAACTTTTTCTTCTAACATACTAAATTAGAAAAAAAAAGTTATAAGGCATTATTTTTAGTTGCAAAGCAACATGTATATGCATTCCAAATGCATTTTCACGTATTTTTTAACTTTCATGTTTATGATGCGAAGAGTAAGAAATTTTTGTTTTACTTGAAAGTTGAAAGTACCTGATCGAAAAAATTATAAAAATAAGTTTGCACTTGTAAATACTGACGCAATTATTAAATTGTAATAAATAAAATAAAAATGATGAATCATTAATTTAAAAATATGTTCATAATGAACGTAAAAAATGAATTATTGTAATTGAATGCTGGCTGCTATTTAATTTAATTATATATTCTATTATTGTATTTAAACTATTATAAAAATAAATTCAAACGATAAAATCATAAATAAATTCGAATCTACTTACAAAATTTTTATAGAGTATTATAAAAAAAAGTTTAATTTTATTAAATTCGACAAGGGGGTTGGGAGAATATATAATGCAACGTTATTTTTGCCAAATAATAATCGTTTATATTGGGATTTAACTCAATAAAATTAATTATTAATTTTACAGCTTATATTGCAAGTTTCGAGTAAAGCATGCTTCGTACACAAAAAGCGCGTAATTATTGGACGTAGCAAGTTCCGATTAAATGCCAATATATTGTTTTCGAGGTAAATATAAAACTGATTAAATGTTTATGGCATTAATTTCTATGTTCGTTTTTTGAAGACTGTTTAACAGTTAAGCATAATTGTTTAGTATTAGTTTCTGTCAAATATTAAATTTTGTTAAAAATAATAAAAATCGTGACTGATAAAACAAACGTTTAATATAGTAATTATCGAAGATCATAAAAAAAAACTCGTAAAAATGTGTAAAATTGCAAATCTATACAAAAAATTAAGTGAAGCTTAAAAGAAACTCATGGTATTAATAAGTTGTGCTGAGCAATGACTAAACTGTCTTATAAAAAAAAAATTACCTGAATGGTAGATACTTTTCAGTTACAAGTATTTTTTTTATACGGAATACTTTTTAACATGATCGATTTGAAAAGTAAACAATATTGATTATTATGTCTAAAAATTCACAAATTTTACAGAAGCATTTCGAATTCATTAAGTAATTATTTTCTCTTACTTTCGATTAAAGTAATGTATTAAAAATTCGTCCTTACGTCATCAATTTAACCCAAAATGGAGGTCTTAACAATTTATTTACAGTACTGCTTTTTGAATATATACAAGGATAGTATATGCAGGGTTTACAACCATCGGTTTCCGCCTCTTATGTGTAAAATTAGAAATTAACTAATCAAAGTTTTTATCAATTACATTAACCTTTAATCAGCGTTAACAGCATTAACTTTTTATCAATTACATTAACCTTCAGCGACATATGAGTGGAATTTATCAAAAGTAATCTGGTAATATATCTTAGTTAATTTTATCAAAAGTTTTTGTTGTCTAATTGTAAGATAATGCTGAAACCTTATAATAATATTCAACAGATGGATACAAGAATAGACATAAAAACGAAAATGCTTAGAAAATAATAGTCAAAAGTTAATAATAAAGAAGTAATCATCATCTCGAATGTATAGTAGCTATGATATATTTGGAACACGGATATTATATTAGCCCCCACTTTCATTTGTCGTCTGGTTGAAAGTTATTCGCCAAAATAGCAATGAGTCAAATTCTCCAAGAAAAGGAACACATTAAATTGTTTGAAAAAATTGTTTCTAGAATTTTTTTTTAATAACCTAAAATTTTTGTCACTTAAAAAAGTGAGTTATTAATCATATAAACAACTGACTAGTTCGAAAAAAATACCTCTAAAATCTAAAAAAATTAAATTCATTGAATTCACAAACATAAAAAATTACTATCAAAAAAAGTGGTATTCACGAAATGTTACAAGTTAATAGCAAATAAGAAAATATTCGACTTACCAACTGATGGAATATTTATACATAAAGCCTTCGACAAACGTAGGTAAGTTCTTCCTAATTCATAGCAGCATATTTGTAGAGCGTCGCTGATATCAATTAGTAGATCTATAATTTAAGAGTTAAGGTAAAATTTACGTGAGAATATTTATGATAGTAGTAATCGAAATCAGTGAACGATAAATGATTTAAATAATATAATAACTGCATATTAACATTTTTACCCAACTTCTTGTTAAAAAAAATGTTAATTGGCGTGTTAATTAACTAATAACGCACAATTAAAATAGTTTTCAGTTCTCTAAAATAAAAATTGTGCTAAAGTACTACTTAAACGAATATTCGAATACCTAAAAATTCGATGACTGTGATTAAATTCGAGCTGTTTAATGCTATCTCATATTCAAAATTCTCAAACTATATATTCGTTTACTACTTTTATCAATTCCGAAAAACCTATCTTAATTAAATGAAGCTAATTTGATTCGTCTTATCAAATCCCTACATTAATATTCATCTCGAGAAAAATTTGTTAAAAGAAATAAAAAAAAACAACTAATTTATTAAATTGTCTTCTAAAACACATGAATAATTAAAAAAAAAAAAATACCCAGTCAGGATTCGAACCCTGGTACTATAAAATTATGAGCAAGTGTTCTACCCATTACGTTAAGTCACTTAAACTTATAAACTATGTTTTTTTAATCATATGACATTTAATATTTAAAAAATATATAATACTAATTACTTAGACATATTAATAAAACTTCTGGAAAAAAAAAAAATTAAATTAAAATAAAAACGTGAAAAACAAAATTTAATTAATAGAAGAAAAAAGGATACGAGAAGTTCCAGATGTTCTGCAAGTTATGTAAACGCATGCTGCAAACACATGGGTATTTTTTCGTCCTCGAGTCAATTGCCGTGATAAAGCCATTTTAAAAAAGTTACAAGCCGTGTCAATATAATGTTGATTCAAATTTAACTGGTTACATAGTGTAGTAATACCTTGCCGAGCTTTCCTTAACGTTATTTCTCGTGATTCAGTACCCATTCCAACATGAAAGGCTGTCATAGTAAAAGAAAATTAATATCAAGTAATAAGAACGTGTATCCTAAATACGTACAATTTCCAAAATTTCCACACATTCCTCCTTTCGATTCTGCAGAAACAAATTGTCCAATAGCACTACTAGTTCCATTGGCATCTTCTTGAAATTGTACCTCACTGACTATAAGATTACTTTCTAAAACGGCCCCACAATTCATGCATACGGCATCTCCTCGAGCTGGATCTTCTTCGATCTCGGAACTTCCACAATGTTTACATTTGTTACCTGCCATTTTCTTGAAACTGACCATAGATAAAGAATTAAAAATTAATTTTTATTACAATTTTATGATTAATTTTACAAAATTTTTTTTGCTTAAAACATGTTATACCTTGAGGTTAAGTAGTATGTTAAGTATTTAGATAACTTAAATTTCACAAAAATTACTCAATACGATTGTTATAAACCGTATTTAAATTGAGTACTGTCGATAATTAAATCATTTTAATTGTTTTCCAATTAAAAATTTGATTTGACAGACAGTATCCAACTAATGTAGATAATATCACGTCCTACATTACAGTATTTAGGTATTTAAATATTATGTAAAGAATAACATCTATGGTAATATGTGTAATAATCTCTACTAGAACTTGTCTTATAGTTCTTTCAAAACATAATGAGCCTATTTAAAATATTTATGATTTTCACGAGAGTAAAGAGTTATATTTAAAAAATTCATATATGATAAACAAGCACGTTAAAGTATTTCCGAAGATTAAAAATGACGTACAAAATTTTTAACTACAAAAAAGTAAAATAATTAGCAATTCGACATTTCTTTTTCGATGAGTTTGAAGAATTAATATTGATTCAAGGGCACCGTATAAAAGTTTAAAAAGAAATATATGGTTAAAAGTCAGTCAAAATTATGGTAACTTCATTTTTCAAACGAATCTATTCGAATATTTGGACCTGGAATCTATACAGTTACAACACGATGGTTGCCCTATGCATAATGCCATGGCAGAAAGGTTGTTCCTGTTACAAAACTTTAAGGATCTCTTATGAGGAGTGGTTTCGGAAAAATCAACTGGCCAGCTCGATCTGCAGATTAGCCTCCTAACTACTTCATTTCTAGGCCTTTCTTAAAACACTACGCTATTTGCAAAATTGCTCTGAAAATTTGCATTAAGGCAAATAATGGTTGATAATTGTACGAACAATTCTTTTCCTGTGCTAGAAAATACCTAAGTTAGTTTTACAATCGTCTCGATCGTCTGATTTATTACACCGTTAATAGAATACTAATCTTTATGTTAAGCCTTTGAACATTAAAAACTATATTATCAATTCTTGTAATCAATGGTAAAACTTTATAAGATATAATGTCACAGCGAATGCTGTGAGGAGAGAGTTTATTCTGAAATTTTGTCGTGCTACAGTCAAATATTTGAGGATGAAAGTATAAAACTCTCGTTGCAAAGATGTAACAGTTTCAAAATCGTTGTCTGCTCAACAAGAAACTGGGCACGATTACAACTAAATGTGTTGTTTTCTCAATTGTATAGACATATTTTCCTCGTAGAAATTTTTATTTAAGTTAGCTGTAGGGATGGATAAACTATCCAATAAGGTTAAGTAAGCGTATCAATGGTTTTTTATTATTTAAGTTTTTCCATTTTTTTTTTCGGCGATGTAATGAAATATCGTAAAATCTTTATGTAAATAGTATTTAAGATGATATATTAAAGTTAACGCGACGAAAACTATAGCCCTTACGTTGAAATATAATTATAATTGGATTAAGAACTTAATAAACTAATAAATTATAAATACTTTTATTTCCATAACTCTTTTCTGCCAATCATAGATATATAAATGCTTGTTCATATGACCAGTTATTTGAAAAAATCAACACTCAGTATAGTAAGCCAGCGACTCCGTAACTGCAGGACTGAACTAAAAAAAAGAAATTGTTAGTTATAAATGATCATGGATATTTATATTTACTTAATATCGCCAATTTAAATATACATTTATTTTTAAACGACTTAAAAAGGAGGTAATTCTTTTTCAATGCTCCTGTTTATATTTAAAATAAATAAATTAAACATGTATTTGAATAAATCATTTCGTACATGGTTTTATCACATACATAGTGATTTTTTATCGAAATGAACTCGATGTAATTAAAAAATAAATTTATTTCTAAATAATAATGGTAAAATTCTTGAATAAATATCTGTTTTCAATTTTATTTTAAAATACATCTTTATTATTTTAAATATTTTATTGATTTTTAAATTTATTTTTATGCCTCGATAAAAAGTCATTCGTTAGTCTTAAAGCAATTAGTAGGGTAGATTGGGTACGGTTGAAACATTTTAGCGTTTATCGTGTATAGCATTGGAATTTGTTAGGAGAGTGATGACGTAAATATATTAAATAAAAGACCTTATATCTGTCTACTGGGCAATGTTATTTGAGATTATTGTATAGTATTTTCTGTATAAAATCATATTAAAAAAAACAACAGTAATTTGTTTCAACCGTCCCCATTTCAGGGTCTGGGATCAATGGAAACACATGCAAATAATACAAAATATAATCAATTATCATGTTTTATCATCATCTAATAACATTTTACAAATCGTAATGGCACAGTTGAATATCACAAATGTTTTTTTTTTTTATTAATAATCAATATTTGGCGAAACTTATAATCTAACATTATTTTTAATCATCCTTTAAAGTTTTATTTTAAGTACAACTTAAACTAAATATTAATCATACGTTGGTGACGATATTTTTGCAATATTTGTGTGAATATATTTCTCAACTATTGACAGTATTACAAACTTTTAGAAAAAAAAACTAAAGACATTATAAAAAAATACTTGAATGGTTACGAGATCATTCGAGAACATAACCAAGGCTACCTTGTGTGCACTTATCATGCGCCCACATTTTACATACTGTGTATTGTATCCATTTTTCCCTCGGTCTGCTTTCTGAATATGCTAACATACAAACAACACAGTAGCAATCCTCATCTTCTGATGATGATGACTCTTGGTGCATCTTAATTTTTTCCCTGCTTCTAGCATTTCTTTTAGTCTTTCCCCCATCTAATCTTTTCTTAACTTGTTTAGCTTTGGTTCGTTTCAATCTGTTTTCATATTCTCTTCTGATCTCTTCTTTTTCAGGTGTGTCTAGGTAGATAGTAAATTTCCTGGTTTTTCTGTCCCTATTTGTTAATTTCCTTGGAGGAGCATTTGGTAGTCGTCGTATAACTTCTGGCGAAAATAAAGCTGTCACAAAGGCAGGTGCAAAATCGAGTTCAGTAAACAAATGTCGATTAAATGAAACAATCCCAGTTGTACGAAAGCCAGCTTGAATATTGGATTGTGTAAGAGCAATCGGCATAGCAGTAGTTAAAATCCCTGGAATGTCGTATATTGTCATTGTCTTTCCGGGGTGGCTTCGGATCCATCCATCGCAGGTTGAATTTACAGCTTTCTTCAGTAGAGCAAATACAAATCGATCAAGTGGTTGGAGTTTGTGTGAGCAGCGAGGAGGGAAAGATATCATTACAATATCATTCGTCTTGAAAAAGTCTAGTGCGTTAATTTGTATATGTGATGCGTGGTTATCAAGCACAAGTAAAATTTTACGCGAAGGAGAAGCATTCGTATGTTTTTTGAAGTGCCAGAAGGATTTGCACTCCCAGCAGACCCTATTGGCCCATCCCTAACAAAGTGATCTTGGTATCGTACTCGCGGAAAGACAAAGAACGGAGGTATAGAATTTCCGATGACATTGACCGCAACGGCTACTGTAACTAAAGCAGCCCTCTCAGCCGAAGTTACTGAGCCTACTTGACGAGCACCACGTCTAGCTATAATTATGTCGGGTTTTTGCACAGTAGTTATGCCGGTCTCATCAACATTATATATATTTTGTGGTTCAAATTTATAGCAGTCCATAACATTAGCCAAATTGTCGTAGAAAGCATCTACGTTTTTCCTATTAAAGCTAGTCGCCCTAGAAAAACTTGAGGCCTGTGCTGCACGTACTGACAGTTCAGGATTCAGTTCAGCCATTTCGTTGTCATCCTGAGGTCGTGATAAGTTGTACTCGACGGTTAGTTCGTATGCCAATTTCATGACATCCTTTTTAGTTAGGCTAAAATATATATCTGAACATCTAATTAAATATTTAGATAACTAACGCTCTTGTTCCCGGGTAAACACCTGATTATGGGTCTTATATCCCATTTCTTGATTTTCATCGTTACCAGCCGCATCTCGTTTATGTACATATCGGAACAGAGAACAGTGCTTCAGTCCAGAAAAATACTTTAGAAGAGCGACGTAATACTAAAATTCATGTTCCAACTTGTCTTCCGCTTCGTACTCCCCTTGCACCCCTCACCACACCAAGCACTGTTTACGCGATATTCATTTTGTTTCAACCGTCCACCGTTTCAACCCTATTAGTACTAATTGAATACTATAAAATATAATTTGATGCTTAAGTGGATTTTTTCAGGAAATTTTGTAAAATAGTCTTTTAGTTATCCTTGTTAAAAATATCACTATGTCTAGATCGAAAAATAAACAATTATTGATATATACCGTTGCGATGATAAAACCCTTTGTAGATTGAAAACCATGCTGTAGATTTTGTAAAGCAATTGCGGATTTTATAAAGCATGATGTACATTTTAGTCACTATGGACCATTTTCTGGAAACCTAACATGAATCAAAATTTAATTAATCCAATAATATATATATTCATTTTTAACTTACTTGTATCTATACAAATAGGCAATAACAATTTTATTGAATAATTCAAGAATAAAAGTATTATGTTTGGATACAAAAATCATAAAATAATTCAACACATCTAATTCGTTATTTTCTTTATAAATTTGAATTTTTCGATTACACTCATATTTATTAAATCCGTGGAATTATTCGCATATCATATTGTTTATTGATAGTATTAAATAAACGTCATAATTAACTTTTTTTAAAATATTTATTAATCACTTGAAAGAGCTAAAAAAAATGTTATTTCTGCAATATTTTCTTGTTTAATTATTTAAACCAAATTTTAAACCGAAGAATGGAGTATAAATGTTAATAAAAACATTTGTTTACCAATAACTGAAGTTTTGTAATGACATAAACATTTAAATTTCTCGCTTAATATACATTTGTAAATAATAGTGTTAAGAGAAATTTTCTAAAATAGCGGAAATTAATTTCAATTTCGCTCTGAAAGTTTTGTAGTTCTTGGCCACGCCAGTGGTGCTTTTTGAAATGTTTTCCAAAAAAATACATAGAGATGATAGGGAGAGAAATATTATTATTTTTATAGTATTAACTAAACAGTAAGGTTTTTTATCGACATGTTTATTCGTATTTACAGTTTATCAGTAACTGAATTTTATTTAAGTCTTCTTAAAATTATTAATATTGTATCGAAAAAAACATTAATTCATAAATATATTTCGACTTTATAAATTTAAATCATAGTAATATATACATACATAAAAGTACACAAAGTATTAATTATATATTTTTTGGAAATCCACTTGAAAAATCAAATTTTATTTTATAGCATTAAATGAGCACTAAATTATCACTAATTAATGAGCTATGTTTTGATTCACCCCTTTTTTGGAAGTAGTAAACTGCTAGCATAATATAAAACTAGCAGTATTTTTATTTTTTCGAAACCGCTTGAGCATCAAATTATCTTTTATGGCATTAAATTAGCACTAAATTAGTACTAATTAATGAGCTATTTTATGACTGATTCTACCCATTGGACACTGCTAGTTTAACATAAGTACATTGAAACTTTATTAAACGTGTGCGTTATATTAAAATAACGGTATGTTATAATATTTTCAATTTGTGTATTTTATGATCATACATTCTCAAATGGACGAAACATGTGTACTTTTACCTACTAACATGATAACATTGATATTAAAATTGTAACTTGTTTAGCATAAAACTTGATTTTTTCGAAAAATGTAATCATCGGAATACTTAATTCTTTGAAATATTAGATCGAGTATCCCACATTGTGCTCTTTTAAATTCATGTTTAATGTAATGAATTTTATTCAAGTTTATTCTTTTAGTTATCTGAACTGCTGACATTATAAAATTTAAACATAGATTTAATGCTAATGTTTTATAAACAATAGTTGGCTCATTTATTTCTAGGCTTATTTATTTCTTTAACAACCTTTCGTACTTAGCTATAATTATTGTACTTGTTCTTATTTGTCGGCGACATGTCGGTAAAGCCAACTATACGTCCACTTTCGAAGACGGTGACTATCGGTGACTATTCGGTAAAGAGAACCGACTATTCGACTTCTGACTTTGTATGAATATCTTAATAAAATTTATTTTGGAGGTATCACGTAAAAACTCTGATTGTTTAATAATATTTTATAATTTTTATTTTAGAATCAGTAATATTGAATCAAAATTGCATGTAAATGATGTACTGTAAAAATTAAAAAATATTTTTAAAAATTCTAAACATCTTCTGTAAAATCAAAAATAAGCAAATTTATAACCTTACATAACCTAATCAAATTAAATTTAACACATACATAAATTTCTTTTTTAATTTTTTTCAATTTTTCTCTGTATTCGCTTGGCCTACTAAGCGGCTGGTCGCACGGTCGACTAACAACTTGGTTAGTCGGCTACAGTAATAGTCGGTATAACTCTAATAATTATTAATATTATTGTTATTGGCTGTTATTTATGGTTATTGGCAGGGATACTTGATCCTCTCGAGTATTTTACAAGTTTTGATCTACTTTATTTGTTCTACAAGAGAGGTTGTACGTGAACAGCTAGTGGAACGAGATGAACTACATTATGAACTTGCTGAATAAAAATAACTATTACGGTCTGAAATAATCTTTGAAAAGTAAAATAGGGATTATCCTTCCCACCTCTCCCAATGCTATCTATGCTAGAATAGTAAGTGTTTCAAATATATTGCACTAAGCATTATTGTATGGCGGATCGTTTATTATTTTTTCAATTAGGTTTTAGAATCATTTTATGGCGTGTAAGAATATTACAGATTGTTGGAGGATAAATTTTTGGTCCAAGTTCCGTACGACCTCTTTCCCTTTTCAATAAAGAATGTGATAATGAAATTATAATAATGATTTATATGTAAATTGGACAAAACAGAACTCCATTGATTTAGGGTGGTGCTAGATTTTTTCATACTCAAGATCGTCCACAACCATTGTATAAAAAGATCATAATACAATAGAAGTTAAGAGGAATTCACACAAAAAATGAAGCTTCTATTATAAAGACAATCTCTAGTGTAATATAATATACATAAATATACATAGTATTTTTTCAATTTTCGCGAACAAACAGGTAGGTGTCTTGAAACATGGATCATGCACACAACTGACAGGTTCACTGAAATATTTGAATTTTAAATGATGATGGAATCACGGTCTTATATACGAAGTAGTACTGTCAGTAATGGGTCGTGGTTAGTAGTATACTCTACTTGCATACACGGCAACTTAAAAGTGCAGCCATTAATTAAACACTCTTGTTCATAATTTTTTAACATTGATTGTCCTAATCTGTTTGCATGACCGTGGATTGAACAACCTATGGTATCATTTTAAATTATATAGAGCTCGAAGTATATAAAAAATGATATATAGCCTTCGAGACTGTGTTCAAATTGATCGTGCAATTGATGCCATAAAAAAAGGTTTCATAGATAATAACCCAATTATATTATTAATGATAACAGCTTAAAGATTTTAAATTAACTTTCTGAAATTCTAAAATATAAAACATATAACATATTAATGATATTAATTCAATATTTACAAAAATGTCATTAGATGATTTATCTATTAAAAGATTGCATTGAAAATCTTTGATAGATTATAATCCGATAAGTCTCTTGTAGTTCGTCGCTATCGCAAATCTAAAGTCGTTCATCGCGAATCGCTTGTCGCTATAGGGGTTCTATTTCTGTTAGGGGTTCAACCAAGGTTTGGAAAAGTAAACAAAAATAATTTATTAGTAATTTTTTATTTAATAACACACACTCCAAAACGTGCGGAATTGCATTTTTTTCACATTCCATTCATAATTTTTTATACAATTGTTTTTATTTATAATTTTATTTTATTTTTTATTATTTTTTTTTTAATATTCTTTATCATTTGTTTTTCCATTTTGAATAATAATAAATTTACAATTCTTTCCAATTTAGTATCTTTTTAAATACAATAAATAGCAAGTTATACGTATTATATACATATTATAAATTATATTTAAATGTATTATAGTGTGATTATTTTTATGTATATAAATATGTATACATGCATTTTTATAAAAATTTCATGATAAATATAGTTAAAGTATATTTTTATTTGGTAGGAAACATTCGATGATGGATAATTATCTATAAAAATTGTTTTTTTTTTCTTTATGTACTTTTATATTTACAGTTTTA
This sequence comes from Chrysopa pallens, assembly GCA_020423425.1. Taxonomy (NCBI): domain Eukaryota; kingdom Metazoa; phylum Arthropoda; class Insecta; order Neuroptera; family Chrysopidae; genus Chrysopa; species Chrysopa pallens. The sequence goes on along the minus strand of CM035592.1, from coordinate 99,126,497 downwards.
TGATATTTTCGTTAGTCCAATATTAGATATCGTTGGTGTTTGGATAAATATTTGATTGTTTTTTTAACTTACTATGCAACAACTTTGGAGCAATTGCTTATTTGGCACTCAATTTATTATATTTCACATCAAAATGTGAAACTAGAAGGAATCTCGAAAATTAAATTTAAATTCATTCAAAAACAAATAATTTATAAATTCTCAAAGAATGTTTTCCGTTTTTATCTAGAAAATAAAGTTTTACGTGTGGCTCTAGGATGCTAATACTTCAAAGTGCGTATATCAACCTGTAAGTTAGCTTAAAAAATTGGTCACTAATTGGTTATGAATGGTTAGAAAATTTTAAAATTTAGCCTGGATTGATTTCTCCATTATAAAAAATTTAAATTTTCAAGGTCATTGTAAAGATTTCAGCACATCAAATTGTGAATATTGAGTCGACAAATAGTCTAAATAATTGGTCATTGGTCATAAATGGTTACCATATTTTAAAATTTGGCCAGGTAGATTTTTAAAAAATTTTTAAATTAATAATTGTTCAAAATCATTAAAAATATTTTAGCTCGTCTAAGTGTAAATATTGACTCTAATAATTTGGGCTTTCTTCGTGCAACATTTTGATAAAAGGATAAATTTCAGACTTTGGCCATCAATTTTCTTAGTGCCGAATATTTAAAATTATCATACAATAAAGCGTGACAAAAATATGCAATATGCTGACCATTTATGACCATTAGTAACCAATTATTTGAACTGTTATTTGAGTCAATATTTTCACTTTGTTGTACTAAAATATATTTAATGATCTTGAAAAAATTATTAATTCAAAGTATTAAGGAAACTTAGCTTGACCTAAATAAAATATACTGATTATTTATGATCAATTACTGACCAATTATTTTTACTATTTTTCGACTTAATATTCGCAGCTTTATGTCTTAAATCTTTCCAAATTACCTTCCAAACTTTCATTTGTTACTATGAAGATACATAGCCTGACCAAATTATGAAATTAACTGACCATTTATTACCAATTACAGGTCGAAATTCACATATTGGCGTGCTAGCATCCTGGTACATGTAATGCTACAACCATACAAGCAAGTGACTCCATAATAGCATATTCCCTCTTTTTTTTTAATTAAGAGTGTTGTACATCCACATCTTGAATATTTTTAGTCTCATTTTTGTGAAATAAAGAAGCTTTAATTGAAGTAGTATAAAAAAATAAATGTTAAATACCCAATTGAACGGCTGCTCTAATTTACAATAGTGAGTTTTTAATAAACGCAAACATAAACAAATAAATTGGGATTTTTGATAGAACAGTATACAAAGACTTTTCTTTTTAGATAGATATTTAAATTTTCATATTCGAGATCATCTTAAAAAAAATTGATTGAGTTCTAGTCAATAACTTTATAACAACTGCTTCATTTAATAGATGAAAACATGTAGATGTGAAATACATTTGGTAATTTTTTTCAAGCAAGTTTTTGGAAAAAAACTAAATTTCTAACTAAAACACATTCAGTGGCATTAAATTGAGACTATTTTGTATAGCTAGTACAAAAACAAATAAACCGCTCCACTGATAGAATAGAGATGAAGTATGGACTGCGCGATACGGCTGAAATACTGTCGCACGAAAATAAGAGGAATAGAAATAATTCGTGCTCATTCGTCATCATTGTCTATTTCAGTGCTGACATAATAGATATTGTCATTACATATATGCTATTTCTTTTCAACTTTTTTCCGCTATATTTTATACATGGAAAAGACAGAAGCGCGCTTTCCACACTTCTTTATGTCTATTTACATATATGTAAAATATATGCTCATATTTACCCTCTCTATTAGGTAGTTTGACTTCCTTAGATAAGTATGTATTTACTTCGGAAGATAACATATTTTCCCATACAAGGGTGGACATAGCTTCTTTTTTTACAAAACTGAAAATTATAATATTCTTGTACCTATAAAATGTTAATTTTCAATACATCTGTGCTCTTGTTTATATTGGACATGATTGTTAATAGATGAGAGATGAATATTTTACAAGTTTTTTTTTTTGAAATATTATTTTCTTTTTTAGTTTTCATTTAATGTATGAAAAACGAACCCTCATGTTAATTTTGTGCTCAGTTTATCGAAAAAGCTTTTATCAAAAGTTTATTAATTGAAAAATATTATTTTTTATATCCATTGAATAATCAAAATTAAAAACAACTTATAATTAACGAATAAATTATAATTTAATTGTTTAAATTAAGCATTAAAAACACATACTTTAGTTTGTTGAAATACACCACAGTATGATTAAAAATGGAGGAAAATTTATTTATTTTATGAAAAAAATTTCAAATCAAAGTTTATTGTTTAAAATTCTTTTACAGTTAATTATCTGAAATATCTACCTAGTAATTTTGAAAAAAAAGTATGAAATGATTTTACACATTTAAAAAACATTCTTAAAATTAAATATTGATTTTCTGCTTATTTGGAGCTTTAAATTGAATCGGCAGATGGACAGGCTTTATCCATTTGTTTAATTTGTGCTTATTAATTATTCTATAATAATGTTGTTAGTAAACGTATTTTTGTAACAGTTAAAGTTACTCTATCTATATTTATATATTGCGAATCGTTTTTCTCTCGCTAACACTTTGATTGTAAATAACGAATAAGTCATATTGCACTCAGATTTCAGTGTTAGAAATAGTTGCATTACCTTTGAACAGTTAAGATTTAAATGAAATCGATGACAAGCGACTTTCAAGCAACCCAATATATAAATTTCATAGATTTTATTTATCCGGTACTCCGTATCCTTTATTTCCACCATTTTCTACCAAAAACAAGTAACAGCCAAATTTCATTTTTTAAAAACAATTATGTATCTAAAAATTTCTCCTTAAATAGTTTTTCAGGATATAAAATTGCTCCACTTACGTAATCAATATTTAAATGGTTATCCGTAAATAAAAAATCAAATTTTTATTCCCGACCAGCTCCATTAATGCATTTTAATCACCTTTAAAGTCGAAAATTGCACTCTTCTTTCGATTAGCAATAATAATTGTTTAGTGGGAAATATTATTATAAATCAATTAATAATATTAATTAGTAATTTTAACACCGTCGAGGATGAGAATGTGAAAATTAGGGTGAGGGTGAATTAAGTATTTGTCCTTATCGTTTGGAGTGTCCAAAAATAAAATTTTTAATTTAATAAATGCGAAAGTTAATTTGTAATTCATAAATTACTTTTTTGGTACCCCAAACATATATATATCCTGTAATGCTCTTTCTGAATATAAAATTGCGCTATGTCTATTTTCCAATATTTTTTCGGATAATTTTCAATGCGAGTATTGACGAGTATCCCTTTTAAGTAACGTTCGCGATTATAATAAAAAAACTAATTGTCAGAAACTTTTGAAAAACTAATAGAATATTAAAAAAAATATTCTCTGTTTTGTTATTAAGATAAAGCAACTGAAAGTTCAAGAATACGTGAAAAAATATAATAGCTTAAAAGTATATGTGATATACATATAAATGATTATTGTAGAAGTGTGTAGTTTACCTATATAAACGACACAAACTATACACACATATTTCGTGCTGAACAGTAATTGCCAAAAATAAGACTTATCTTACTACAACCTAATTTATTCGTACCGTGCCTATGATGCATAGCATTTTTACAATATTGTAGCAGAATTATTCCCTTAAATGTCTATACAAAAGATGCGTAATAACCATTGTCTATACCACTGAAGTGTGTAAACATCACAAATCATGGAAATACAATCAATAATTGATAGCTTGGGGCTATTCTTGCCAACAAAAAAAAAATTAGATTTTTTTTTATAAAAAGAAACATAATATTTGATCATAAATAAGCATACAGCCTTTAGTATCATTTGTTATTATATTTTGAGAGCAACTTTGAATTATATATTAATTCAAACGTTTTTGAATTTAATTTTGTTTGCTTTGGGGTAAAACATGTATTTGATGTTTGTTTGCATTTTATATATACTGCGCTTATGAATTTTATAGAATGATTAACTGAACATCATAAAATGCTTATGTGCTTATTGGGAATAAATCAGTCAACCATTCAAATTTATAAATACTTAGTTCTTTTTTGGTAAATTAAAAATATAGATTTATTTGACGTACATTTTTTTTTTAACTACTTAAAATGTGACATTTTAAACAATTAACTTTGCTTTTAATGTTGATTTAGATTCGTTTAAGTACCCGTGTTTTACTTTCGTGTTTCGTCAAAATTGTTAAGAATTAAATACTTATTCTGATAGTAAACTACACTTTTTTACAGGTTGCCACACTTTTTGACAGGCGTTGTTGTTAGACGAATGACTTACAAGCTACCGAAAAATAAATTACGTTGATTTGACTTATCTGGTGCTACCAAAAAACCATTCCACTTTTGTCGGTCACTTCTACAGAGACAATTTCATCGATATTCTTTTTTGTTTTTTTTTTTATACATTATCGATACTCCCATATTATTTGCCGTATAAGTGCCATTTAAACAATTTTCGCGTACCATAAAATCGAAAAGTAATTACTTATGTGTAATTAGAATTTGGTCTCAATTTGAATATAAAAATGCACTGCAGAACATTTAATTTTCATAATAAAAATATTCCACGAGACTAAACTTTTTATTTTTACCTATAACTTCTATAATATTCATTTTACACATGCTAAAATTTATAGCATTTAGATTGTTATATATCTAACGTTTACTAAATTTGCTCACTAAAATATAAAACACATAATTTCAATTTAAAATAATCCGGTAGATGCAAAAAACTTCACGTTTTCATTGAAACTTTTTGTTTTCTGATATGAACTACGTGCCAATTACCTTTAAGTATAATATTTTTTCACAGTAGTGTTAATTTATTTTAACTTAATTCGGCAGTTAAAGTTTGTTTAAACAATTTTTTTTTTGAATTATTCGTGTGCTTGGAACTATTATATATTTTTGACTGTATTTGCTCCTTGGTATAACTGAGCTATATAGTGGACAGCAGATAGTATTGGATATACATGAATACAGATAGTATTCATACTAAGATAGATTACCGGTAAAATAAACAACTACCTAAAATTAGGTGCACAACAATTACACACAATAGACATAAAAATTATAATATGTGAAGTATTTTATAATAAAGTTTAGTGTATTATAGTATAATACAATAATTAATTGCATTTTGTAGTCTATGGTAAATAGTCATCTGAGTGTAATTATGAATGGTTTATAATTCTGCTACTATGGCGCTAAAATCTAAGCATGAATCTCACGGAGTTTATCATTGGCACCTTATGAACAATCACCATTGCGTATAATTTCTATGGGAGATAGTGATAGGCTATAATATTTTTTCTCAACATTTCTCTTGTATCGATTAGAATGAAAACATCAATACAAATGCAATAAGTATCCCTTTTTCATTTTGTCGTTTTTGATATTTATTGTTATAAATAGTTTGATACTTGTCATTTTTTAGTAAAACCCATTATTTTTTAGTAAAACACACTATTATTACATTTTCTTACAGCTTAATTTTTACATAAGGGAAGAAAATTCAATATATAATGCATATAAAAAATATGCAGTTAGCATTTTATAACAACACCTAATAAAAAATTAGTTGCAAAGTACCTGGAAAAATTTATGACACAAACACATGATGTCATGAATCTTTTTTCAAATTGTAAAAATTTTAAGATACAAATTTTCAAATCTTTAATTTATTTAATATTAACATCAGAAAGAAATTTAAAAATATTTCTGATAACTTCTGATAACTTGCTTTTTCGACATTACAAAATTTTGGTTGAGTAGTCAATTACTCTTTGATTCTAATATTTTGTTTTTTTGAAAGCACAATTCTGTATGATTTTTTTTTTTTTTTAAATACATTTCATGAAAAGTAAATTATTTAATATTATTAATAATTTGATTATTATTAAATTTATTTTAATTCAACTAGTCCTTAGTTCTGACTTTCTACCATTTGAAAGTCTGATTCTGTATGAATATTGTTTTTAATATACCTACATCATAAAAATTAAATTTTTCTGCATTATTATTACTATTAATAATTTCCATAATTATTAATATTTATTGTTTTGAAATGTACAAATATAATGAAATTGTAACAGGAATTTTATTATTCAATTTAATATTATTATTTTTGGTTATTTTAAATAATTTAATTTTAATTTCATTTATTATGTACAAAATATTTTTTATGTACAGCTATAAATTTTTATGTACAATTATTTATTTACATAATTTTCATTTTTGATTGATTCGATCATATATATATATATATATATATATATATATATAATATATATATGTATATATATATATATATATATATATAATTTAAAATGTATTTTTTCAAATTACTAATTATAATTAATTTATATACATATCATATAAAAACATTTTAGACAAACCACAAAAAATTAATATATTTAATAGAGTCGATTTTTTTTTCCGTTTAATATGTATGTTTAATTCATTTCGATAAGGTATTCCCAAAAAGATACTAGAAATACTTCTAGAATGGCAGCAAGTAACATTTTTCTATAGTATGCTTTATTTTATTTTGGTTTACACGTTGCCAGTATTCATGTCGATACATCTATGCAATGGTTAGTATGTTGTATTTTTGAAGATGTAGTCATTAATTTTGAATGGTTGGCAAGTGTCTGGTACCAGCCAATGACAATATTAGTTTTTTGTAAAATTGCTAGAAAAAGTCAGAAAACATCTCAACATGTATACCAATTATTGGTAAAATAAAAACTGCTATTGACAAGAAGAAATTTGCCAGGCGTAAACTTAACATTTACCCATTTCTTTCTAGTTTGCAGCAATTTTTAGAAAGAATTTGCAATAAATTATTTAATTGACTTACCGCGTGAGCTAAAAACTTAAATTAATATTTATTTTTGTTGAACATCTTTATGAAACATGAAAAAATGCTTCATAAAACTGTTAATATAGTCTAAAATTAGATGCCTTTGCTTGACAAATGAATTGTTTTCAATCGCAGATATCAATCTTTACTTTGAAAACCCGGCAATTTTCACCAAATACTATTAATTGAATTTAAATTTTTTGGAATCCGTGCTTGTAGTTTAATGTATTATTTCATTCGGTCTCTTGTTTTACCACTCTCTCTCTCTCCCTTTATGAAGGATATCGGAACAAATAATAATAATATTCAAAGTGATTGAATTAAATGTAGTAAACAAACTTTTAATTCAATCTGTAATAAAATGTTTTTAATTTTAAATCTAATTATATTAATTTAATAACTTTTAATTATTTTTTTTACATTGATTTACGCATTTTTAAATATAAACTAATGATAATTTTTTTTTATATCACAACCTTAGTCTCTTATAAAATTATTTATTTTTTTAGTTACCTTTAATTAATTTATAATTATTTAAAAAAATCTATATTAGTTCTTTTTTTATTTCATTTTTTTTTTTTTTTTTTTTTAACAGTAAAAAGATTCATATTTTCCCCTGTAAACCGGTAGCTTTTGTTACATATTTTGATGGTGAATTATTTTGTTTAAAAAAAACAATTTTTATCTAATGATTTGTCGATGAATAAAAATATTTCGAACTTTATTTTTCAAAAATTATATTTTTTACTTTTTGAATACAAAATGGTTTAATCAATGAAAAGTTTGAAGGAAAAAAATTTACCAGATCATATTAACTATTAAGTATATTGAAATTTTTCACTCATATCGTGTGTTAATTAAAAAAAATCTTAACGAAGTCAGTTTCTCTCACTGCTTCATGTGAAGGCCGCAATTAAATAGTTTACATTCGGATAAATTTACGGCTATTTAAATTGTATACATTTAATGTTATAGATTGCTAAAAACTTTCAGAACTTTAGTAAAAATATTATTCTTTGATATTATTTGATATTGATTCGGTAAATTTAATTCACTAATCACCTCATTTCTGTTTCCAGCAGAAATCTTAGTGTCAAAATTGAATACACAACTTAAGAATTTTTTACCTTAACAAAAGCTGTGAATAGTACGTTTCCTTAATGTTATCGTAACATACATGTTTCGAGAGTTAAATGACTTTCGAGAGTTTATAAATTCTCTTTTGTTAAGATAATTTCAAAAAATGTACGCTGAAGCTTTAATGAAAACATATTTATGTAATAGTTTTTCACATATGGTTAAAAAAAATAAGTATTACAAATCGTTTTGAAGATACAGGAGAAAAGAAAAAAAAAAGAAACACTTTCCACCATTTCGATGGCTAATCGTTAAGTCACTGATTAATCCAAAATATATTCAATTTTTAAAAATAACTTATACTTAAATAACATAAATTTTAACATTAATTAACCCTGAGAAATTTGTTTATATAAGTGACAGTATTTTATTAGTAGTGCTCAAGTATTTAGGATTATCAATAGAGAAATAGAAAAAAGTATTCAAAATTTTATTTTGCGAATATTTTTGTTGAAAATCGTACATAAGCAATTGCTTTGAAAAACTTTGGATCATTAACCAGCCTTTGAAAAAAAATACGTTTTTAACATTGATCTAAACCAAGTATCTATTATCAAGCAGGATTTGTTTTTTTTGAACGATTATTATAGTTGATCAACAAAGGATAAATCAAATTTGTAGAATATCTTATTAAAATCTTATTAAAACCGATTTAACTGGTTTTCTCGTTCAAATACGCCTTTTCGTTTCAAATTAATTGCAATTATTGATAAATACAAATTTCAGTAAATTTTATGTTTCGCTTTCATCTTTGGATTTTATATATTATATACAAGTTCAGTCTAGAAGAGAGGATTTATATTATTTTGAGACGTGTAGGAACAAATAAGTATTCAACTTCAACTAAGTATTCAATAAGTATTCAACTATTCAAGTTGTAAAATTGAAAGACCATGCTATTGGAGTAAATATTTGGTAAAAAATAATAATAAATAACATAAGCCACGTTGTTCTCACGAATCAAGAATTTAGTTGACCGATTTTAATGGATAAAAAAACGTTGAATAAATTGAATCATTTGTTGTTCACATTTTTCAATAGAAATTGATTCAATTATTTTTAAACTTAAAACAAAAGACACAGAAAATAAAAGTTGAAACCGAACTTGCAAATTGAACTCATCTCACACGTTTCCGATTTACAACCAAAGCACTTTGTTTCAAAATTCTTAAGGCGACCAAAATTACGTTCTTGAAGATTGGCGTTCTTGACGCCATGCTGGTCTCTAAATTATCAAAATTTATTAACCTACATACCTTAAAAAAAATAAAATACTAGACAATGAAAATAAAAATTGTTACCCAAAGATTACAATTTATTATCGCGAAAAGAGCTGTTTAAAATCGCGAAATATAGTGACAAGGTTTGTTTTATGAGATGGAGATCGAAATCTATAAATAATAAATTTCTAAATGAAAAAGTACAAAAAATAAATATTTTACAAAATCTTTTAAAATTTTTCTATTTCCACATGATAGTTAAGTACTAAAATCACTAAATACATTTAATATTCAAAAATGAGTGACGTCGTGTATTAGAAATATTAACACAATGTAAAAAAAGCTGTATAAATGACGTTTATTTTTCTTCATAAATTATTAATTGTACTTAGTAATTTTAGTGAAATATTATTTTAAAATATTCTGAAGTATGTAAGAAAATCGGCAAGAATTCAAATAAGAACGATTCCATAAAAAAACTGAAACATTTTTAAACATTATTATTTATAAAAAGATAATATATATTTTATACGATTTACTTAACAATAATTAAATTAATACTTAATTTTTTGTTTACGAAAAATATTTTTTATATTAAATTATCGAATAAAAAATTTATATTTCATCCATCAAAATATGTGCTTACAGCTCGGTTACTTGTCAAACAGAACTCTCACGTTTTTTTACCATTAATGGTGTATCAACCGTTGGTTCTTCTTCACTGGACAATGGTTGTAAGGGTATTGGTGGTTGTTCCGCGCGTGGGGCTGCAATTGGTGGCACTCGAGGCATCGTCATTGTATGCTGTACAGGTGATGGTCGACATTGTGTTGGTAATGGATATATTCCCGTGGGAACTGCTTGCAGATGACGTACACCAGCTATCGCACCCGAATACGTTGGCCAATGTTGTCGGGGTAATGTACAACCACCACCAGGAAAACTTCCTGGCATTACGCCGCCGGGTGTTACATGCTGTTGGCAAAAGAATATACACTTTTTATTTAAAGTTATTATACATAAATGTAATATAATAATAATATATTTGTATGGGTACAGTATGTGTAAATAGTAATTAGGGTAAATCAAATTCTGTAAAAAATTTTGCTAAAATAGATAATTTTTTTTAAATTAACGATTGTAAGAATGCTAGGTGATTTGCACAAAATAGTTTTTTTTAACCAACTCCAAAAAAGGTGATTTGTATTCGACCCATTGATATGTATGAGAGTCTGTGTGGCTGTATTTTCACAATTTTCTCAAAAACTACTCGATGGAGAATTGTATGTCGTTTATAATAATAAATTTTTTGTGATTGTGTATCACCGAAGAGACATTTTCCATGTTTATATGCAAAACAAAAATGTAAAAAATAATTCTAAATTAAAAGCTTAATTAAACTTATGATTAATTACAATTCGAATTTTACGTCAACGAATCAATTTAAGTTTTAAAGTTGATAAGAGCTAAATAGAAAAGCAATTATTCACAAGGATATTACTTACATTTTTAGTTTCGAATTGTCTTGTTAATGCATATTTTTGAAGGAGATTCTAATACCTAAACTATTTGAATTTCGAAAATATAAACCTAAAAACAGTCTCACTTAACTTTTTTTATACACAATAGATATAGCATTATTTTATTTTATTAAATACCTATATTATATTAGGAAATATTTAAATCATCTCTATGTAAATGAAAAAAACGTGGTTTGCAAAAACTTGATTCCTAGAATCTGATCTATAGCAAAAGCGTCCTTGTCACATCCCCGCCAAAATTGGTGTATTAAGTAATTGATCACAATTGGTGTATTACTTTTCGGCGAAATTAGAAAAAATTGGCATCAAAATATCGAGCTGTTTCAGATTTTGGAATAAAATAAAAGAAAAATCCAAGAAATGTGGGGCTATCATTCAACTCATTTTTCTCATGATTTTTATTCATATATTTGGTCAATTTTCAGCAATGCAATCTAGACTCAAAGTACCAATCTCAATTGAATGCCTAGCAAGAAAATGACAACCTTAATTTCCTTATTTTTTTAATACCTATTGCCACCTTAAGTGTAATCCAATTTCTATAGATGCTTAAAAGTTTCTGCTATATTTTAAATTGAAATAGTTTTTAAAATAAAAACATTTTTAAAAAGTAACTTGTTTATTGTTGTTTAATAGATAAAAATTACAGATATTTTATTTAGGAAGGTACATTTTTTAGTATTATGAAGTATATTATAACTCTATATTAAAATCAAAGATATATATATATATATATATATATATATATATATATATATATATATATATATATATATATATATATATATATATATATATATATATATATATATATATATATATATATATATATATAGTGTTTATCTGGTGAATTATTTAGAGAACGGGCACCTTTAAAACAATCAAACAGAATAGTAATTAAAACACTATTGTGTTAGGTTCATTGCATTTGCTTTTAAAACGAACATTCATTATACAAAATATGCGTCAATTGAATGTGGAGCCTGCTCTAGGTTTTCAATTATTTGTGCAATAGGTTGGTTGTGCCTTCTGATAGGAAAATCGATACTGGTCCACTCTCTGAGCATGTATATGTGTATACTAACCCATATAATACACACAATTGGTGTAATATTCACCAACTACGTATGTATGTTGTCGTTATGTTTGCTAGTATTTGGTTCGCTATGAATATTGCGTTATTTATAAGTGGCAATAGAAATCGATCACACATTTAAAAAACCATAAGCGATTTACCATAAGTGATCTTGAGTAATAGTGACAAAAATGACATATTACTAGAATCGAGGCAATCATTAGAATCAAACCAGTACGACGCAATCACTAAGAAAGCTTCGAAAAGTTTATTGACAATTATTTGATACTAGGTGGATCAGAGTACAAACCATGGTAAAGTACTTAAATTTTTGTAAGTATGAAGTGCAAATTGTTGTCTGTATTCTTGAACAGTATTTTCTCCCGGAAAAATTGTGATTCTTGATTGTGATCTAGCATTAATAATTCTTTCTAAATCTGTCTAAATGTAGAAAATATGTTCTGACGAATAAATTATGGATTATTTGGTTTGGTCGCCATATTTCAAGTTGTCATGCACCTTTTTTGATTTCATTTTTACCACGTTGGTTTTTTTACACGATTTAAAATAATTAAAAAAGGAAATGTTTTGGAAAATTGACACTACAAAAATAAGTATTTAACAAGTGAAGTCAAGATAATAACCAAAATTAATTGTGTAGATAATCGGCACATGATTCAGCATGTCTACTTTGAAATTCTATTTATCGAGATACTTTTTTCTATAAGAGACTCAGATAAGAAAGGTATGTTAAGCAATTTCTCTCACGTTACCCAATCCGCTGTTTCGTTTTGTTGTATACCATAAAGATCCGCGCATCAAATTAGCCCAAACTACTGGAAACTTCAAGTTCCCGAAGAAAAGAGTAAATAATGCTTTGTTTAAAGATCTGTTTACGAGACCATTTTTAATATATAAAGCATAAAAATAATTTTAACCCATCGTAGGTCTAAATATTCAGACTTTTATATTTGCTTTCCATGCCAATTTTAACCTGTTAGACATTTGCAGAGTAATTGGATTTCAATTTTGTTTTCTCTTTACATATATAAACACAAATTCTCAACGTTAACGGTTTTATAGACAAGAATAGCATGCATTTTTAATATATCATAATTAAATGTTCTCTCACTTTAGCAACGTGACGATTATACGTTTATATATAAGTTTATATAAAATATATCCGCAGAGAAATCTGCACTCATGCAACAATGTCTCCAAACTCTATATAATGTTTTTAGTACTGACTTTTAAAAAATATATTTTACATATTTTTTACTTTATTTTTGTAAAAATACGCTTTTATATTTTAATTTATTCAGTATATATTTATGTAGTGTTTTTCCAGAAAAACAGTACTTTTATTTAAATAAAATTGTGTTTGCGAGTAGGGTGGGCTGGGAATATATTTTTTATGGTTTTTTTTGGATGTATTAAATGGATGACAAAAAATTAAAATAATCTTAATGTGGGTCGTTTGATACATTATAAATTTAATTAGTTGTTTGAAAAGCTTTGGTATAAAATTATTTCGCCAGGGTTGGTAATCGAAATAAATTTGTAGCCATCGACGTAACTACTAATCCCACGCAGGTTAACTTAAAGTATAATTAATAAAAATACATAATTTCTAAAACCATCCTTTGAAAATAATTATACTTAAAATTAAACAAACAATAAAATAATAAGTTTTAAAAAACTACTGACTTTTTTTTTTGCACTAATAATCTATGCTTAGAAGTGGTAATCTATGTATTCCTCTTCTGCAGATTCGGTAAGTCAAACACAATCACTTTTGATATATGTGAACATAAATGTTTAAATGGCTTGAAATGCGCTCCAGTACAACAAATGAATACCGTATAGAACGTAGAATATAACTGGCTGTTGTAATTGGCTAGCCGCGAGGTAAACGATTATAGTATCCATCGATTATTTTTGTTCAAAGCAAGGTACCACCTAGAAATCTTATGTATATACAAATGATTGTTTAAGAGAAATTTGGAATGAAATCGAAAAGTTTGCAGACTAGTACGATTGTTGTATATTAGATAATACAACATTGTATATTAGACCGTGTCAAGTTTTTATTGTTACCTTATAGGTAAAATCTGTTTTTATAACAAAAATGAATTCTATTTTAATAGTCATAATAAATATCTCATTTAACCTATTTTTAACGAGTATTATTCATATAATTAAAGATATATTTATTTTGCGATGAGAAATGGTGATCTTTTAGTACACAATTATCAAATTAATCAAACAGAATATCAATATATCAAAATAAATCATAATCGAATAATCAATATAAGTATCAACAAATAATAATACATAACATCAATTGAAAAACATCATCCAGCATTATTATGACCGAACAATTGGCTTTACTTTTCGAACAACAAAACCACTTTATAGAATAGAAGAAAAACAACATCAAGTGATTTATCCAAGCAACCAATACAATTTGATTCATTTAATTTAAACCAAAAGAAGAAAATTTCCGTTGCGATCCTTAAAATTCTTTAATTTTTTTGCGATTTGAATTTCTTTTTGGTACACCTGGCGAAATTTAGACTTCTAAAGTTTGGATATAAATTAAAAGTATTTAGACTAAATATATTCAACGACTCCATAATGCAACGGCACCTGATTATCCAAGGCGACAAAAATATATGATCAACTGATCAAAATTTTAAAAAATCAACTAGTCCTAAAATCAATATATTTAATGAATAACACAAATTTCTATCAAGGATTCAAAAACAAGGTGAATCAATTTCTAATTATGTTTCAGCATCATATGAACTAGCCTAATTTTATCAAAAACGGAAAATAAAGAAGTTTATACGAATAATCCAAGTAATATTAATAAAGTACACGATCAAAAATCCAATAGAAATAATCAAAGAAATAATATTCAAGGTTCCTTTGACATATTAACTCTAATAAACAAAATTGAATACTTAGTATTCAATATAAATAAAAAACAAGAGTAAATTTTAAAGACCTCAAATCACTTAGTTAAAGATTGCCGCCAACAAATTGATAGATTTAAATACAAGTCATGTGGTCGCACCGCACGTGTTGATAGTCAACGTTAGTACTTTATTAAAAAATCGTAATAATAAAAAGAAAAATGAGTCCGTTTCATATTCAGTAAACGATAGTGATGATGAAATTCAACAAATTAGTAAAATCAATGACGATTGTGATAAAAACATTATTTCATTATAAATAAATGATATCAACTGTAAATTAGAATGTGATTCGGGAAATTAAAAACTATCGTATCACAGCCCATTAGGATTTGTAATTCTCTCAACTCAGTTTGATTCTTACAAATTGGTTATGTATGGACGCAATTAAATATTATGTGACGCTATTAAACGTAAATTTATTTTTGTTACAGTTTTTGGTAATAAGATCCAAAATGTATGTAAATAAAAATTAATTTGATCATTCTGTATAATTTCTACAATAATATTTTATTCATACAGGAGGGTTGATCTTCATTCAAATTTGTTAATCTGCTTAACATATTCTTCAACGCATAAAAAATAAATAGAAACACCCTCTATTTAGTATTTAGGAAACTAACTTTAAAAGAATATGAAAACAATTGTAGAACAAAGAGTTTACTCAAAACCGATATCTTTTAACTATATTGATGTTTATTTACATGCTAACTCTGTATAGTATGTCAAGAAAGAGGAAAACCATAAACTATAGTTTATGGTCTAAGTCTACCTCTAATACGCTTATTATTGTTCTTGGAATTTTTCTAGAGCAGTACCTAGTAAGTCATGAATTTATATTTTAATCTAGCATACGAGACTCTTATCATACTATTTACTAAATCGTACAAAATAACTCATTACATGAATCTAAATTAACCAAAATTTTTATAAAAAATGTAAAATTTATTATTTTCAGAATGGTGAGTTGATAAAATCTTTTCTCGTTATTCAATCCAAGCCTTGCTGTTTGTAGATTTTTTTTAAATATTTTAAATTTTATCAGTCATGATTCAGACCGTGTGATAGAATCTTCGATTAGGTCTTGTTGTCATAGGTTTAGAATAGATCTTACAGTTTTTATGCAACCAAGAACGAAATAATTTCTTCATCACTATTTACAATCCTAGTATGTAGAAAAAACTATTATAGCCGAGAAAGGAATGAATTTGTATAATTTTCAACACTAATTTGATACTTTGAATAAAGACCTATCGGTTTGAGAAACTTATATTAAAAATAAAAGTAAAACCTCAATATTATATACTTTTCGTAGAAGTAAGGAGAACATGGTAAAGCTAGAGGTAAGAAACTTAAAATGGCAGGCCAAATGGATTTACTCCTTATATCTAACGACGTCTTAATCTGAAAATGAATGTACTGTATTTGGTAATTACATGCCATTTGATTGTATACACGAACTTTAAATCAGTGAATTTATGTAGTACCCATAAGTATTTAATATCATACAACACTCCAACTACGCTTCTGTATTTTATTCAAATGTATCGGTCATTTCAAAAACTTCACCAGTAACACGTTTTAAATTTTTCAGCAATCAATAAAAACTGTTTCATAAACAAACAAACGAGTTCTAAGCGACCTTTTTTAAGCTTAATTTAGTATTTTAGTTATATAATATTGAACTGTTTAACAAGCTTCACAGTTTATTGATAATAATGAAAAAAAAAAAAAACTGTTCTTCATTTATGTTGTTTATGCAAAAAATAGGGTTAGAGGAACCAAAACAATCCTATTAATCATGCGATAGTACCTTTATTATCTGAATCATACTGAAAACTCATATATGCCGACGGCGCGAACTAATTTTGTTGCTCCTTTGGAAATTTTTTCAGCTCATTCATTTGATATACATGTTTATCTGTAATAATTTGACCAGCATTTCTTAAATTCCAAAACATCTTCAGTTTTTAGCTCTCTGAATGTTTAGCTGGATGTATGTTGTTTATGGAATGAACGTCTTTTACGCGGTAGTATTAAAAGAGGAAGAATAAATGTATTGATTTACATGGTGTATATATATACCCAGAATACGCACTTTAATGAATCGTTTAAGGCAAAAATGTTGATAAAAATATGTGAAAAAAGAGGTTTTTCAAATGTTAAAGAGCATTCTTTGGTAAGATAGACCTTATTTATGTTTTCGTGTTAGCGAGTGAATATTGAAAAGTAAGTTTTGAGTATTTATTTATTCTTGTTTTCATCTCATACACATCGCGCATAACCATATGTCGGTTGGTTGAGTTTATTTTCATTTTCTTATTGGGTATTATTGTTACGCGTATCATATATAAAAAGCATAATAACACCATTTGTTTTGCATATTTTAGTGAAAAACAATTTATTTCAAAGTATAGTCAGAAAATAAGAAGAAAATGATATACCATCATGTGAAATATATTTATGTATACTGGATGTTACAGAAAAAAACTAAGAATAATCAATAGCGTAAACTTGATGATGACACTCGAATGGACGAAAACTTATATGTAGACTAATAATCAACTTACTTAAATGTATTTGGATTGAATAGAGGAGTAATACTAATTGACGTTCTAACGAACGACAATTTGCACAAAATCAGTAATAGACAGATGGCATGGGATTAATATCTAGGACGAAAAGTAAGTCATAGAACTTTTAAAAGAACTCAGAACTTTAAAATACCGCAGAGCTCTGTCCAGAGATCACCAAGTAAGGATTAATTTGGCTATAAAAGAGGGAATTATAAACATAAAAGAAGTAAATATGCAAAACTACTTCTGTTTAAAAAAATAAATTTATAAATTGCGATGCCAAATTATTGATATAAAACCCATTATTAGACCTTGAGCAGTATATGTAGGTAAAGAATGGCCGTAAAATCAAAAACCGAGAACGTTTATGGAGATGTGCTTACAAATTAGTATCATTGAAGAGAATGGTGCAATTTGAATCCTATACAAGGACGAGATAAACTATATTCTCCATATTATTATTTATTTTATCAAATTTCAAGAAATACGTCGGCTAGGTATCTTTGAGATATTGAAAAAAACGCAAATGTAGACAATAATGTTAAAAGTTAAATAATATGGAACCCCATAAAACTTCAAACTTTGAACATTACTGGATGGAATACCCGAATTCAGCATGGAGTTCGCTGTAGTGGTATAAAAATAAATAGTCCACTTTGTGTAAAAAAGAAAATTTCAATTATAATCAACTTTTCTGACTCCGGAAATGAATCAAGCTCAAATTTTAACCTATCGAGAAAGCGGAAATTGAAAGTCATTTTAAAGTAATGATAATGAAATTTTATGAAAAAATTTAATTAAAAACTTCCGTTTTAAAGTTAAATTTAATGTTTTAAAAAAATCGCTAAGCAAATTATAAAAATTTGCTGTTAAAGGCCATCCCTGCAACTTCCCGCTAATTTCATACCTAAGCACTTAAAATTTAACATATTACAATGTTTTTGAGCTAAAAATTAGGTTTTTGAGCTTTGATGTTAAATAAACACTTGTTACCGAATATTTCGTTAACGATATCTCTCAAACCAATCAACCGATTTTTACGTTATTGGCGGCGATCTTCGCGGTTTTTAGAGCTTTAATAATTATTCTATTTCATCAAAAACGATCCGAAAAGAAATGTCGAAGTTATGTAAAAAAAATCGATTTTTTCGATTTCTTTCGTCAACGAATTCTCACAGACAAATCGACCGATTTCGACCCGGTTGACGGCAATCGACGTGTTGTTACAAGGTCAAAAGCTGATTAGAATTTGAAATCGATTAATTGAGCCGTTTCATTGTTATTTCAAAAAAATCGATTTTTGCGATTTCTTTCGTCAACGATTTCTCACAGACAAATCGACCGAGTTGTTACAAGGTCAAGAGCTGATTAGATTTTGGAATCGATCGGTCAAGCCGTTTAAAAGTTATTTCCAAAAAACCACTTTTTTCGTAGTTTTTTAAAAATTTATCGGTACAAACTCACAGAAAATCTAAGTTTGGTAAAACTCTTCAGAATGCCGTTTGGTGAGTTCGATTCGGTCAAGCCGTTTCAAAGTTATAAGCGATTCACATACTTACACACACACACACATACACACACACACACACACACACACACACACACACACACATACATACATACATACAGACGGAGTGACGACTTCTCAGGAGTGTTCAGGAAAGCTTACTAGGACCTTAAAACGTCGAGATCTGATGAGAACTCAATTTTTGCAAAACGGGGTGAAACCAATAACTTCCCGATTTTAGAAAATTTTCAATTTTCTAGCGGGAAGTTAAAAAAATCCATAAAAATTGGAATTTTGTAAGTTACAACGTAAAATTTTGAGATCAAATCCTTTCAGATGATTTGAGAAAACACCTTTTATATATAGTTATATAGTTATTCTGAGGTCTTTGTTTTCATCTAGTAAAGTGATTCTGAGAACAATTTGTATATTTATTATGTTCATACATAATAAATATTTGAAAAGAGTATTTTTATAACTACCTATGTTATATTATGGAAGTGTATGTTCCATATTAGAATATGTGTATTTATATAAACAAAATTATTATTGATTATAATTAATAGACAAAATTTGGTTCAAAGTTCCATTAAATTATCTACTTGGTAAACACTATTTTCCAATAAAACCTTATTAAACCCATTTCAAAACTTGTAAATTTTATGCATTATATCCACAATGTTTAAATTTCAAAAAGAAAATATTATAGACCAAAATGTGTTCTCTTTTTAATAACACTATAACACATGGATTATTAACCGATTGGAATTTAATACAACAAAATCATTTTAAATCCGAGTAAACAAAACGATTCCGAAGTATTGTGAAAAAATTTTATTTTTACACCCAATGGAAATATTATTATCTCAATATATACTCAAAATTCATAAAATTTTGGTGTAAAACATTAGTACAAGTGTTCGGGATAGTCCCATTGTACAAAAATTCCACCTATTATTTGTTATTAAAATATAGACAATGGATTTTTCAGAGGATCGGATTTCAGTATTTTTAGTCTATATGTCTGTTCGTGAACGACATGTAGTATTTGGCTTTAAAACATGGAATATTAAAATTGAAGATGCTAAAATTGAACTAGTAAGTTTGATATGTAAATCTTTTCGCTTATAGAAGTAAACTGCAGAAATAAACTTGATGCGTCCATTAGGAGGAAGTTATATATACATTATTGGCAGAGTTTTTTTTGTTACAATTTATACATTCGATGTTCTTTTACAATATTGGGTGGTTTGGTATAAGGGAGATTGTATGTTCTTTGAATTTAAAATATCTAATTCGAAACCAATATGTGTATATATTGTAAACAAACAACGTATTACTTATACTTGGTTAAAGTATATTTGTCTATGTATTGGTTCATACGTATGTTGGGAAACAAATATACCACACTTTGCGATTATGTTTCAAGTGTCTTCATTTTTTTTTTTTTGCAAGGTGATTTTAGCTACCCAAATATTTATTTTACATATAAAAAATGTCCCGTTCCCAATATTTCTTGGACAACAATATTTCAAAATCTTTAAGATTGTTAGGAAGTTCAAAAAAAAATTTGAAAAGTAAATCTTTTCTCCAATAAAGTGTATGAGATATTTACCAATACAATATTACAAAATCGAAATTTTAGGCCTGGAAGCTCCGAAAATTCGAATCGTTAAGTAATTTATGAATAAGACCAAATCTAGGAATATAAATAAATAATAATACAAAATATTTAATCGCGTAATATAAATAAATAATAACACAAAATATTTACGTAATTATCACTATTTTTTATTAAAATTCAAATAATAAATTCTGTTGTTCAAAAGGTATACTAATATATAATTTAAAAAAGTTATAAAATAATATGCAAAGTGATATAATGATTTTAAATGATACACTCGACAATGGCGAGGCTTAAAAACAAAAATTATTAAAAATTACTTTAGATTAAAATAGTATTAAAATTATTCCGATTAAAAATGATGGTATGCAAATACTAATACTAATAATAGAAAATATTCTAACAAAAAGCAAACTATACGTAAATAAATTATTCGATATAACACTACGGGGCTCGTGCTCGTGGTAGAGTCACCACGTGTGTTGATAAAAGAGCTCTCTATTGTTTATTAATCGACTTTGCAAGATAATTCAGAGATAAATTACATATAAATTGGGATTTTTACCAATAATTAATAATGAAATACTTGGTCAAAATAACATTAAAATACTGTAAAGTGAAAAATTATGTTTACAATATTAAAATAATCGTAAGTTCTTAATAAAATATTTAATAACTATTAGTGAAAATATTTAAGTCGTGGCAATTTTTCATAATGCTAATAGTGAGTATTAACTAATTATTAAAATGATTATGATGAATAAGATAATTTTTAACAAACAATAACTTTAGTTAAAAGCAGCAATGTACTAACATAATCGTTATTTGAACATAACTGAAACAATTTGAATTTCTCCTAAAGAGAGTACCATTAGTACATACATATGTCAACAGATGACGCTTATTGTTTTTTCTTTAATATATAAATACAAACAAGTGAATATAATAACTAACAGAGTTAATTGTTGGGATACTAGACATACGGTTTTGTATGAAATAGTTATAATCATTCTCATTCATTAAATACTCTAAATATCTAACCTTTACAGTTACAAATATATATTTGATACTAATTTATATTTTAATTATATAATGTCTTTCTAAACTACATCTGAGCTAAAATTGGAGCAAATCCAAATATTTTACGAACAAATATGTAAAACATAAAAAAGTTGTTTATTTAAAAAAAAAAACAAACATATTTTTTGCTTTTGAATTTTTTATGGCATCTTATGACTTAAAAGTCGAATCATGGATCCATTGGACGCAATAAGTAGATTTTGCTTATTAACGAACTTAAATTCAGTTATTTAGTCCACAATACTCCATCAAAAGTTCAGCTTAATATCTATTTTCGCTTTTGAGTTATCTTGGTGACGGATGGAGAGACGAACGGACAAACGGGAATGGAGTAATTAGGTGTTTCAATATGAGCACCTATACTAAAATTTGTTAGACTTCAGATTACAGCTAATTTACTCTGACATTATAGTATATGTTGCGTAAAAAAAGCATTAATATAGTACATAATGAAAAATGATAGTCAAATTGACTGTTAGCTTCCTTCTTACTAAACCAATTTAAGGGAAAGGATTTAAAGAATTAAAGTGCGACCTTCTTATACCAAAACAAACCAAGATAAACTATTTAAAATAAAAAAATACAAACATAGCGGTGATGGTTATTATTTAAAAAAAAAACTGGTAGGTGTTGGCAATAGCTATTAACAATTTATTCTTTATATATTTTGGAAATATTAAAATTTGCTAATAAAAACCCAAAAATTTTTGAAATTCATACGTATAAAAATACTAGTAATTTTACAAGGAAAAATAATTTTTTACTATTTCTTTAACTAAAAAAAAAAAAATGCTTAGAGGAAAATGGTAAACGGATCAAGGTCTCGGTTTTACACAATGACCACCAACGTTTACGTTTGAGATGATTTTGTATTTTTGGCCACAATCTATTTATTTAATTAATATTTTACAACCCAGTACTAAATATTCAGTACTAAAGCTATATTTCATATTTTATTCAAAGGACAATATTAGATTGGAACTGATTTTAATGGCTTTTAATTTATAACAACAACTTTTAAATTGTGACAATAAATTGGAGCTTAAGCTTAGATATTTTTTCACATATATTTTTTTTTATTACTGATTAAAATTTGAAATTTTATTTTTTAATATGAAACATTTATTTAATATTCTTTATAAGTATTTATGCTTTAATTTTATATATTTATTTTAGAATCTCCCACGGACTCAATGATAATATACATCAAGCATCCAGTTCATGGATTTATCATGGTTTTTCTGTGAACACCTAGGCGAATGTTTAGACTGGAATGGATATGATGGATAATAATATATCCAGTTATACGTTTCTTTTTTTTGTTGATGTTATTCTTCTTTTGGCGAGTTTGGATGAGAGTGAATTTGCGAGCTGCGCGCGCACGATCCCATAAAAACGACATGATGAAGTTGGCTACAGAATAGAATTAATAACATATATATTTTATATATTATATTTTAAATATTAAAAAATATATTTGACTCGTTCACATGATAATTAGTGATTGTTTATTTTGACTGTATATATATTTTTACTGAAATAAAAAAACCTTTTTAATTAATTTTAATATTTTTCTTCAATCTTTACTTCAGTTTTGTTTTGTGAAATTTTTTTTCAGACTACAAAGAAGTATAACTTCTGACGCGTAACTACACACACGCATTTTTTTTTTTAATTTTTGAAGAATTAAAAATATAATTAAAAATGATTTGTACCAAAAAATGTAACGTTATTTAAAAGAACCAATAAAGTATTATTTTAACTTGATGTGCATCGATACCTTTCATTTAAAAAAATAAAGTCAACCGTTGGATAGAATGACCAGGCATACTTGTAATAGATTACAAAGGAATATATATTCAATACTATACTTAAAATACTATACTATAAATACTATACTGATAACCGTAAAGCAGAGATCTATTTATAATTCTGTTCATACAGCTGTTATTAGAAACGTTAACAAATTTTTTGTGCACGATCATATTTTTAAATTTGCTTGAAAAAGTACAAAAAATTAACTACACGACACTTAATTTTCCTTATACAATGTACATATCTGCTTTAGAAGGTATTATTTATTTCTATATGAAACAAAAAAAAATTGTGGTTTAAATCAACGAAACGGGTGATTTACAAATTTCGTCATTATATTTAATGCAATTTTCGGTAAAAATCGCTTACAAAATTTCGTCAAAAATGGTCTGATTGATGATTTTCATCTTATAGAAACCGGCCTATAAAATATCATGATTTCACAACACCATACACATTAGCAGAATAAAGTGTATTCACATCAGATCTGATCTATAACATTTACAATAGTGAAACCAAACCAACTATTGTATAGAATATAACCGAACCAAAGAGTTAGTTGTTACATGAGCTAAACAATAAGAGAAGAAGACAGTTTAGTATATATTTTTGGCATATAGTCAAGAGATTGTACAATAAGATAAAATTTTCATCGAGACAAATAGAGCACTAACGTTTCATATATACATTGTAGATTGTACATTGATTTCATATGAAAAAAAAAAGGGAAAAACAAACAAAATAGGAAAAATAATTGGAACAATAATTCATATACAGTATTTAGTGAACTCTTTTTGGTGTTTGCATGTATACTAGTAAGACAAGGGTTTTTTTTTTTAAGGCGTAACGTTAGTGATGCCGGTTTTCGCTTTTCGCATATTTTTTCAGTATTAGTTCACTTCTGTAAATAAAACTGAGTTATAAAATCACGTTCGAATAAATGCCAGTTCCGAGAAAACTTATTTATGTTACAAAGTTAAATAAGGTGTTTTATGGCGCAGACCGTAAGAGTTTGTAACAATAGTACCGTTTCTCATCTTCTGCAAATATAGAAAGATGCAGTTGAATATGGAGTAACATCCGAAACATGTCGCATAATAAAATATAAATTATTAATAAAGTGGAAAATTTAGTGATTCGCATAACATGTTTAATACTATGGAATACCACAAATTAAAGATCTGTTCTATGAATAAGTTCACTTCTTTTCAGATATCAGGGATTATAAAATTTTGTATATACTAGAGCAATATTTTTTATTTCCACATAGACATAGGCTGAGCGTTTCTTATTCAGCTATAAAGCAGATAAAGGTAGAAACGTATGATAGAATCGAATTGATTTTGAGGACAGGAATAATAGATAAGTATTAGCCGTAAGATCGCTTCCTCTTTTTTTAAAGAATGGTCAATTTTATGAGGGTATTTTTCAGTATCTATGCTTTGCAAATTGTCTATAATAAAAGAAATTCTCTACATAATGTATTTTAATTCTACCTGGATTGGGAAGTAAGAATAAGTCTCACGTTGAAATCTCAGTGTGCCTAGCAGTGATTGAGAGTCTACCAATTTTCTGGTTATTATGTAGTTCGAAGTATCGTGGTCTTTAAACAAGAGTTGTGGATTTTTTGTGCCTCCTCCCGTAAATGATACATCAAAATTGATCTAAATGAATAGGAATGGAATATTAGATATAGTAATTTTAGTTTATTATAGCTCTAAATAATAAGATTTAAGCATTAAAATAAAATAATTTTTTTTAAATGCCGCCATGGTATTCAGAGGTAAAAGAACTAATAAAAAGGCTGTTATCTTGAATTATCAATATACAAAATGGGTATTTATCAAAATATGATGGAAACGCAGGTACAAAAATTAGATTTGAAAACGCAAACATAATATTATTATGTCATAATATTGCATAGGCCTGTATTTTGTAATTTAATGGATGCTAAAGTCCAACTCAATCGAACACTACACTGGATTAAATTTTACTTGCAAGAATACATACAGACAGACACCTGGACAGTTGAAATTAAATAAAAGCTTTTAATTTATTTTAATTAAATAGAATACTAAATAATTTGTATATAAAATAAATGCTTTTAATTTAAAATAATAGAAACTGAGAATTCAATTAAATTTTGTCAAAAGATAATATTGTTATATTTAGATTAAAACTATAAAACTACATTTGGTGGAAGCACCGAGAAGTTGTAATCAGTGTATGGAACACTCATATTCAACATTGATTTTTATGATGTTAAAGATAAAAATTTACTGAGGCCTTATAATATGTATATACATTTGCTATATAAAAGAGTATACTGTATAATGATTATACTCGTTAAATTTTTTTAAAAATATTGTTTAATCAATAATTTGTTATATAATATTTTTTTGAAAAGAAGAAAAATTTATCGGTCATGAGTCACGATTTTTGAAAATAAGTCAATAACATTATTTTTGCTGATTCAAGCATAAAATACTGTATATTATTGAAAAATAATTATTTAATTGGTACTCTTTGTTGAACAAAAATACGTAATAGTTTTAGATTGTATTGTAAGTACAATAAATTGTTGGAGGCACTCCAACACATCGATCGTGGTACATAGTCCTCACAAAAACGTAAATATTATATTATTTCATTTTCCGCATCTTTCAATAAAATTTGTCTTCTTAGTGGTTTTGCAGCTATTAAGTAAAAAAACTATTCTAGTAAAAAATTCGATACTATGAAATATCAATATTATGATTTCTTTTATAAGGTGAAATTTTTTCTTGTTAAAAATAACCGTTTACTAATGGACATCGTTAAAGTTTTCATTTAAAGAAAGTTTTTCCTTCTAAATTAGGCTTAATTAACTTTTTATTATATACTTTTATATAAATCGATGATTCGTAATATAATTTCTGAAAACAGATTGTTTAAGAAAATCAACCCGAAAAAGTCGGACACACTTCTGCGGTGACAAGTCCTTCTACAATTGTTATTACCATCTTCCTATTTTAGGATAATTGTATAACATTGGAATAATGAAATTTAATGTTGATCATACTCGGAGCTTTCATACATACGTTAAGGATGCAGAAATGAACAAATAGACCAAAGTTATTTTATGACATGTCTCGTAAGTTATTCAACTTTAAAAATGCTTTGTAGTCATTTTAGACATGTTTTTTACTTAATAAGATAATTTTACAAAATCATTTATTTTAATCGGATATGCCAATGCTCCATTAAGCCGTTATTTTTAAAAACATTCGTGGAGATGTTTGGGATGATCTCGTTTTACAAACATTTCATTTATTGTTAGCCGCCTTGATTATTCAGCTCTCATGCGTAATAATCATTCATTCGATTTAGAAAATTTTGTGTGTATAAAATTCTGTTGAAATCAGGAAATCAGGAGAATATAAACACAAAAAAACCATGTGCTCGAAAATGGCAATAAATGAAGTTAGCTTACTGCGACAGAAATTGCATTACTATCATTCCCCTTTTCAGACGTACAACGCGAGGTGTCTTTACTAGTATATTTTAATGTCGATACCTCGTGACTGTTCATCTAAATTTTGATGATGTTTTGTCGGTACTTACATTTTTAATAAAAATTTGTAATGTAGAAAACGCATTTTTGCACCTTATACGAAAATTTCAATTTCATATGTCAATTGGTCCCGTAAATTTATCTGAAAACTTTTTCATACATACGAGAAGTTTAATACCAATAATATTGAGTTTTTATCGTTTTGCTAAGTTTTAAAGAAATTTTATAAATGCTATCGTGTTATGAGTAGCATCGGGAGTAAATCAAAAGAAAAATTCAATTCAACTAATTTTCTCAACGAGTATGTTCGTATGTTCTATAACAGAATCATCTGTGAGTTTATGAGTTTCCATCGTCACTCATTTAACTAAAATCGAAATATATAATAGATTTCTTCGATTAAATAAACATTATTTATAATAAAATGTTTTTGTAATAAGTAGTTATTATTATTATCTTTTACAAAAGTTATATCAATTAATTATTTTTTATTTTTTACATTAATACAGTATTTATATTATTTTTGGCCGAAGTACATACATGTGCAATTTTTATTTGAAATGATTCACAGTGATAAATCAATTGGAACTTGTGCAAGCTAACAGTTTTATCAATACGCTAAATCAAGCAGCCATTTTTTACTGATATAAAGACGATAGTCAACGGCAGAGAATTTTTCTACTAGTCTGGTTTGATGTTGCAATCACCATTTCAGGAACTAAAAAGTTCCACTGTTTTACTCCAACAACCGACACAGCTTTTGTTAAAAGATATAGTTTTATCTTGAATTTCATAAAAATTAAAAAAAAAAACATTCAAATAAAATGGATATTACTTTGATGGTTGTTTCATTTCACATATACTCATCAACAGTTCTTATAAATCCCCATTGCTGAAGTACAAGCATCCACTCTAAAGATGGGGTTTTAGTTCTTTGAATTTTTATTTCCGGTTTTGAACCAGAAAAAAATATAAACTTCAATTCTGATTAAAAAATTGAAAATAGCAATAAATTTTCTCATACGAAAGAATGTGTATTAACTTTCATTACATATAGATGTATAAATAGGACTTATATGAGAAAATTTCAAAACCTCAATTTTTTTCGTTGCCCGATTCACATAAATTTCTCCGTTGTTTTGTTCATTCCAATTCCCTTTGTTTTGTTAATACGGATAGTATATTGTAATCAAAGGAGCTCAGCGAATGCTTGGATGTCTCGAGATAAATGATTTGAAGAAATTTTAAACTGCCCTACGAAGCGTGTGAGTAACAGCTAGTAGTGTACATTTTCAAAAATATTACATAAGTAATATTACATACTTTATAAGTTTTTAAATACTTCCTTGATAACAAACTCACACATTTCTGCGGCCATTAAAATTCCTTGCTACAATACTATTTCCTACTCGCAAATTTCCACTCGAGTAAAGCTTTTAAACTTTTAAATACGGGTGTTCGTCTTTATGTATGTTAAGTATTAAATATAAGTATGTGTAAGGTATCTTACGGATAAAATTGATTGGTTTTAAGTTAAAAGTAAATAGTAAGTTTCGTTTATAAACAATTGATACATGTTATTTTCTGAGTAAAAAAAGAAAATAAGTGTTATTTTATGTAAAATTAGAAAATAGTTAAATCCTAAGACTACGTTGATGTAAATTTAAATTAAACTTTTCTGGTTATTATAGGCATAAAGACTACCATTAAAAATTGAAATGATTTAACGTTTCAGAAGTGTGTTTAAAGGTGTTTTACAGTTATCATATTATTGTAAAAGATTTGTTAAAATTGCACTTGGTAAAGTAAAAAGACCAAATACATTCATCAATATAGATGTCCGAATATTCAAGATATGGGGACATGTTTAGGGAGCTCGCTGAAATGCTGCGAAAGCTTCTAATATAAACGTATAAAATTTCATTTTACGTTGCATACAAATCATAACAGTCTATTAAATTTAAAAAAAAAATTATTAATTGTAATTTCATTTCATTAAAATAATAAATAAATCCTTAAAATTATATCTTAAACGGTAGTAAAAAAGGAAAATAATTAAATAAATATTAAAAATTACTATTCAGAACCTAAACGTTTCTTAAGTTATTCCTTAAGTAATTTTGACAGTTTTGGAGCAATTTTAGCATGTCGTCAAAATAGGGCAGAACATTTTTTTCAAACTGGAATGTGCATGTGCTGCAGAAAATAATGTAAGAATATATATTTTGTTATTTGCAAGTAAATCTTGTGTTTATTTATTTCATTATATTCATTTGTAATGCGTAAAACATTATATTGTAATGAAAGTTAAAAGTGAAGATATTGAACAATTCTGTAAAATGAATATATTAAACAGAAAACATTAGTGTAATAAAACATACCATTTTCTGTTGCGGAAGCATATCTTGTATGGGCATACCATTCCTTAACGTACAATAACCCATATACCCAGATGGTCCATTCGCACCACCTGGTTGCTGATGTAATAAACTTCGTGTTGGTGATGATGTCTCTATTGTAGATATGTGCTGTCGTTTTCGTAGGAAATCTGTTTGCTCATCTGAGTCGACTGGTTGTGGTATAATATCTGGATTTTTTTCATCACTTTCGTTACCATCCCCAGCACTTGAATCATGTTTACTAATTGGACTACCTCCTGCACCACATCCTTTATCACTTGATACAGTACCACAATTAGAGCCACGATGTTCACCAACACTAGCACCATTACGTTGCACTTTATGGCGTTTATTACGGCGTCCATCTGTTGTATGTGTACATTGAAAACGTAATACAATTATTACAACTAATGCTACAATCAATAATGCTGATATGACACCGATTAGGACGCTCATCATTGGTGTAAAACGAAATCCATTACGTGGTCGATCTGTAACAAATAAGTAGAGAATATTCATTCAATTTGTGATTAACATAGTATTTCGATTCAAATAAATTGAAATGACACATTTTTTGTAGAACTTAATAGACAAATCGTAGATAGAAATAATTTTCTTTCATTGACCTTTAAACGTTATTATAAATGAATAAAAGAAACAAAGGTGTAAATGAAATATTTAACCGCTCATGTTACATACGTGGTAAAAATACAAAAACATAAGTTGAAATTTTTATCCGCTTGGTTGTTTCTCTTTTTTAATGTTCGCTCTCATTCTAAATAGGCTTAAGTAGAGATCCTATTAATCTAAATGTTCAGTTTATTAATACTGTAACCTTTACTCAAAGGGCTTATCCAATAATTGGGACACAATTTGAGTAGATACATTTAAATCATTTTACTTTCCATTTGACTTTATTTTTATAAAAAGTCTAAGAAATATTTTAGCTATTTTATACTTCGTATGTAACAGATAGCTTCATATCAGGAAACATGCTTTCTTTTGTGATGAACTTCTTGAAAT
Organism: Chrysopa pallens; assembly: GCA_020423425.1. Classification (NCBI taxonomy): domain Eukaryota; kingdom Metazoa; phylum Arthropoda; class Insecta; order Neuroptera; family Chrysopidae; genus Chrysopa; species Chrysopa pallens. Next base: position 99,095,983 of record CM035592.1, on the reverse strand, counting down.
TATCAAACCACTTGTTTCAAATAATGGTCCCTTCTATAGAAATATGTTTTAAGCTTTATTATAAATATAAATATGAAACATGTGCCATTTTGAAATTTTATAATTACGATATACAAGCTCAAATACATGTACTTTATCAATCTAAACCAAATTATGTTTAATTTGTAAACAACAGGCTGAAACAGAGTTCATGAGACTAGAAGAACTTAATAATAATAGGTAATAAGGAATGGGAAAAATTAAAAATTAAATTTGTTAAATAGAGGATCAGTTATTGATGCCATAGTTTTGGAAGAAGATGATGGAGAGAAAAAAGAATAGAATATAATCAATTTTATTTATATGAGATAAAAATTTAAAGAAAAAACGACAAAAAAAAACGTAAATTCAGTAATTCACGTCTTTATTTTTTAACTTTTATTCATAAATGTATAAGGTACATGAGGCAAATGAGACCCACCTAATTTAAATGAGCTGTAAATGCTATATTTTGTAAATTTTAAGCATGAAATCAAACTTTCTTGTAAGTTTATTTATTTAATTTATAAAAGTAAAAAATATACAATAAAATACAATAATTTTAAACATAAACTTTCTTTTTGGGCCATATTAATTCACCGAAGAACAATACGACCCATCTATGAACTTGCGGTTTTTCTTAAATTATCTTCAAAAGAACTCCTTGAAATTGTCGTTAAATACGAGAAAATTACTTAAAGAAATTTTATTTTACATGGCTATGGTCACGTTTTATGTATGATTTTCATCGACACTAGTTTTTCCTGGAATATTTACATTGCAAAATCGTACAAATTCTGAGAAATATTTTGGAAGCCATTTTAAAATTAACAAATAAATGAGCGCCTCCGGTTAACTTTTGGTAAAACAGAAACAATAATATCTACGAATCATTTCTGCTACACGATCATTTTCTTTCACATTATTGAATGTAGAACCACGAACCAAACGTTTCACGTTTCACCAAACGCTTTCCAGTCTATTCGAGGTTATTCTATCTAAATAAACTCAAGTAGGACAATTAAACCCACGCATGTTCACAGTGGGCCTCCTAATTAGCCGTATAACATAGAAACTGATTAGAAAAACACGAAAAAAAGAAATTTATATTCTTTTTAGGTCCAAATTAATACATCTCCAATATAAACTAGGACTTTTATGTAAATATTACATATAAACTTTAAAAATTACGGTTTTTTAACATCAAAAGTCTTTAAACGGTGCAATTACTTCCAGTTCATTGGCAAGTCCTTCGTTACTGATAAGATAAAGTTACCAGCGGTTTAGAATTTTTTTTATTCATGTTATACCGATTAAAGGCATCTATGCATTCAATTTTTGCAAAACTAAGCACCTTAAACCAGTCAAACTTAAGCGTATTACCTAGGTACATAAATAAAGTCACTTTTAAAGTGGTCATTTTCCATTGGTGTGGTAATTTATGGATGATTTTCACATTTTTTGCCACCAAAAAAAAAGTAACCAATTTGATTTTTGACATAACTTGCCTAATTTTAATATGAAGAACTTCCATAAAAAATAACGGCATTTTAAACCACTTTCAAAATTTCTGTGAATTTACTATTTGACGAAGAAGCTTTTATTATGTTAGTATTGGGTCTAGTGAAATTTTTAATCCAGTATTTTTTTGTTGTTGTATTACAGGCTAAATTTTTGCTCCAAATAATTTTTTTATTCCTGTTAATACTCAAAGTATTGACTTACAGAAAAAATTTATAGAATAAAAGTTGCTTAAAATATGTCAATTTAATAAATTTATACAAATTTTCTCCACCCAGAACTCTCTTTCCCTGCAAAAGAAACCCTCGGCATATTAACAACTGGAAAAATAGGCTAACCAGCACCTAAACTTAAATTTCGGTTGAAATTGGTGCTGTTTGGTCGAACTGTCAGATTTGACCGTTAGACTATCCGATCATATAATGGACTAATTATTAAGTTGAAAAATTTCATTGTAATAAAATTTCTTACGTAGTTTATCTTTCTTGTAAGAAAATATTTATTTTTATGGCGGAATTAAAACATTATTAAAATGTTTATTGCTATTTTCGTTTAAAAATGTTAGTACCTATTTAAATTTTAGCATTGTATATTGGATAAGCATTTTAAATTTGTGAACGAATTAACTAATATCATGAAAATAAATTATTTTGTTGCATTAGTAAATATTTGCATATTTTTATTTTTGTACTATGGGTCAACTGAAAGTGCTCCAGCTCAAGAACGTTGTGAGATCTATTGTTCATGCTTTAATCCTGAAAATACTCTTACTCCTGAAACATGTAATGGAACATTTATACCAGCATTTACAACGTGCGGTCAATGTTGTCCAATTTGTGAGTCATTAATTCTGATGCAGAAATAGATACAATTGAAGAAATATTTCGTTGCAATAATGAATTTTAATTGTAAAATGTGTACTTATTGTATTCAACTCATAATTTTAATAAAAAAAAAAACAATGTAATTTTTAATATTTCTTTGCAAAAATTAATTATTTACTTTGACCCATAAAACCCCATCAATAAGTGATTTTACCGGACTTAAAATTATTATGATTTGAAATAAATGTGAATTTTTAGTTTCTGTTATGATACAAAACGCTAAAAAGATTTAATAAAATCGAGAATAGAATATTTGCATTTGAATAAGTTTTATAAACTAGTGTTTAAAATTATAATGGTTTGAATAAAAAAATAAAAGTTTCTCTAATTAACTTTAAAGTATCACGTAAATTGTAATATCATTCGACATATTCCATCATGTGAAATATTTTATTATTTAGATCAAGAAGAATTCGATAGAGTAGAAACTATTCATTAATTAAATTTGTATACGGCTTAAGCTTTAAAGCAAACTCAAATTCATTCATTTTTCAAAAAAATTCATTTAAAATGATTATTTTCTATTTTACTGTAAATATAATATTTTAATTGTTATTAAATTCAAATTAATTTGTGTTTTCGAGAAAAATGAAGGCAAAGAAGTTGAAAAGACATATTAATTAATATTCTCTTTGATTTGAAAACAAATATGTCTTTTGAATACTTAATTTTACGCACAAAAAACCCCAAAATAAGTATCCAAGCATAATGAAATTTGGAATGCGCAATCTTTAAATGTAAATACAGGGGGTTGCCCAAGAGCTTTGGTCAAAAAAACATTTCTAAATTTAATTTATTTTTGAAATTTTTTCGGTACTCTTTGGTAAGCCCTCCGTTTTCATGTGTAGTTAACAAAATTTCATAACATTTGGAAAATAATTTTGTGAGTTATTTGTAAGCGAAAAAAAAGTGTTGATATAATTTCTTTGTTTTTGTTCCAATTTCCAATGTTCCAATGAGTTATTGTTATACAATTGTGGTCATGGTAAATGAAAAATAAATTCAAAATAACAAAGAGTTTGTTTCCAAAGAAAGATTTTGTTCGTATTTTATTTTATAAATTGATCGAAGCGGATGTAATAAAATAAACACAATACAAAGTATCAATTGTTTTTTAAAACTAACTAAATTTAAGTAACCTGTAATTATTTATACCGACAAAATTTATACCGAAAGTATCGAAACTTTTTGGCATCGTGTACTTTTCTTTCGATACCGATCCGATACCTTTTGTAGTCGATAATTTTCATTCAAAACGTTTATATGTATGATAACTTTTTCGAAAATAACAGTGTCACTTACAAAAGTGGTTAAAAAAAATTAATTTTTATTAATATACACTCTGTTTTTATACCATTCTTGGTGGTTGCTATCTAACACACTCAAAGTGCACTGTCAAACTCTCACGAATAAGACATAAAGTCACGATGCTATTTTTGGGTGACTGTTTTGAATATGAGTGGAAAATTTTGAATTAAAATAAATAATAAAAATATTGGTTTTCATTTTTTTATCCAGCCTGTCTCCGAAAATCGCATTAATTAGTTTTGAAGTAGGTATCTACTAATTCAGAAATTTATGACATATATGCAATAAAGAAGTCTGAATCTATATATACTTTCCCTGCAAATAAAATAAATATCTTATCGATACAAAAGAAGCGAAATTGATTTGTACCTCAATATTTTTCGATATCTCATGGTATAAATTTTGGTTCCTCGATACTTACGCATACATCAAAGTTTCGATCTTTTTCTAGAGATTTTGTCAAGTCAAAAGTACAAATTTCTTTTTGATATTTGAATATACTTATGTAATAACACATCTGTATAATAAGTATCGATTGACCTTGCGATATCGATACTTTGTTAAGATACTAATATATTCGTAAAATACATTTAACTGAACCTATAAGAAACGTATCAATACTTTTCATTTCTAACGAAACTCTAGGGATGAAACCTGGATTATCTTTCTGATTTATTTTCAAACAAAGATAGTTTGTAGACTACTTCGCTGGATGAGAACTCGTAGAAAATACACAATTAAAATTAATAATTTGTAAAGTGAGATAAAAGATAATTCGTGTTGAAAATTATTTAAATGAATGACTTTTAAATGAAATATTTAACACAAATCAAGAAGAAGTAAAATAATATTTTATAAACATACGGTCGTTTTAATCTTACTTTCTTAAAACACATAAAATAAAACAAATAACATAAATTAAATAAAAATTTTATAGCAGCCAATGTCGCCAATAAAAAGCTTTACAATTAATATTTATGAATGGATTTATTATGTATGGTAAAGATTAAAATTATTTTTTAAATGGGTCACAAAATCAGTGCTTAGTAACGAGAATTGAAATAGAATTTGTTATCAGATTTGATTACAATAGGTATTTGGAAAAGTTAAGTTTGAAGATGGTTAGAATTTTCATTAAATGAAGAAAAGTATTTTGATTAAAATTGTAGAAAATGAATAATAGAAAATAAAATAAAATAAACATAAACATAAATAATGCGTTTTTCGAGGGGCTACTAAAGAAGATAATCATTTCACTTTCAGCAAAGTTATCAGATTAAAGTTTGGCTATTTTGTAAATAAAAACGAACTATTAAAAATTCTTCAATCGTACAATAACTCATTGTTGAAAGTACCATTGTTTGCATTTTACAGAAAATGTTTATGGGCGGAACACAAATTTACTGTTATATGATCAAATTTTGGTGTACGCCAACCTTACTTTATAGAAAAATGGTAATTTTTTTCATCAAGAATTAAAATTTTTTTATTTAGTTTGTTACATTAAATAATATTATATTGTGTCTACATGTTTGTTCAATGGTATCTAAACTGTACATATGTAATATTAAATGACCGTTCACAAGTTCACAAAGTCTATATTCAAGGTACAATATACAAGTTTCATTTTTATTTAAGAAAACGTTAAACAATAATGAACATAATTTTATGCTAAAAATATACAAAATATGAGAGTTATAAGTAAAATATACAGGATAATTATGCTTGTTCAAATACTGTTAATCAAATGGTGTACACGATGCGCAACAATTGCAATTCGTATAAGCAGCATTGAATATTCCATTGCAATCTTTTTCTTCGAGTGGTCTACAATCAACTAGAGCACACTTTTCATAACAATCATCTTGTGGCTCTTTACATATTGCACAACAATTACATTGAGTATAAGGTAGAATATATGTTCCATTACAATTTTCTTTTTCTAGTCGTCCACAACGAACAGTTTGACATTTTTTTAAACAATCTTCTACTGGTGGTGGTGGTGTTGTATGATGACCACACATTGAACAGCAATTAGAGTAGGTACCCACTGTAGCAATAACTTCATTGAGAAAGAATATTATTAGAAAAACATGAGTTATCAGTTTTGTCATTTTTATCATAACTGTAATGTTGAAACTATAGAATGGTATCTAAAAGTCGAAAAGAGAAAATTTTATGTGTAGTTTTATACAACTTTTATTACTGAACTTTGAATGATAAATTTTATCCCTCTGCTTTGACTTGTTTTTTGTATGGTAAATTCAAATCATTCAATACAATTATATACTGAGTTATCTTAAAAGATTTAATATCATTTATATATAAATACAAAATCATTAAAAAAACTTGTGTACAACGTTATATATATATTTTAAAGTAATAATTATACACCTGTTTGTTCTTGAATTAAAAATAATCTTTTATTTATATAACAATATTTGTTATGATTTGGCTTTGTTTAATCTTTTACTGTACGTGTAAATATTTATTAGCTCCACATATAAAATAGAAAACACTCACTCACTCACTTATCGCAGGTTCTCCAAAACGGTAAGATTTAGAATCTGAATTTTGTACGAATGTTTTTATTGTTGTATATATGTGTGAACTCGGAAAGAATTTTTTAAATATTTAGCTAAACAGGGTCAAATAAAGGATGGAAATAATACGCCAGAAAAAATATACCTACATACTTTTATTATTATATATATTTATAACTGAATGGATTGCATATTTATTGTATTTTATGAATGACCATTATTACAAAGAGTCCACATAATGATACTCAAATATATGTCGAGTATCTTAATAAATAAGACTGTTAGTTGTAATTTTCACTTATTTTCTTTGTTGATTTATTACTAAGATACAGCAGTAACAAAACTATGTATTTCATATTATACCTGTTGCGAAAAGATTTTAAAGAATGTTGCGTATTATGAAGCTATCCCGAAATGAAGGAGCTAACATAAAAATATTGTTATCCTGATTTCTTTTTCGCATAGCTCTAGCATAGAAAAATTGTTAGTTTTGAAATTTTTACACAAATTGGTGTTTATTTTTCAAGCCATGCTTACGATAAAAATTGTATTTCCGTCCTAAATTACAACACCATTTCAACTATAAGAGGATAACTAGGATAAGAGGAAATATTTCTAATCCAACTTGCTATATTTCACATAGAAATACTATGCAAGTTAACCTGTTAGTTTAATTGGTAATATCACAACATATAAATCGATCAAATTATCTATTTATTTATTGAGTATTTAGAAATAAAAATAAAAATGTCCATTATTTAAGGTCCCATTTTTACATATTTTAAATAAAATATTTAAGAAAAAGGTCTCTTCAAAAATAAAAATGAACCCTGAACATAAATTTTCAAATTGTGTGAATAGAAATGATTAAAGATTAAGTAATGTTTTAATTTTAATTTATCATTACTGGCATTCTATAGACTGATGAATTTTATTAAATACCAGTCTTGTTTTCTATACAGTCATTTTTACGAAAAAATTTTGCTGTTGTAAACTTATAAATAATATTTTTCCTAGTTTTATCCGTTAGTGAAAATATTGCATATATCTTTTATTTTCAAAAACGCGTTCATTCTATTTGTTTAAACTATTAATTGATTTAGAAGAAAACAAGGTTATTTCACACTCAAAACTGGTGATTTTCTGCTTCGTTAAAAAATATTTTTGAATTAAATTTATTAATTTTTATGCTAAAAATATACAAAATACGAGTTAATTTTACAGGTTAATTATGTAAGTTCAAATATTATTGATGAAACGGTGTGCATGAAGCGCAACATTTACAATTTGTATAAGGGCCAGTGTAATTTCCATCACAATCTTTCTTTTCGAGTCGAGCACATAAAACAGTAGCACACTTTTCCTAACAATTTTCTTCTGGATCTGGTTGCTTACAAAGCCCACAACAATTACATTCTGTATATGGTGGAATAAATTTTCCATTACAATCTTTTTCATCCATTGGCATACAACGAACAGTTTCACATTTTTTTAAACAATTTTCTTCTTTTGGTGGTGTCGAACGATTACACATTGAACAACAATTACAATTTGTACCTGGTGGAATAATTTGACCATTACAATTTTCTGGTGTTATATTTGGGCATTTTACAGCATTGCATGGAATTAAACATTTTGGTTTGACCAGCTGAGTAATAACTTTATTTAGGAAAAAAATTGTTAGACATGTGTAAATAATGCATTTTGCCATTTTTTCAAAATTGTAATGTTGGAACTGAAATCCGAAAAGAAACTATTATAATTTTTTCAGTGATAATCCGCAAAAAAAGATTTATTTTTTAATTAAAACAAGATAATATATTGATTAATTGAAAATGAGTTTAAAATTATATTTCAGAATATTTTGTTCAAAATTGTTTATAGTGTATGACATTGTTGACCATCGGAAACGTAAACGTTTAAAATTTTATTGCTGTCACAAAGCAGTTATGGTATATATTTTTTTTAAAATGTAAAATGAGTGTTTCACCACTAGTATGATTGACAATCCAATTCAAAAACAATTTAAACAGTGAATTTTATTGGATTATTAACTCAATTAAATTCATTTTCACATCCTTTAATATTCACAATTGGTTAGTTATTATCACTATATAAAAATATCAAATTCTCATTTAAATTATTTACTAAGAACTTCCAAGGCCGTATCAAATTTAACTATAATAAAATACAGCAGAATTTTCTTTTTTTTAAATACCTATTAATCAATTTCAAAAAATATTTATAATCGTCTTACCGTAATACGTATTTAAGAATAATTAAATTCAAGAATATTTTACACATATTTATATATCACTTTAAAGTACTCAAAATGAATACGTGATATTTGTTATGATTTTATTTTGTTTAAAAAAATATGTATATTTAAATAAAATTTAAAAAAAGTGATATATATTTTTAACTCGTGCAAATATTTTATGTTAAGGTAGTTTGGTACCCAAATGACTTAAAATTAACCCAATATTTTTTTGTGTTTATTCGAAAGATTATAATTAAATGCACCTGTAGCAAAGAAATCAGACTTTTTTACCACACCGTTTAAGAGATATAATCAATTAAAGTTTCGCAAAAATATACGAGTTCTTATGAGTGTCCTTGTTCAATAATACCGGAAATGGGAGGTTTGTAGAAAATTGGCAACGTTGGCAACGCAAAAAAAACTATTAAATTGATTGAACTATATCCTAAATATACATTTAAAATAAATAAAAAATTTCAGAATAATTTACCACGTACTTTCCATCTAATTAATTTTTCAATATTGACATGTGGCTTTTATCTCTCTCTACCATATTTTCTACGGAAAAAATGGTGGCTCCGTTAAGCGCACCAATTTCAAATAGTAACTAGCGTTTTTAATGAAGGGTTATTATATTTGAAAATTATTTAAACTTGGTATTATCTAGTGACATTTGAGCACTAATCAAAGAATTTTTTATTTATTAAATTATTTTAATTATTAAATTATAATCCGTGCTAAATTATATCAATTAAATTCTTATGTGAATTTTTATCAGTTATTATAGCATGCTTCGTATGTTTATAAGTAAAAAAATAATAAAAAAAAAGTCTTTTATTTAATTTCGGATCACGGCTACCAAGCTACCTTAATTAATATTCGAAATTAAAATTATTATATTCCTTTCTATAAAGGGGATAACATTATCAACAATAGTGGTGGAATTAGGGTTTAAAGTGATTAGAAGCGATTGATCAGTGTTATGTACTTTAAGATTTCCATGTGCATATTTACTAAAAAATGCTCATTTTTATACACGACATATATAGAAAATTAATAAATATACTTTGGCTTCACTTGACGTACTAAAACTATTAATTTACAAATATAAATGTGTCGTCATGTTTCAGGAGAAAACGAAACATGTCTGGAACAAGATAGTTTTATAACAGTTACTAAATTTAAATCTTGAAAAATTAATTAAGAAATAAAAGTCTTACAAAATTTAAAGTTTGTGTTAATATTTGTTTGAATAATTAAAACAATAGGTATAGTCCATAATTAAAGATAAAAACTGCATTTAATGATTAATGATTATACAATTAAATGTATTATTGATAAATTATTGAATAGTTTGTTAATTCATAATTTATATAAATTGATAAACAAATATTTTTGAATAATCATAAAAAGTACACTTTAATATGGTTTTTTAAAACTTAGTAATTTAGCAGTATACACAATCCATATGATTGTTATAAGTAATGGGAACTTAAATTTACGATTAATCAAATATCGAATACCGAAAACTCATCAACGGTTTCGGCAGAACCGAGAAATTTTTACGCAAAATTTGTGTGATAAACAAATGAAATACATGTCTGTAGTGCTTATTGTGAATATTTCTTTTGTTACAGGTCTCATTGCATTTGTTTCCTTTGTGAGTAGATTGTGATTAAAATTGTATGTCTAATAACACTTATTAAAATTATCCATGTTTATTAGCAAAAAACTTATTAGTGATGCCACTTAGTAAGAAAAATAATATCAATTAAAATGATAAAAGCTTTGAAATACACGACAGTTCCATTGAAAAGCAAAGTATACAAGAACTAAACTCTCCTACGGTTATGCGATCTTAAAAATACGAAACAAGAAAAGATTATTATCTAAAACTAAATAAAGAATGTTCAGAGGATTGTCGTGGTTGCATGCAACTTGTCACCTCTGTTTTGACAAAGTAGCATGTGACCACTGCTAACTACACTTTATTTCATTTCAGATTGGAAATTTAATAAAACAATTTTTTTTAAACTCATTTATTTTTTATTTTTTAATAAGCATATATAAGTAAACATTGCAATTAAATGAGAATGCATAAAAACAAAAAAAATTTCAAATTCTCAAATACTCATATAACATATTACAATGTATGAAATTTGTAGTCTGTTTATTAGTAATTTTTTTTAACCATAATTTTTGCAAATTGAATCTTAGCTTGTTTTCTGATGTAACATTGTTAGTCCGGGAGGTATTCTTGCAAATGACACAATCAAATCAAGTCGATTAATGCATGTTGGAATTGAATGTTTATTGGCAGTCATACACTGTTATGAAAGTCAGCAGGCTCCGAGAGAGTGGACGGGTGGGATAAAAATTTCTGCTGAGTAGCTATGCGATCTCCATCTAAGAAAATCAAATGTCATATTCAGTTGACAATTATTCCACCCGAAAATATTTGCTTTTTTTATTATTTACTACTTTATTGAAACTGTCTCTATTATTAATTACTAGCGACCTGAAATATATTTTATTATTGCTCCACCTTATTATTAGTCCACCTTGGGTGCGCCATTCGATTATCAACTTCATATAAACTTATTAAACAATAAAATCGAAAATTGATCGACCTGAATCAGCTTGAAAAATGCAACGCCACCTACCGGACTATGTTTGATGTCGTGTAAAAGTGCTTTTAATTGGAATATTCTAGAAGAAATGAAATACTTAACAAGTTGAATGAAGCTTGTTCGTTTATAGTTGATGTGTTTTGAATATTTCAGGAGAAGTTGAGTTCACGACTATTAAATAATTTAAGCGGGGAATTAATCGCTTTTATAAATACTAACGAATTAAGTTAAGGATGGGATTGTTATCTCCTTTTAATATATTGAAATGTTGTAAGAATAGCATTGTTTTTTTTATAGAATGGCATTAGTAATTGATCAGGAGGGTAAATAAAATAGTATTGTTTATGATTTTAGTAGGGTAAGGGCAAAGAATACGCAATAGATATATCATTTAAAAAAATTCAGTCATTCGGTAATAAAAATTAGAATTATCAACATGAGTGTATAAAAAATAATCATTAATATAACAAACTATCAATAAATTGAAGTTAAAAATGTAATTTTATAGTGTAATTAATCAAATTGAACAAAAAATAATATAATTTAAAAATACTAACAACGTAATTATTATTATACCTATATAAATAATTGCTACCACCAAATACGACAAATAAATGTATAAAATTTCGAAATTCTTAAAATTAACTATTATAAAATATATTTTTATTACCAACGAATTACAAATTATAACCTATAAAAATTATTATTTGATAAAATAATTAGTTTTTTAATATAATAACTAAGCTATATCATTATTATAGCTAGATAACATTGATGTTTCTGGGGTGTCGAATTTCAACAAGAGGCGATACTAGAATTATATTATTATTTTTACTCAGTTACTTGGTATTCTTGAAATATACCTACTAATATCGAATTTCATTTTGATTTTTATACAAATAAATAGATTAATTTGTGAAATTTTAATTGCGTTTCAAATAAATTATTCATTAATTTGGTTAAATTATAAATAATTTAGATTTGTCTAATTGGCATTATTAAATTGATTAATGATCATTTATAAATACATTTTGAAATTAAATTCAATATCGCATTATATATAAAATATTTATATTTGTTTACGTTTATAGAGCTTACAATTTGATTTTTAGTTTCACATACTGCGTTACTTCTCCAGTTGAGAGTTCATACTTACGTCAAATATGTAAAAAATATTTTAAAATCAAACATCAAATTTTTTATGAAACCTTTTGAACGTATTTCTTATGTCTTTAGTATCTATCATAAGCTAATAGAATGTGTAAAATTATTTCCCCTAAACCCCTAGAGTTAAATATAACCCCCCAAAAATTGTTTTTAAGATAAATTAGAAAATTAATTTTTCTAAACGCATTTACCCTAAGTACAACCGTCAAAATACTGTCTTTACTTAAATCCATTTCTGCTAATACAAGAGTAATGGGGTTTTAAGTTTGAAGATGTTTTATTTTAATAGCAGTCAGAAAATTCAATTTTCCAACACAAATCATTCCAAAAGTGGGTACTATTTCAAAAATCATTTTTTTCAGTAAAAGAAAAAATATAAAAAAGTAAAAAAAAAACAAAACAAAACAAATAAAACAAAATACACCTATATTCATAATAATAAACAAATTATTATTTTTTATTATCCTCATTTATTCCAAGAGACGGCTGCAAAAATACTTGGCCTATCGAGTTACAGGTGAAGTATTTTTTCGTCCAGAAACTGTACCAATGGCGTAACAGCTTGAAACTCATTTTAAACATGCTAACCCAATGGCACCCCCAATTTTTATTTTATTTTTTTTGGCTACTTTACTGTACTTATCGAGTTACCGCTTCAAACTATAATCAAATTAAAGTTTGTTTTTATTGAAGAACTATTTTTTATTCACAGTAGTCGATAGTAGTTACATAAATACATTAATCACAGATGTCGAATACTTTGTTTTGACATTTGTAAATATAACCCTACTTTGACATAACATAATTTGTGTTTGCATCATAATAAAATTTTTATTCAATATGTCCGAATTTAAACCTAATTCTCGTCATTCTATAAGTGACAGAACGTGTCGGGAATGGTTCCAACGTTTTAAGAGTGGTGATTTTACTGTCGAAGACCGTCATAGTGGTGGACGGGAAAAAGCTTGGACCAGCTTGGCGTAATTTATTATGAGCTTCTGAAACCGTCTGAAATCATCACAGGTGAGATTTATAGAACGCAATTGATGCGCCTGAGCCGTGCTTTAAAAGAAAACCGGCCACAGTACAACGAGAGACACGATAAAGTGATTTTACAGCATGATAATGCTAGACCTCACGTTGAAAAAGTGGTGAAAGAATATCTCGAAACGTGAAATGGAAGTATTACCTACCTCACCCGGTGTACTCTCCAGATGTTGCTCCGTCTGATTTTCACCTACTTCGCTCAATGGCACACGACCAGCACTTCAGCTCGTATTGATGAAGTGAAAAATTGGATAGACTCATGTATCTTATCGAAAGATGAAGAGTTTTTACGCCGCGGGATTCGCCTGCTGCCCGAGGGATGGGCCAAAGTGGTAGCTAACGATGGACAATACTTTGAAACTTAATGTAATCGTTTTGTTGTAATGAAGCCTCAAATTTAAAAAAAAAAACGGTGGGAGCAAAGTGGTAGACCTATTTACATAACTGCCACTTTTATTTTGGTGCCAAAGCCTGGTAGCATACTCTATATTTCTTCAAGTCTTATACTATTATGAATACAACCTATTAATAGTAAAGTATGGATTTTGATCGAAAATTCTGACAGATTTAATGTAATATGAAAAAATGTGTTTGTGTAGGTGTGAGAAACCATGTTCTCAGTTTCCCCCCTTTAAACTTGACCGACACCCATTTTACCCTTCCTTCCCCAGAAGTTGTTTTGAGTATTTTTTACATTTAAAGGAAACGTTTTTCTGTTTTTATTTTATTTTTTACCACTTTTATTACTAGTTGAAGTACGAAATTGGTACCCTATTAGTGTTGATGTTCTAGAAACCTGCCGTAATAATTTCATCATGATTGTTTCAACCGCTCTCCCGCTGTATACATGTATGTACATAAATATATAAAAAAATTAAAATATAAATATCTGAGCTGAGATTTAAGATTTGAGTAGCTAAGGTTGGTTTTCCCACGATCCTATTTTTAGTCATATTTTTTAATATTTCCAAATGAATGTCGAATTTGTCTGCGCCCGTAGTCGAATACATAAAGCAAAACAGGTAATTGTAGGTTTTCATATCGTAGGTATTAGTAATAGTCAATGGCTTGAAGAAATATAAAGTATATTGTCAAACATTTGGCACCAAAATAGAAGTTGCAGTTATTTATTTTCTTAATAAAAAACGGCTAAACTTTAATTAGAGTATAGTTTGAAACGGTAACTCGATAGGTTCAGTAAAAAAATTAAATTGATGGGGGTGCCATGGGGTTGGCATTGTTTAATGACATAGTTGTTTATATTATAGTTATAGTGACTAGTATCAAAAAAAAAAAAAACACTTGAAACATTAAAAATCGTACTTTATTAATCAAATTATTTTAAAAACAAGTATTTAAATAAAAAAAATTTGCAGTTTCATACTTAAGAACATCATTATTTTCCAAATTAAAATCGAAGAAAATTTAAATTAAATTTTTAAACAATCTGTTGTATCTTCTTAATTAGGTGAAGCAAAGATATTTTTGAGTTGGGTAGTTGACTGTGAATTTGCTATTTTACTTATCAAAATATGAATATGTTCCATTTCCTTTTTGCAAATAAAGATTTGTAAGGGTAAGGGTATCTTTATGAGCATGATTATGTATGACGCCATTCATATCATATATTATATAAAATTTAATGCATAAAGACACTACTTATCAGTTGATTTTGATGAGGCGACTGTGTGTTGTTTCTTATTTTTTATTTAACTCTTTGTTTAATTATGATTTTTGAACATCCATTTCTTGCTTATTCTTATAAATTTGTAAAAAATAACTTCTACTCCATTAAAGTAAAGATGTTTGAATTAAACTAATACACATTTGATAATTTATATAAATTGGATTAGATAAATGCTTTTTGACACAATTCTCATTTTAAAAATAAGAAAATTAAAAATTTATGTTTGGTGATTATTTATAATCATTCGTATTAACAAAATCTCCATAAAATTTAGTTTATAACAATTGAAGCCTTCTTGAAAAATCTGATTTATTTTTTAATTCATCCTTTTAGCCTAAAATATTAAAGTATATTTTATCAAATGTTTTTCCCTGATTATCTATTAGAATACATTTAATTCGGTCTTGAATTTTATCTTCATCTATCTGTGTAATTTACATTACGATTACTCACATGAAAAGCGTGATAAAATTTCTTAAGCGTGTTTAAATGATTCTCAAAAATTTTAAATAATTTCTCAATATTTAGTTAAAATAGTCCGTATAACAAAAAGTGCGAATCATTTTGTATGAAATAGGTGCATCAAAATAATTCGAAAGGGAATAGATATAAAATCAATACAGTCGATGTAAGTAAAAATAAAATAATGAATAATAATGAATCTTACCTTTTTAAAACAATTTGAAGTCCCAAATTTTCATCTTTTAGTTTAATTAAAAGTTATGTAAAAGAAATTTATGATTAATTTGAGAAATTTACTTAGTTTTAAAGTATAGAATGCAGGCATATTTTATGTCGAATTGTTATAGTTTTAAAACTAGCCGTTTATATCTATTAGTCATTTTGCAAAATGGACAACATTGACCGCACCATTGTGTATTTGCTGGAATATATGTTCCATGACAATCTTCTCTTGCGATGTAATTCTTCGGAGGACACTTGCATACACAAAAATATTTTGAATGTGGAAAAGATAATGCAGAATATAAAAACATTAAGCAAGCAACACAGAATAATAAATAATTAAATTTCATTTTATTTTTATTATTAAAACTTAAATAACGGTTAATTTTTAGTTAAATTTTTTCTTTAACATATAAATAATCAAAACGGTGTGTTCTGTGTTAAATTAATTCTTAAACAATGATTCAAAAGAAATCAAATTAAATCATACATTTATATAAATTATATATTTGAATTTAGAATTTACATTTTACAATTAAATAAAATTTAGATATATTGTAGGAATCCGTAGGAAAAACTTCTATTTTGAATCAGGTTAGAAATGATTAAAACAAAATTTTTCCTATATTTACTAAATACCATGAAGGTTAAGCAGAAAGCGTTGAGAAATCTAATGTTTTTTAATTAAAGTGTTTCTACCTTCTAAGGTTCTTTAATCAAAGTGCTTCTGCATCTGGCAGATTTTGTTTGGGCCTTGTCGGAGAAGTAAGAAAGAAAAAGAGGCTCCTAAGTAGAAACAATTGGATTTTTTTTAATCTCTTTTTTTTTTAGAATAAATTCACGGGAAACCGATGACTTGGTAATATATAATTAGATGATTTAGGCGACACGTGAGAGGGGCACAAACTTGTAAGCAAAATTGTCAACTGTACTTTCTTGCTTGCGATCGATTTTTTTTTTTTAAAAAGTGTTTCTAGTACAAAAGTAAAAATAGAATCTGACGATTTTAAAATAATGTAAGAGATAGGAAGGTCTCAAACTTGGCGGAGAATCTAACTGTTTGATTAAGTGAATCCTACAAAATAATCACCAGATTATGGAACAGCACGATCAAGACATTAAGTTGAACTGTCATAATATGAAAAGTGAAAAATTTGACGCTTGAGTTTTAAACTAAAAAGAATCTGTTTTCGTTTCGATCTTAAAACATTTTTATTTGTTCAGTTTGTATTTCATTCTCAAGGATAACTATTCAAGATTTTTCTACAAAATATTTAAGGAGTCTACCTACGGTAGGTTTTTAATCATCCTCCTTTAAATATCTAGCACACTTTGTACGCAAAATTGGTTTTTCCTCCTATTTAGAATGCATACTATTACGTACTAAAAACATATCTATTTTCCATTGAGATGAATAAAAGTGCTATGGTAAAGTCGAAAATGTACCTGTTCAGCTTTCCATAAATTGTTCACGCTTACCTAGAATCATATATCTAGCATTTATTTCAACGTAATGATTTGTAACAGAATTAAAGTGGGACCTTATTTCTGTATTTTGTGCAAATATTTTGTAAAAAGAGAAAGAAATAGTATAAAATTAGGCAACCCGAGAAAAAAATCATACATCCTTTCATAAATGTTTACAAAATTAAATGAATTCATAGAATCAATTTCAATTCATCCATTTAATAAAATTATATTTTCAACTTGAAATTGTTCGAAGTTGCGAACCCTTTACTTAAATTATTAAATATTTTAATTACATGAAAAAAATTTGCCAATCATGTCATTAAATTAATTATATCTTGTTATAAATTTTCTGATTAATTTCAATAAAATGGAATTTTGAAATATTTGTCGATTTTTGTAAATAATTTTCTTGTTAAGAAATATAAATAATATAATATAGTAAAATAATTTTTAATTTTGTGTTATTTGAATCAAAAGCCAAATATAACTTTAACTCAAAGTATATAGTAGGGGGTAAATAGCAAGCTTAAAGTATGATAGGTTAATTAAATGTTGATAAATGTGCATTTCAATTACTAAATAAGCCTGAAACAACATTGAAATCTGTAAAAGTAGTGTAACATGTACGATTTTTAAAATTCTTGTTTGTACGTGTTCCTGAGACCTTCCTGAGTTGGAAAACTACTCTAATTTTCTCAATTTTCAAAGTGAGGCAAATGTTAGAAGTGATGAATGACCTTGAAGGTCTCAGAAAATAACGTACAAACAAGAAAATCAGAGCAGTTTCATCTCTTTTCCACAGAAATATATTTTTTTATTTTTTAGAATAAATTTACGGATAACTGATGACTTGGTAATATATAATCAAATGATTTTGGCATCACATGAGAGGGGCACAAACTTGCAAACAATATAACTATACTTTCTGGCTTGCAGTCGATTCTTTTTATTCTGAAAAAAAAAATTTCTACCATAATAGAAAAAATAGAATCTGACGATTTTTACATAATGAAAGAGATCGGAAGGTTTCCAACTTGACGGGAATTTCAACAGTCTGGGTAAGAGAATCCTAAAAAATAATCACCAGATTATGAAAAAGCACGATCAAGACATTAAGATGAACAGTCTTAAAATGAAACGTGGAAAGTTTGATGCTCGAGTTTTAAAAAAATGGTGATTTTTTTTTGTATTTTCAAGTTTTTTTTGTTTTTTTTGTTTAATATTTTTATAGTAATGTGGGAGATATCAAAATTTTTCGCACTAGCTAAATGGAACGACCAATAGACGTGGAGGTAAAACAAATCATTTACTTTAGAAATGTTAAAAATACATCTTTTAACTAAAATTTAAATTTCAACTTACAATTGGAAATGCTTTTTTTAAATATATATTCTTTATTTGGCATAAATTAAATTTTATGCAAAACAACTTACGTATATAAGTCAATTATTTAATAATTGAAGAAATAAATATTCGAGGCTTATTCACCAGGAAATTAAATAAATAGCAGTATAAATTGTCACATTTTATATACAACTGTCTCTCACAAAATGTTTATCGAAGGTATCGTATAACTGATTTCAACTTCTCCAGCTCAGATACAATCAAGTGCTGTGAAAATGTTTATCGAAGGTATCGTATAACTGATTTCAGCTTCTCCAGCTCAGATACAATCAAAATATACAGTGCTGTGTTAGATGGAGCTTACTGTGCTTTTCGGTTTCTTTAGTTTCCGGATTGTTTAAAATAAAACGATACACACTTTCAATTGCATCACGCATTACGTAAACTGTCAAACCATTTACTTTGATATTTATACCAACTTTCTCACATACCCAGATACCTGGCCCATTCCTTGTGATGATGCATCATTGTGAAGATAGTAATTGTCTCTTTCATACAAGTATAATTTAGACATTAAGTAATAGCAAAACTTATCACTTTTTTAACTAATAATTGCCACCTTTAATCAGATTTCTCATTCAGCCCTCTTTCATTCAACAACTCATTGATTATACCCATTGACTTCTCATTCTAAAAATTCATAGAAGGCTTGATTTCTTTTCACTAGTTTGTATTCTAATATTGTTGGTATCTTTGTATATACAAAGATATTCTACACCTTTAACCCCCATTCTAAATTAAAATGCTCGTTATTATTTTCTACAGTTTTTAACCCACATATCACTGCCGTATTAGAATTCGTAATACTAAGGCATTATATATTTTTACTACCAGTTTCATCGGAAAATTCTATTAATCATATCTTAGTGTTATTAGAGCAAAGGAAAAGAAATAAAATCAATGTATGTAAACATAATAATGTCGTTACAGTTCTGTGCCCATAAATGGCAATGTATTTTACTTTAAGATTATTCAAGATGGCTGGAGGTAGGTATCATAATTATTTCTTATCGAACAAAAACAATAATGAATATAAATTAATACATCTTCTTGAATTATAAATATTTATTTGTTTTGTTTATTTACAATTAATTTACAGATGTAAATCTTTTGGAATGCGATATACAATTGATTGGTAACGGAACAGCTCTCAAGTGTTTGAAAATAAATTTTCCTCTTAAGTGAAGTTGTTATTTAGACGATAGATTTAAATATATAACTCATATATGTATATATATATATATATATATATATATATATATATATATATGTATATATATATATATATATATATATATATATATATATATATATATATATATATATATTATATATATATATATATGTTATATATATATATATATATATATATATATATATATATATATATATATATATATATATATATATATATATATATATATATATAGATATATGTATATAGATAAATAAAACTTTTACAGACTGTCAATTAAAATTTGATACATTTATTTTGTTTACCTATTGGAAGTGTAAAATATTCCGTACTCAAAAGACAATACTTAAAGATCTAAAAGCAATAATAAAGAAACATTCATTAGATTATACACAAGAATTATTTTAGATAAGACAAGGAAGTTCAATCGATATTCAATTAAATGTTTCTTGTTGAGATAATAATATATATCATCAGATAATGTTATCAATTTTTTTGGATCGTTTAAAAAAATCTATCTAAAAATTGCGTATCCTGATATAGTCGACCAAGAATCATCTACCAATAACACCGTTAAAGAGCTCAACTGAAGAATTTGTAGTACGAATAATCAATTTTTTTTAGAAAATGGTTTTACTGTATTGATAAATACGTTATTTAGTATATATATATTTTTTAAATTTTCAGTCGAGACGGCTTTCTTAGCGTGATGCTACTAGATATCGTTCTCTAGAATCGAATAACACGTCGATAAATTTATGAAAGTAAAATTTAAATACTAATATACTACATGGCTTATTTTATATTTTAAACGGCGTATTTTTGACGATTGTCATTCTTTATAAGGATTATACGTATTGTTTGTCTGAAATACAAGCATAATAGCAAAATAATGCCCTCAATTTAATCGTTAGGTTATTCTCAAATATCTTCTTCAAATACTCACAATACAAAGTATAGATGAATGATATCAAACAATTAAACTTCGTAATGTTGACGTTGTACTTAATTCAGTAGATTTAAAATAATTTACTGCTTTCGTAAAAAATCACCATTCTGAATTCAAAAAAAATGAAGATTATGACCTGTATGTAAGTAATAATTAATGTTGGAATTGGACAAAATTTGTATATGTTAGCCAATGTCTGATTTTTCTTTGGTTTTTCAGAAAGTAGTTTAGCGTATGGCATAATTATTTTTTGGAATTAAGTATCTTTCCGTAGTAGTATTAGAGTGGAAGGATATAAGCCATTTCTTGGTCTTTTATCAACACCTAGTCATCACTTTCTTTCATATTCTACGACTCCTGGTGTAATAACACCAGCTCTATGGTATGTGCCAACATATCCAAGGACAGTGTAGAGCTCAATATATTTTAGCTATAGTGTAAATTTCATCAGAATTTTCTCAGTCGTATTCAAAACATAGATTTTTAAGACTGTTAAGTATTCCTTACCAATCAAATACACATATTTTTATTTGTTTTTAATTTTTTTATTAATTCAGTTGCGATTTCGATTGTCGCCATTGCCATACAAATTTTTGGTTGCGATGTGGTCATGAAATTAGTATTTATATTAATAAAATACTCTAAATGCGTAGTATATAGATCTAATAAGAGTTTAGAATTTTGGCTAATTTTTCAATGGTTGGCTCAGAAACAAAGGTTAGGAAAAAGAAAACTTGGTGTGCTCCAACTTTACTTGTTTTTATATCTTAATTATTTTAGCTTACCATGGCCTTATTATTGTTTTTAGTTCTTTAATACCTGGTATTTAAAAAAAATAAAAATTTGCCAGTCATTAGATAGATTTTGTATCATTACATTTTGCATTTTTTTACAGATATCATTTCATTCTAGTAACATACTAACTCATGGCTAGCTAGAGATAATTTTGGGTCATTAGTTAATTTCGACTCATCGTTATTTCTTTGACTGGTCAGGGGTGACTTAAAATTGTACTCAGGTATAGAATAATGAGTATTACAACTGTAATTACATTTATAGGAATTGTTAAATTAAGGTAGTTCCAGTGTGAAGCAACATGGTATAGTATAGTCTCAGCGACTATGATATAAATCTTTTAGTAAGAGTTTTTTCTATGTTATAAATAGTATTAGAATTTAGTAATGTTATAAATGTAGACAAGTTTTGTGCTTTGAAAATATAGAAAAAGAAAATCTTATTGGTCTCAATTCGAAATTATGGCTAAGATATGAAAATTACGTCACTCAAATTATGGAAGATAAAGTGTATATAAATATTTCAAGAACAAACTGACGCAGAGCTATTTTTTTTACTAATTATTGCGAAATCGCGAACTTGGAGCCTAATTATCAAGCGATTTAAACGGCCAAACAATCTGCAACTTCGGGACCGCGTAGATAACGTTATTATGAGTGACAAAATTCTGGCGAAAACTGATTTCTAGAGGGTACAACTTTAATGTGTTCATTAGCTGTATTTCAACTGGACCTGTGGCGAACGTAAACAGTATAGATATGAGTTGTTTTTAAGAAACAAAATCTTTTGTAATTTTTTTCTGATGGCTTTAGAGATAGATCGTACACTATGGTAAACCATTTACCGATTTTACTACGATACGAAATACAATAGGGATGATTCTAGACGTCGTGGAGACGTAAGTTCGTCTGTTTTATATATTTTTGAAAAAACTTTTCAGGAATAGCTGAAATATGGTATCATTTAAGACGTGACATAGTATTTTTAAATCCAATTTTTATAACCTAAAAAAAAATATGAATATGTTTAGTGTGAAATGATTTAATACAATATAAATGAATTGACGAAAAAATGTATAGTTTTGAATATGATTTTCTACATGAATGATTCTAAAAATCATTTGTCTTCTAATTTATTGTCAATTTCGGTAAATGCATTGGTAACATC